>VZRQ01009416.1:1270172-1349684 GCA_013397975.1 Machaerirhynchus nigripectus | reverse complement strand
CCTGCCGCCCGCGCGGAGCGGAGCGCGGCTGGGGCCGGGCTGGGGCGGTACCTGCGCGGTGCCTCCTCCGCCGGAGCTCGGAACCGGGAGCCGGAGCTTGAACCGGGCCGGGCTGCGCCGCGCCGAGCTTTGAAGGGGCGCGGGCGGTGGGAGAGCCCTGAGGGAGCGCGAGCCCTGAGGGAGGGGCGCGTCCCTCGCGCCGGCGCCCGCCCCGCAGCGCGGATTCTCCCGCGGGCGCTGAGGGAGAGCGGCGGTCCCGTTGGGCAGAGGCGGCGGCGTAGGGCATCGCCCCGCCGGCGACGAGCAGTGGGCAGGTCACTGGTACCCAGCCTGGAAACAATTCCTCCCTTGCATCGGAAATTGCAGGTGGCTTTTCTAAACATTCACACGCACACAGAACCCCCAAAGAAAATCCCTCATGGCGGTGAGCAGCGCAGATCGGCTAAACGCGATAAAACAAATGCTTTTCTACTCTCAAAGTTGGTGCGTGTGCGGTTTTGGCCTCTGATGAATATACTTTTATTGTTCTGCAATCAACTTTTCGATATTCCGGATTTGATGTGGTAGGAGCCAGCATTACTTCTACAGAGATGTTAGCGGAGACAGTGAGTGGAACAAGCGGTGGAAATGCTTTTAAAGAGGGAATAAGTCACTGTCTTGCCTAAGGACAATGCGGTTGAGAATGAGAAGCTGTGGCCTGGCAAGCCCGTCAAAGGGAAGAAAACCACAGCAGAACTTCCCCTGGCTTGTTTTTTGTTGCTGTTGTGGTGGTGGTGGTAGTTTGTTTTGTGTTTTTTTCGTTTTGTGGTTTTCATGTGATAAAAATAAAGGTTGATTTCTGGTATATTTCTGGACCTTAAAAGGATGATTACCAGAGAGTTTCCAGCAGTTAGTGGTGAGACTCTCACGGAGTGAACTTTGCCTCAACCCTCAGCCCTCTGACACTGATAAGTGGCACCAACTTTCTAGCTATTTATGTAAAATACAGCAATAGCACAGAACAAATTCAGCAACCAGTAGGCATTCATGTTTTAGGCTACGAACTTTGACTTAGAAAGTCATCAGCTCACACCATAACTTGAAAGCTTTGTAGCCCTATACCCTGGATACACTGTGTGATGAGCAAGCATCACCTTATTGAGCATGAAAAATCATTGAAAAAACCAAAACCAAAGCCTGTAACTTCCCCAAATGCTAACTTAAAATCCCAGAGGAAAAACTTGCAGAACAGGTTGATGCTAGCTAGGTACAGAGATACTTAAAGCAATAAGCTACCGTTTTAAAGATGCTAGAGGAAAAAATGCAGCTGTATACCAAGGCTCTAAAATTTAAATAGCTGAAATGCTTTTTACTCCATATTCTGACAGCTGATGATACCTGGCAAGTAATGGCAGTGGTAGTATGATGTGTCAGTCAGCAAAGAATAATGTGTGAAAACCAAAAGTATATCAAGTATAGTGCCAAATCCCAGTTTTCTGGTAGCAGGTTGCTGTATTTTATTTTCTTTAGCCAATAGGTATTGACATTTTAAATTTCTCCTGAGGCAAAGAACTCTTTTTCTGCTAAATAGTTAAATAAGCTGGATAAGAATAGAACCTAAACTTTGATTGGAACAGCATTTGAGGCTAAAGACACCAAAGCAGTTGCTTGACTATACTGCATTTCATACAAATATTGACAGAAATAATGTGTATTAAATCGTTAAATGCAGGTTCCCTTCTTCTTTGACTAGATAAATAATTTTGCCTATATAAAAGGAGTTGGTTTTTATATGTACCAAGCTCTCAAGTTGCCTAGGTGTAGCATGGTATAAAACACGAGGTTTAGTAAATGTAAGTTGCATGAGGGTTAAGCTCTGTTTTCCAATACAAAGTATTTCCCATGTTCTAAACAGGCTTTAAATAATTAATAACTGGAGTGGATGGAAAGGAGCTTTTTACTTGGAATTGATTGGATACATTCAGCTGCTTAAACTGTTAGGGATACAAACTTGAAACATGTTTCCTTTGGAAAAATCTGTTCTGCAGCTGCCGCTGTTGGGAGGTGACAGCCGGCACTCCTTCCCTTGCTTCGTTATTTGAGCCAGTTCTCCTCAGGCTGCCGTGCACTGTAGTATCTGGTGTTGGCTCTCATTCCTCCTCGTGTGTGCTGGGGGGTACACTCGATCCAATGCATGGTCAGTGTGAGAAGTGGTCACTCTCTTTTATTACCTCCTTCACGTTCCTGTGGCTTGCCAAAGAGAGAGGCCCAGAGCCCACCCCCATGGATCTCACAGTGATTTCCCAGCAGGGAGCTCATGCAGGGCATCCAGCTGCTGTGGTTTGTGATCAGGGAGTTATTTGGGGAAGAGGGTGGATTTTCACAGTGATGGAGGCAGGCAAAGGAGGAGTGTTTGCTGACAACCCCTAATGAGACCTGAAGTTCTTCCCTGGCACTGATTGTGCCAAGATGCATTTTATCTGCTCTGTAAAAGGGGTGTCTCCTCCAGCTGCAGAATTAACACGCTGCGTGAGGTGTGACTTCCCCACCTGGAAAGGAATGCACGTGCTCAGAGCCTCCTCGCAGCTGATTTTAGTCTGGGGGTCAGCTGCCTGCCAGTCTTCTCGAATGGCTGTGACATACTCACTTGTGGCCAGAACGCCCGGCGCTTCGCAGACGGAGCAGCGCTCAGAGGGGAAGGCAGAGAGAGAGATGTGGCCTTTGCACCGGTGCCTCCTTAGTGTTTTCCATATTTCAGAGGCTGTGGCGCTTTGGGTTCAAGGCCCCAAACGTGCCGCAGTTCCCAGCGCTGCTGCCCCACACGGAAGACGCCAGGGGCAATGCGCTCTGGAGGCTTTGCATACATTAGCTGAAGTCCTCCCGGCAGTTCGCCGTTCCCTCGCCCTCAGCCAGCAAGGACGATGATCCCTCTTTGCCACCTCCGTGGCCCCCAACACCCATTGCGACTAGCAGGGCAGGGCAGGGCGGAGGGAATCATGGCATCAGACAGTAGTTATTCCTGATTTGTTTGATTACCTTTTTCTAAGGTCAAATGCACAGGCAGTACTGGGGACAAAAACTAGAGGCTTATCACTACACATCTGGTGCAGCTGTAAACTTCAGAAATGTAACTCTAAACATTTTTTTACAAAATAATTCAAATAGATATGTCCTTAGCAATAGGGCAGTGAAATGTAAAATGCATACCGTGAGTGACTCTGCAGGAACAAACATAAGCAAGACAAATAGTATAGCTCTGTCAGAAAAAAACCTGGCAGCGCTCAGCACATGATCCTTAATGTGCTTTGGTCAATATCTTTCTCTATATCAATGGAAGCTCATTAAAAGAAGATATTGCAGACTAACTGAGCCATGCCATACTAGTTCTTGCCAATGCTTGACATTTTTAATACATTAATAATATGTCTGTAATGTAATGGAAAACTATTAATCAGAACTGGTTATATGCCAGAAATTTAAGCTATAATTGGCTGCTTCTTGTCAGGAATGTCTGTCGTACACTGCTACAGCTGCCTAATGCTCAGATGTCTTGCACTCCTCTGCACTTTTTTCTTGTCAGTGCACTAAATTCAATCGATGTTATAGTCTATAATTCTGTGTAACGACCATCATTATGACTGGCTTACTTTAATGAGAATTCGTTAGATGGGAAGTATTTTAGCACAGTGTGTTAAGGTAGTGGCTTGCTTCACATTATTTAGTCCTACTCAGTCCTGTTTATTAGTGGATCTGAGTCTCAGCAGTTATAAAAGATTACGGGTAACTGAAGAGCTAGAAAGAAAGATATTAAAGAAAACAAACTTTTTCTTTTGCTTGAATATACAAGCTTGCAGTCTAAAGACAAACTCAGTAACTTCTTATTTCTACACAGATAATTATATTTACTTACTGTTTATTCCAGCTATGACCAAGCCATCTGCAATAAAGGGTATTTGATTTGCCATAGATTTAAAATAACTTGGCGCCTTTTCTAGCAAGGAGTTGTTTCCCATTTTCATAGTGACTGTTCTAAGCTATGGGGTCTTGGAGATGGGGTTTTTTTCCCCTTCAAAATAGTAACATACATTGGAAAGGGAACAGAGGGGAAGAGGTGTCTTTAGAATGACATGGAAGGTGTTCTCTGAATTACCGAATTCCAAAATAATATGCAAACACTCCCACTGAAAACAAGAAAAAAGAATGTAAGGTTGCTACAAAACCAACAGTACTACACAGCGTCTTCTTAAAAAGATTTAAATTTAATTTGGTCTTAGATATTTCTGCTTTTGAGTCAAATTCAGATTTGAAGCTTAAATATGTTTGAATGAATTGAGAATTGTTACTGCATGAAAATTCAGATATTCTCTGCATATTCTGATAAAATACATGAGAGTTGTATGGTAACACTTGATAAAATGAATATAATGGAAAATTGCATTTACGTCCATACAGCAATTATTGTAAATTACTTTGCTATGGAAACACAATTCAACCATCTGTTGGCATTTCATGGTGTCTGTAGTTTAGCTCAGTTTAAGATGAAGCATTATTTAAATATAGGGAGGCTGTTTGCGAATAGCTTTGAAGATAAGTTTTGAAAATGCCTATTCCCAACGTGTCACGTTAAGTAGCTTACCAGGTCACATACCTCTTCCCGTGGCTGTGGGGTGTAGGAGGGTTCACGACACTGGGCATAATTTAAAGCTGGGAAGCAAAGCAGGCTGCAAAAAGTGGTGACCTAACGGTTGTTTCTCAACATCTGTCCGATGGGTCTGCCTAGATTTTAGCATCCAGACAAAGGAAGTGGGCAAGTGCTGCGGCAGCTGGCTGAAATCTCCTCCTGCCGAGAGCCCAGCGCCCTGGCTCCCCAACCTCGGGTGGCACAGGCTGACACCACGCACAGGCTGACAGAAACGCACTGGAATTCTTAGCCCTGGTTTTCCTTGTCCCTTTCTAGGGTACTTAACTATCCTTGCGGTTTTCCTCATACATAATTTTGATTTTTACCTGTGTTATTTAGGAAATATATATTTGAAGTTGCTGTGATAGCATTCTAGCATTTTATACACCTATAATTATGTGACTCAGGTGCTACAAAGCGAGGGAATTTCTAGTTGCTTTCTGAAGAGAGGAAAGGGCATGTATTTGCTATGAAATAAATGCTGAGTACAGCCACCCTCAAACCTAAGAACAACAGGGAGGGAAAGCATCCTTATAGTAAGCTACAAATAAAGCCATTATCTATATCAGTAGTTAGTCATCAATGTGGTCAGTAAATCACAGTTCAGAGGAAAAAAAAAGGGAGCAAAGCTCTTGCAATGCTAATGAGAAATGTCAAGGAAATTGAATTCTACTTGCCATATCTTTGTTATTCTTAAAATAATAATAGTACAAAAGAAATGTGTAAGGTTTTTGGAGTTCCATGAGGTCCTCTTGCCAAGAAACTACCAGCATCTGCTAGCCCTCATACCCATCTCTGTGTCACTTTAATAAAAGAACCTTGCTGCTGCTGCCCCGCAGTGCTGAGCTGCCTGCTCCCCTGCCTGCCTGCACCATCTGGGCCGTGGCTGAGTTCAGTAGTTTGCTCTCCACTTTTGCTAGGGTGAAAATACAGTTTTGGAAGCAGGAACCTCTAACTCACCTGGAACATTATAAATCTGTCTTTTTTAGAGAACAGTTAAATCCTTCATGTCAAAATACTTTTCACTGTGAATGATTTTGGTAGTTCCTTCATTCTAGCGCAGAACCCACAGTAAAGGTTATCCATATTATACCAATTTGCTTTATATTGCATCAAACTTCCAAAATGTCAACATATCGTATATTTTGTAATGCATTGATTCTTGGGCAATAACTCTAATTTTTATTGTTTCTAAAAGGGTGCTGGTGCCAGAAGAAAAGAATGATTGATGGGAAACAGACACCAGCCTGTAGACACTCACCCTTTTCCTTCGGATACTGATTTGTCAGTGTGTCCGGGCATCCCCTGCAAGCCCTGAACACGGAGGACCACTCAGGGTTATCGACAGTGTAGCTGAAGACCTGCAACTTCACAAATTATTATCTGCTATTGGACATCTTTTACAAGAAACCCTGACAGATAAGTTATAAGACGAAGGACAAGCGCTGCATTGCTGTGAAAGGCTGTCATCAGGGCCTGGGTGGCTTCTACCAAAGTCTTTAACATAGTGAACAAACATCCTGTCCTAATGCTTCACGTTTGAGTTGGAACCTATTTTATAAATATATACATGTATATGTACATATAATCTCTAGACTGCACATACGCCAGCACTGAGCATCCTTACGAAGCTGACATAAAAGGATTTAGAAATGTATTTGTCAAGATTCCTGTCACTTCACGCCCTCTGGGTTACTGTATCCTCCGTGATGCAGCACTACCCTTCTGTGTGGGGACACTATGACGTGTGTAAGACTCAGATTTACACGGAAGAAGGAAAAGTATGGGATTACATGGCCTGCCAGCCAGAAGCCAGAGACATGATCAAATACGTAAAAGTGACTCTGGATCCCCCAGACATAACGTGTGGAGATCCTCCTGAGACTTTCTGTGCAATGGTAAGGCAACCTTTTCATTTTGCATAATTAGTAGGGATATATTTGTGATGGCTTCAAAATAGAAGCCCTAGAGCGCACACAAAATTATCCAAGAAAACCTGCATCATATTCCAAATGTGAAAGGTTCTGCTGTACAAAACTCGGAGCAGTACATTAAGCTGAGTAATGAGATGTTCTGCTTCTGAGGACCTAACTTGACTTTATCTGAATTCAGTGTCTCTATACATCAACTTTCAATGTATCAAAAGAAAGCAGCATAAAACTTCTAATGCGCTAACCCGTAACTGGGGTGGCCTTTGCCTGATCAAGAAAGACTTGAATGAACCAATTCCACTAAAATCAGTTTAAGGCATCATAGCATGGCATAATTAAGCATAATTTCCAAACAGTGAGACCAATTGAGCTCAAATTGCTAAAGCTTAAAAAATGGTGGTGGGAGCTGGGCTGTTAAAAGTTTTCCAGCTACCCAAAGAGCTGCAGCAGGTGTGTATGGACAGTACAGCAAAAAACACCTCCAAGCTCTAGCAACTACTCACAGCTTTCTTCCTAACTGAAACTGTAGGCATTCAAGCAAACTAAGAGAGACCAAAACTCCTTATTTTACATGGACCTAAAATAGACAGGGTTTGGGAATGTTTGGTTTGGTAAATAATTGCACAGGCATAAGAAACCAGGCAGACACTATATATATATATACATATACTCACATATATATGTGTATGTATATCAAACTTCTACAGCTGTGCTGCTTCCAAGTTTTTGATAGACCAGGATGTGAGAAGTCATTTCAGTTAAAGGAGATATTTAACTTGTATATAACTTCTTTGTCCTCACACCCACAGAGGATTCCTTTTGTTTGCCACTGAATATTTCTGTTAAATACTGAGTGGAAAATACTGAGTTCCTTGACTAGAAAATATGAGTTTGGGGTACAAAACATGCATACGTACATCTGTTAATACAGCTCTGGAAACATGCATCACATTACCTACATTATTTTGGTTTGAAAAACCAATGAGTTCTGGTAAGTGACGTTATCACAACTGAGAAAAGTCTACAAGATATTTATTTGCCTGTGTACAAATCATCATTGCTGGGGGACAGCATCCCCGCAGGAAGGAAATTTGCTTTTAAATGCCTTGTGGCATCATTTTCCACCACTGCTGTCCTGTACGGAGTTCAGATCCAACCACACATACATTTAAGGCATTATTTGCACGCATGCAGCTGCTTCCCACTTACATTATGGTAATAACCACGTGATAAATTGCGGAGCTACATGAATAAATTACATTCACTATGAACCTTTGACTGCACCACTTGCTCTCTGCCCACTAATCCATCTCTGCTGACATGGCTTTGACACTCTAAACCTCCAAGCAACTTCAAGCAGCCACTGTTTAAAAACAAATAAAAGTCATGTGCTCCACATAATATTGTCTTACTGTTTTTTTCTTAATCTTGAAATATATTTTCTCCCTCTGAATAGTAATAGCTGTGACTTAGCACTCAGTAATATTTAGTAACTCATCATGTAATGCAAATAAGTTGTTCTTTTAATGAAAAAAAAACAAAACAAACCTGCCCAGTAAAACTTGTTTCTTCCTTTTAGTGCAGATAATTGTTGCAGCGGTTCCTATCTTAAGTAATTTTGTAAGTTTCTGAAGGCCTTTATTATCAGTATGAGCTCTAGTTAGAACAGTGATTTTAAACAAAAAACAACCAGCCAAACAAAAGACATTTTGATTAAATCTAAGTGTTAAACTGGTGCTAGAAATCCCCCCGAGAACATTTGACCATACAAGGTCACCAGTGCTGTGATGTGGGATGAAAGTTTACTTGGGAATGACCTGAGGTTACAGCTGTAGCTCACTTGCAGCTTAAGCCTGTGAGATGCAGAAGGCCACCAGAATCCTCACATGAGAAGCAGAGAAAGAGGAGTAACTGGGGAAGAGGGAGAGGGCACGCGGAATGAGAGTATTTAGCTACACAAGTGTAGCGTGACTGACTCTTACATGATAAACTCTTGGAGTTGTTTCCACTGTAGATGTATATTGTACATATACGTTATATTTAGATATGCATTGGTAATGGCTTGGCTTGCTGGAACACAAGGAAAATGACAGAAATATTTTATGTCCCTAAGGTACTGCCCATGGCTCACAGCAGAGCATGCTTATCCCTAAAAATGCTTCAAGTTTATCTGTACCATAGCTACCTGTAGGAATTAGATATTTCCTTCAAAATGAGGTTTTATATATTTTATAGGGCTGAGCCTTTGGCATTTGTGAGGAGATCTTTTCTTTTTGTGTTCACTTTTAGTTTCAGAAAATGAGTTAAGAAGATAGCACTGACATACTTGGAGAAAGTGGGCAGTGGAAAAAAGAGCTCTTTCGTGTTAGGCATGTTCTTGTGCTAAAAAATCCCAAATTTGAAGTGACAAAGATGCAAAGGTTTCTTTTCAGCATGGTGAAGTGCCAAACTGGCTTACACAAATGCTTGGTTTTCTTGTTGTAAGTACAGGCTATGGGACTGCTAAACTTGTACCACTGTTTTGTTATTGAAATCAGGTTAACAATGACTTTCTTCACTGAAGAAGAACAGGGTCTTTTCAGATATTCTAGCAATAAGCAAGGGTACCACACAATCAAGTCTGCTTCTGCAGGATGACAAGGAGGTGGAAGCATCCTCCTGTGTCATTTGCATGTCCGTTCCCTGATCAGGCTTAATAATTTTCTGTTCACCAAATGGACTAAGGTACTAGCTGTTGAGACTCTGTCAGCCTTTGGTGTAATATAGATTAGATCCTTGAAACAAACCAGACTGAGAATTTCATTCAAGTCCTGCTGGGAGATTATGGTAGAATCTAAGGCAGTCTGTGAGAGTAGCTGATAATAATCTGCAATAACACACAACGCAGCCGTGCATTGCAATGCGTGCAAGCATACAATACAGAGGAGATGAGTGGTTAAATTGGCCCCCTACTTATTTCTGCATGTTCCCCATGGAATTAAATGTTCTTATGAGTCCGTGATGAATTTTTACTTAGTGAGCTTGTTTAGTTGACAGACTGAATAACAGGGCTTTGCATATGTAAATTTGTTGCAAAATATAACAGCCCTAGTTGGCAGCTAAAGCCAGCATTTGGCAGCTCACCACTTGCAGGTACCTTTGGGGCGTCCCCCAAGAACAGCATTTGTAGGTATTATGGGGAGCATGCAGCAGGAAAACTATCCCACAGTTGCTTTTAGGCATCTATTCTGAGTATAACACTATAGTTTCTGGTGACATTCAATATTGACAGCTCATGAGATTATTCTGAAACCTCAAACCCCTGGAGTCCTATGATTATGATTATGTGAGATTCTCAGCTTTCATTTAAAACATCATCTTTATTTCCTTGGTCCTTCTGGTTGCAGGGAAAAGTTTGAAAATGAAAGCAAGAAGCTCAAAAAGCAGAAGCCAGATAAATAGCCTTCCAAATTATTATTTGTTTAAAATCTCATCATATTCAAAGTCATTCAGGATTTTTATGGCTTGGAAAGGATTTTTGCTCAAGAGAAGAGATGCATAAAAGAAACTTATAAACAAATAAGTGGCTAAGAGCAGGGAACACTTAAAATTTCTAGATGTGGAGTTGTACGTATCTGTAAGGAGGGTGTGACAGCATCCACCACAATAAATAGCACTCCTCCTGCCTACGGGATAATCGGCACTGTGGGGAAAGGGTTCACTGGTCACCTCTGGCTTCCCTGTACGTTTTAAAGCAATCTCTAACTACTTAGAGTGAGGCACATATGCTGGCAGAAGGTGCATGACTGCTTTCTGTGGTATTCCTTCGAGGAAATTTGGACGTCTTTTGTCAGTCACAGAGTTGGACTGAACAGCCACAGTGTTTGAGCCAGCGTGACCCATTCCTGCAGGTCTGTAATTTATGAACTCTGAGCATTTGGCATGGCTAAGAGTGTGTTTGGCACCATAGGCTTGTGCGTAGTAAAAGTTTTAAGAGAGAGGAAAGGAGAGAGGAGAGAAAGAAGCTATTTACATTTTCAGGTTTGAACTGCAGGTTTCACTGTGCAGAGACACTGAGCAAATTTTGATGTACCTGGCGATGCTAGTTCTTGTGGCCTGCAGCATTTACGTATGAAACAAATCTGCTTTAAATCTCTGGGAGTAACTACCAGTTGGTGAAATCTACTTCCCTCTTTGTAAGAACAATTCCACAATACTCTGTCCAGTCATAAAGAGAAACAAATCTGACTTCCCATGACCGTCACCATCTTTGCTCTACCAGAACAGTGTGTAGGTGGCTGCTGGCTTTCCTTCTGAAACATTTTCCAGCTATATCCCTGGTACAAGCATCAGGAACCTGATGATGCTGCTCACAGCTGAGGGATCCTGTCACCACAGTTCCCCCTGCCCTGCACATGGACTGGCCCCTCTGCTGAAATCCAGCCTTTAGCACGGGGTTTGCATTCAAACCTGAGCCAGGATTACTGTGCAAATTCATTATGAATAAACCAGGAGACTCCTAGTGGCTATTGCTGTAATTTGCAAACTAGAGACGAATTTATGTTACCGACCTGTGTTTGCAGCTCAAATGGCAACATGAAAATACAATTCTCTGTTTGTGTTTAGACCTAGCTATCATAACACCATCCCAACAGCTAAAAAATGATGAGATTATCGTCAGTTATAGTTGCCTGCAGCTAATTTCCTCCATAGGTTAAACAGAAGCTTGAAAAGGAGCCTGCAGATGGGAGTCCTGTGCATTTGTACAATTTATAGAGCAGAAATGCTGATGACAGTAGAAATTTGAGCCCTTGAGTGCTACTCTGTATTTCATAGCCAATCAAAACTAAATTAAGAAACAAAGATTATTAAAAAGTATTCTGCACATGTAATTCTGGCATAATATTATGAGGTGGACATTAAATTTTTCCCTCTGAGACTTTCAGCATCATTAATATAGCATTCCTTTAATTACAAGTAGGCTCATATTCCTTAAAAAAAGGGAAATACTGTGTAGCATCGTTAGCAATACCATTATTATGTTTACTGAAATAATTAAATGAACAGATACTCTTCCGAGTAATGGATAAATCACAACATGAAACGAGAATTAGTTTTGAAAGCATTTTGGCGTTCATACATACTTTCTCAAGTAAGACATTTTGAAACAGTCTTGTGCAATATCATTAAGGGATGCTGTTAAGAAAAAAGCTTTTTTCTTTATGGGCTAAATTAGAATTTAGAATTCTTCATTTTTATTCTATTTGTATAGTCTTACTAGATAGCATGGGGTTGAATGGGAACACGAAGTTAAAGATGAAGCTATTGCTACTGTCTTGTTTAAAGTGGGTTTTCATAGTTGTATATTTTTAAAGCATGTACAGCTCAAAGTTATTGCAGACTTAATTACAACATCTGCATTCATCTAATTTGAATTCCTTGGGCACATATAATTATTAGAACTGTCTCTTTGTCATGGTAGGAGAGCACTTTACCCTTCAGGGAGTGGGGTTTTATTTTGGTGCCTCCTCTGAAGCTACTGAGTATTTAATTTCATTTCTAATACCCTGAGACCTGTGAGCTACAGCCCCTGCTCGCTGGCCTGTCCCAATAGGGCAGGACAGCTCAGCCCCCACTGCTGTGGCTGCTCCCATCCAAGCCCCACTGAGCCCCTCTCCCAGCCCCTCAGCAGCCGGCGGGGCAGGAGGAGCACAGACTGTCCCTGTGCTGTCCCCCAGGGATGGGAGGAGCTCAGACTGTCCCTGTGCTGTCCTCCAGGGATGGGAGGCGCTCAGACTGTCCCTGTGCTGTCCCCCAGCTCCCTCCCGCTGGTCAGCACCACATGCCAGCCTACCTGTGCCTCTGGCAGCAGGCTGCTGCACACTCTACAAAGGCTCCATGGCCCTCCTGTGAAAGGATTTCTTGGTTTCCTGTAAGATAAAAAAAAAAAGGGTATACCTAATGACAGCGGGAATAAAAAAATAGTTTGGTAAATCTGTTTCCTTCCAACTGGAAGCAAATCTAAAAATTAATAATTGTTCATAAATCAAAACTGAGAATTGACAACAAAACAGATTTGCATTTTATTCATCATCACCCATCAAGATTCTCCAGTAAATCATTAACAACATTTTGTCCAGTTGCTTTTTCTTTTCCTCCTCAGTTACATTCTGGGTACTGGAATGTTTTCAAGCCTTAAATAAAACAAAAGCACGCCCACAAAGTACTTCAGTTGTTAAAAATATTTGTGAGTAAAACAGGGTTCCTAAAGAAAATCAAGAGTTTCTACATATTTTCAGTTGCAGTTTTAAAGCACATGTCACTAGTACATGTAGAAGTGCATCCTTTTAAGAAAATGTATATTTAATAAATACACTTTGTAAAAGCAGCTGTTAAGCGTTTTCTAGGATTGCCTTTATTCCATTTGCTACTTGCTCTTCTAATTTGGTTTGTTTCTCCCCTGAAGTTAGCTGGGAATAGTAGACATTTTTAGTTATTTGAATAACAATTGATCTTAAAAAGCAAGGAACCATGCTGGGGGAGATTGTGGCTCTATGGACAAGGTTCTTAAAAATACCTGAGTTGGTGCCTCCCCCCGCTGCTCCCCTCTTCCCTGGCCCCCCAAAGCACCAAGGTGGGTATCTGGGGGGAGATACCCAAGTACTCTGTGGGAACTTGGAGTTTTGGCCTTGTTTGGGTATGAAACCAGTAATACCAATTTTATAAAGAAATAAATATCTTCCACTATAAAATAAATACCCAGACATCCATGGTGAATGTGAATGGCTTGCTATCAATGCAGTTGGACCAGAAATGTCCCCTCAGCAGCACCTTTAGTGAAGTAAAATAATACTACTTTATAAATAAAATATTTACTAGCAACCTATTGTAATTTGAACTGCTGCTGGTGAGGCAGAGATGATCTCGAGCCTGTGGCACACTGCAGGGAGACTCCTGACAAGATTTGCTGCTCTCTACTGCAGAGAGACAGTGCAGTACAGCAGCACATCCCAACTGGTGCCCCTTGGCCAGGGCAGGACAGCACATCCTTCCTGGACTGATGGGAGGCAGATCTGGGTGACCCATTTCTCCTCTGCTAGAAACCCTGAACTGAGAATATTTTCCAGGATGGTAAATCCTACTTTCAGCAGAGTGACCTTTGCTTCCCAGGCTGTTGGTGTCACGCAGGCAGCCTGGAGGAGCGGAGCTGCAGCATTGCCCCCTCGGTTTGCTTTCACGCATTTGGGTCAGGGGCACAGTACCCTGCGCTCCCAAGGGAGCTGTGCGGCATCAGGCTTTCCAGGCTGAGGACACTGTACAAGGAGCATGATATTATATTTCTTCCCACTGTGGTGGACAGGTCTCAGAGCGTGAATTTTGGATTTACTTGGCAGAACTGAGCAGAGGTAGTTTATGCTGCTCAGGTTTGTCCAAGTTATCTGGATAAACATGTTTTTCCGTCTTCATTTAGTACCTGTAAGTCTCTGAACCCCAGAGTTTCATGTTTCTTTCTTGCAGAGCTTGTACTTTGTAAAAGCTAAGAATCACTGGAAACCAAATGCAAGTTCCTGAGGCATTTCCATATATTGAAATTTTCATTTGTAAGCATCTTGTTGAAACAAAGCCCAGTGAACTCAGCGGAGAGTTCTACAAATCTAGTGTACATCAGGACAGCCGTTCTGGTTAGTGGGCTCCCCAGAGTCCTTTGAGAAGGCACAAATCAGTAAGTTGACTCTCAAGTAATGATTTTAACATTTAGACATTTATGTGACTTATAAAGCATCCAGTCCTAATGCAACCCAAATCACCTTCATTCATTCAAGAAAAAATAAGTGTACAAACTGAGATGATAATCTGCACTTCCATCCCTTCTGCTCTATGCTGGGAAGCAGAGGGGGAGAAATACAGACAGGCATTAGCAATCCCTCTTGACAAAGTATGGAAATTACCCATCTCATTATGCAAGGATGAAAACCTGTCATTTATTTTTACCCACAGAGTTTAGAAAGGGCTGAATTTATGGGAGCTGGTCAATTTTAGTGTGAGTACCACTACCACTTTTTTTTTAATACCGATACTGTTTTGGCAAAACTGCCATTTCCAATACATACAATAACATATCTATATAAGAATAGCTAAAACCCTGTGAGAGATCTGTTAATCCAAATATTTCTTGACTTGTTTCAAGGCCCATAAATCCTGCCTGAATATGAAAATAAAATATAATCCCAGATACTAATAAGGCCATTAATTGATGAGATGCAGACCCCACGTACACTGGAATGCTAATCGCCCTAGCTAAAAAATAGGAGGTAGCTCTCTACCCGATTTTCTTGTAGAAACAATGACTCTTGATACACATTTTAGGTATGGAAGTTTGTGTTTTCACAGGTCACTTGCAGTGACATTATCCTGATCTACAAGTACAAATATAGCTAAGGACACAAAAATTCTTGGCATTGAGCTGACTTGGCAACGTGCATAAGTGATTTCATGTAGCTTTGATGTTTGCTGTGTTGTGTTTTCTGGAAAATGGTTTTATTTCTTATCTTCTAGTTCTTCAGGCAGATTGTTTATATGGAATTTAGGAATAAAAAAAGGGGAGGAAAGAAAAGGGTGCAAATGAATTTTAATTATATTTTCTACAATCAAGAAATTGTACTATATCAGGAATATTTTATGTCAGGCTTCAGCCCAGAGAGAATTTTTATAGCTTAGTAGTTGTAAAACCTCTAAAAGAAGACACCATTATGATGAAAGGAGCATTTTCTTACATGTACGTGCTGCGTCTTTCAAACATCTTGCTGCATTTTAGATTTTTATCTGTAAAACTGTCAAGAGCCCCATTTTAACTCATCAATTTGATTTTTACCAGCTACACCTGCTCATAAGATGCTTTCCTCCAGTGAAAACTAGAAACAGAACTACTTGTGGGTGACATTTAGAAGTGACTGGGGGTGGGGAGATGGTAAAAAATAAATAAAGAGGAATAGCAAACAACTACACAAAAGCCCTCATCCTCTAAAAACAGCAACATACATAGCTATAGAAAAAAAAGTACAGAATGCAATTTTCTAAGTGCTTAAACAACTTTTTCTACACGTGCTATTTTCCTCATCTATTTTTATCACAGGCTTCCAGACTGACATGCCTCTTGGCTTCCTTGACCATATGGATCTGCCAAGTGGTATGAATACTGTAGGGATAGCCTGCAGAAATATCCTAGCAAGGTGTCTCACTTCGCAAGGGTTGATTCAGACTTCCAGACACCTTAAGTAATGGGTTTAAGGGGTTCAAGCATTGTAGCTTTCCTCACTAGATTTGTGGGGTAAATTTTTGCCAACCGTTTGCAGATGAAAACTCTGTTTTCCTGAAAAAGAAGTGGAATAAGCCTTTGAAAATAAAATGTGAAGAACATAGAAGCTTTTTGTTATCTGAAGCAGTGGCTTTGATTTTTTAAAAAAGATACGCTTCAATAACTACAAGGAAATTAGAAGTGACTCATCATGTATATTTCATGCCTAAGAGCTAGTGTTTGACTTTACATCAACAGGACTTATATTATGATATTCCATTGAAATTAATGTGTCCTGTGTTAGGCAAGAGAAGGACTCCTACCGACAGCAATGGATGGCGACAAAATACTGCCTCCTTAGTAGTGAGCATTATCCTCTGCACTGTACCAGTTTGAAATTCTCAACTGGAAACCATAAAACCATGTCAAGTAAAGGTAAAGTTAACTGTATGCCTTTATATTATAATATTTTTCTTGTCAGAAGCAATTTTCACTAAAATTCACTTATTTCCAGTTTTTTCAGTTTTAAAATCTTCTTTACTCATTTCACTGGTGCTGGGTTTTGGAGTACTTCAGCCACTGTGAGCTTCAGTGCAAGGCTCTTTGTCCCTAGTGACAAAACAGGTTTCGGATAATGGGACATTATCCGTCTTTTCTCAGGTACAGTTTTGGGCCATACAAGAATACAATGAAAGCATATTTTAGACCACCTAGCTGGAAAGTGCCAGCTACGATACATATATAGAATACATAACAGGGTTTGCATATTAAAATATACTCTTTTAGCTTCATGCATGTCATGGATTATTTGTAAATAGTTGAAAAGGACAGAAGACTACTATTGACTAATCTTTCCATGGTTCTCCATAACTGCACCGTCATTGCTTGTAACAATCAAACATTAGCTAAGCATCCCCAATCATGAACTTCAAGTTTTGTAAGTTTAAAATCAAGTCTACAAAAACTCTACAACAGTTGTCCTTCCTTTGTTAATCAGAGAAGGTGGGGGTTTCAGCATAACACTTTGTGAAATTTTAAGCCTTAACAGAAAGTATGTCATTTTTCAGGGTTAGACAGTGAAGTGATGTCTGAAATAGAACATGGGGTTTGTTTGGGTTTTTTGAAACCACGTAGACAATTGTTTCCCCACATCTACAATCTACAGGTCCTCAGCTGGTGTAAAGTGGTGTATGCGCATTTAATGGGATGGTGGGGCAGGCAGCTCTCATACATCTGCCACTTGTGCGCTCCACACAGCCCTCCTGGGTGCCAGCCTCTCTCGCCCTGTCTTGAAAATGGTGGAGAAAACAAAGACTGAAGAGAGAAATGGGGAGTCGTTCCAAAGAACAGAGGAACCTGCCTGCCTGCCTTCTGGCTGTATCCCTCTATTGTCACACTTTTAATGCTCTGCACCTTGAGAAGCCACCAGGGCTGATGGGTTTGTTCTCACATAGACTTCTGCTACCCTTTCTGGTTAACATTCTTTTTGGAAATGCTACAGACCACACAGACCCCATCTGTGGACTTTAGATGGGTACAGGTGAAGCATTTTCTAAATGTTTTTTAAGTTTAAAGAGTTCAGCAGTAGGATGGGAGAAGGGTGTGTTGGAATGTGGATTGGTTGGTGAGGACCCGCTCACCATGCTGCTTTTCCCGGGTGCCCGCTCTCTAGGACAGTAAACACATTGCAGGAGCTCAGAGAAAGCAGGCACAGCCCTTTTACAGACAGTGTTTGGCTCTCCCAATCAATAACAATCTGGCTAAGAATTTGAAGTAAGTTGTTCTAGTGATTATATCTTGTCGAGGGCCTCATACTACTTAGTGATGGGTTTGGAATGATAAAATTGTGTGTAAGATCAGAAACAAAAATCAGAAAGCAACAGGGCACCACTGAATTTTACCTTAGTGTCAGGAGTTTTTTTCAGTTCCCATCCTCAAGGTCATTGCATCCCTACTAATCAACCATCAACATCCTCCTCCTGCCAGGACAGTTCTCATAACTCCAAAAGAAGATTTACAGGAGCTGACCAAGAAAAAATAATGTTCTTCACAAATTATTACAGAGATTAATGGTACCTGTGCCTGTGATGACCTGTTCTAACTTTCTTGATGACACCACCATACATGAGCCTCTCTGTCATGAACTCCTGTCATGTAAGCCACAGGTGGTTTTTTTGTCTTTCAGCCTAGCCAACCACCAAGGCCGCAGAAGGCAGATGTAAGGGCAGTGCTGAGCAAGCCTTTGCTGTCACTGCCGTACTCTGAGTTAGTAATTGTTTTGTTGATAATTATGAGCTGTATAAAGCCTCACAGGAAAAGCGGAACAAGTTTACTTTTACAGTGATGAAATAAATCATAGATTTGAAACACTTTGGAATTCAAAATTATTGCTCCTAACCAAGGATCGGGTGTACAGCATTTTGGTGAAAAATGTGTGAGCACTGGCAGTGCAGCATTAGCAAAGGGCAGCTGCTGAAGAAGAGGGCAATAAACCTCCTCATCTGAGCTAGTAAGGAGCCTACAGGGGAATGCTGGTCTTGGTGTCAGACCCTGCCCTGTATCCTACCCATACCAGGGTGTTCCAGGAGGTGTTGCAGCTCCCCCAAGCAACCCATGCACACGCAGAGAATCATATAGCAGTGCTGCACGTCGGAAGATGGTAACAGAGATCCCTCCTGTTTCTATGTGGAACTTGAAGGATTCTTGCATCATTTGTATCCAGCAGAAATCAGCTTTCTGCTGTATAGGAAATGCCTGTGAGATTCTAACAGTATTGTCACAGAGACTTTGTTAGAAGACATTAGCTGGCCCATAAACACCTGAGACAGAGGAACTTGTAATTAAGCCTACAATACCACTGTACCTGACAACACAGAAACATATTTCAAGCCTGCATTTTGGAGATCTTCACGTGCCAGGTAGTTGGGTTCAGTTATTATTTGCTTTAATTACTTAGAGTTTTCTGACCTAGGTTTCTTAATGCTTTATACAGAAAAGCAGTACAGAAAGTAAGCACAACAAAATACAGGCACACTTTACAGGTAATTTTCAGAGCCTTAAGCTAATGAGAAATGAGAGTCCATTCCTACAATATCTGTGTCTCAGTGTCTTATTCTGCAATCAGTGAAACTCATAGGCATTGAGAAACCATAGAAAAGAGTTATTTTCTGATTTGGTTTGGGTTTTCGGTGGAATGATTTTAGCTTTTCCAAGTTTGATGAGTCAGGTTTCAGCTATATTTTTTATATAATTTTTTTTGCTAATTGTATGTGCAAGGGTCACAGAAGTAAGGTTGTAAAAAAAAAATCTAATTTTAACCTGCAGTTGATTTATGAAATGATTCTGAGTTCCTTGAGTTTGGGAAAATAACACATACCACTAATAATCCCTGGGAACTGATTTAACACTGTATTCTATTGCAGTGCAAGGAAGAAGCCAAGGACTTGTAACAATCTGTCATTTGCAGTGACATTTTTATTACTCTTTCAGAAATGCTGTGCTTTAATTGTCTCCCTGCTTCAAATCAACTGCTTAGTTTGCTTTAACAGTATTTTTTTTGCTATAGTTACCATTGCCCTTGCTATAAGAAACCTAAACTCTCTGTATATTTCTGGCATGGTAACTGCCAACAGGAACAGGAGCAGAGAACCTACCCGTGTCCTTCTAATTTAAGAGAGTGAAAATGCTACTGATTACAAGTCACATTTTCATGGAGTTCACACCAAATTCCTTGTAGACCTGCATCCCAGGCAATTCCCCCTTGATTCACTAGGAGTGACCTGAGAGAAAATCCATCAAAATAATATACCCTTTTTTTCCAGTATTACGGAGTTTGCACCAAGCTTCCCAATGGAGAAATAGCTTTGCTTTCAACTATTATAAAGAAACTGCAAGCTCTTAATTTAGTAGCAATGTCGCTAGTGCTTTAGCATCTTCTGCAGTGTGCCTCCAACTGATGAACTGAAGCACAACTATAAATAACGATGATGTCTTTGTCAGCTTGTGAGAAAAAAGGGCTGGATCTTGGTTTTGTTTTCTGGGATTTTTTGTCACATTTCCTGGAAGTGTATGTAGTAAGACACCTCTAATCTCTTCTTTTGCTTAATACATAGATTTATCTCTTTGATGGGTTGCTGAATCAAACCACCAATTTGTTGCCTGCTGGTTGACAACAAAGCTCAGTGACCATGGGAACACAGCAATAAGGTTGTATCGTATACAGTGCGCACCCCAACGTTTAGCGATTGCATTAAGTTCTCAGCTTTACAGTTCAGAATTTTGAGGTGCTCTTCCCCTTCCAAGCGAGAGCCAATTTCCCTCCACCCCAAACGGGACTTGACTGAACCTGTCCAAACTGCATTCTCAATCCTCTGGCCTCTGTGCATCCCCTGTGCATCTTGGTGGTGGGAGATCCTCTCCCGGCATCCCAAATGCTTGGGATCCCAAATCCTTTCACAGTTGGGCAGCTCTGTCAGCGCTCTGTATTTGATAACTAAGAAGTTGTCCAAGGAGCAAATGGCTTTTTAAATATGGGTGTACCAGCCTGTATTTTAAGAAAGTAGCAGTCAGAAAAGCATGAAGTTTCACAAATCCCCAGACTGGGGACTCAATGCAATGACAAAGAGGAGGGACTTGAAGCCAGCTGTGGCAGCATAGCTGGTCTGCATGCTAAGAGGTTTTAATGGAGCAGATGAAATCCATCCTGGATTCTGAATCACGCATGCATTCAGGCAAAATAAGATTGGGAAAAAAAAAGGAGTAAATTTTCAGGGCTTGCATGCCTTCAGATTTGTTTGCTTGAGTATATTTTTGGAGGGTAATGTTAGATGCTAAGGGAAAGTTACAGCAAGGCTTGTGACTAATGGATAAGATGCAGTATGCTCTGTGATGCTATGAGAAAAATGCTGATGCAGTTAGCTGATATCAGAGAGATAAAAAAGCACCAGCATTAAAAAAAAAAAGCCAAACTGAAAGATTTTGTCAAGTTTTTGAGATCCCACTTTGGTATCATTTTAGAGGATGTTTCTAATTAGTAGCCACACAAATAATTGCTGATTAAAGTGTCGTACAACTCGATTAACGAGGTGAAGGAAAAATAGCAACATTTTCATTTTAATGAGATGTCTGATCTCTCCTCCTCCCTACTATGCATCTTAATGTACCTTCCTGTCTGCACTGACTTGGGGCTCCAAGGCTTTGTCATTTCTTGGCAATTCCATTCTCTAATTTCTTCTGACACATGGTGCTTAAATCCACACGAAATGTGAGGTGAGGCAGAGAGGATTCCTGCAGACTGCCATGCCATAAGAGGAGCACTCATTTGCATTATTCATTAGATAAACGCACTGATTTGCATCTCATTCTAGTCTCCATTTCCAGGCAGGGGATGGAGACAATTCACAGAATTGCTGAATTTTTGAATGATATTAATAGTGTTCATTTGGGATTAAGTCTCCATTGTCTGCTGCCCTGTATTTTGTCCCAGACTTACCTTTAATACCTAAAGAAATTACATCCTTTTGTTCTTTTAATAGTGAACTGTGCCTATTTGCTGCATAGTAAAAGAGTGCTAATTTGTTTATCATTGCAATTTTGAAAGTATTTATCAAAGCTGTAATTCAATATTTGATTATTTGTGATTATTACAATCTTTTTCCCTGTTTTGAGGTTATGTTTCAAAAGCAAAAGTTTGTAAATCAACTGCGGTGATCTGACAGCATCTATAATTTTTTTGCCATTCAGTATTCTTGAGCAATAAGCTTTTAAGAACTACATGCCCTCTGTGGGCTAGCACGTTATTGCAGTAAAGTTGAGAAATAGTATAGCCCCAGATAACTATCAACATTGTTTCTCTCTCTTTTCTAAGCTTTATAAACCCATTTACATTATGCTTAGCATTAATATTTGATTCAGAAATCTATACTGTAAAAAGGAGGGGATATCACTGTTCTGTCCACAGGGTACTGGGGAGGAAGGTTAATTTTAAAGGATAGGGGTTAGCAGTATTGAGCTCTTTCATCCTGTTTCTAAACAGAGGATACTGTCAGGGGAAATCGGGAATTTTCAAGGACTTAAACCAGTATCATTATTGCATCAATGCTTTTTGAGAAAACCTACATGATAAACACCTCCAAGTGCTGCTGCAACCCAGAGCCCTTCCCTGAACCATCATTTACCTCCAATGACAGCAAATTGCAAAAACAAATAGTGGTTTATTAGCTCAGTGGGTTAGAGCATGGTGCCGGTATCACTGAGGTTGTGGGTTCAATCCCCATATGGACCCATTCACTTAAGAGCTGGACTCAGTGATCCTAGTGGGTCCCTTTCAACTCAGAATATTCCGTGATTCTGTGATTTTCAAAGCTCTTAGTTACAACTGGTGCTGCACTGGGCTGTATATTGCCCAAAACTAAGCAAAGACGTTGCCACCATTTTAAATAGCTTAGAGCATAATTGAAACAAAGATGTGAAAAGCAATTAAAAAGTGGGGCTCTGAAGGCTGACTTAGGTATGTGTGAAGGCTGATGACTGTGCATTATTTTTGTTGAAATTGTGGCACGGTGCTAGACAAATTCACTTCTTGAATTAGAAGGTGGGAAAGGCAATGGCCATGAGGAATATTCAGGACACTTCATCTGTAAGCGGGGTTGTGGCAGAAAATACAATTGAAATAGCTTATGAAAATGAAACCAGTTTATACTAGGACCCTGCCTAATACACAACTTAATTATAATTGAGTTTGCCACAAGTTAGTGACAGCTGAATCTAAACAAATCACCTAGGTAATGTGCTGATTGCACTAACAGCAGTTGTTGTCAGGGGTGGAAGATGCCATATGGCTCCTCTCCTCTACCCGGGTCAAAATATCATTAGGTAGAAGCTTAACTACATCGACACAAATGAGGAATTAGCCAGTCTGGCTTTCCTCCAGCCTGCGGTGTGCGTACACATCCCAGGGTCTGGCCATTCCCAGGCACAGTGAGGGGCTACCCAGATTTTTCCAGAATGTACTGAGTGGAGGAGTATCATGGTACTTGAGGACAAACAAAGGCAGCTGGTGCTCAGTTGCATTGCTCAGGCACAGCTTAGCTCTCCGAGACATGCCCAGATTATGTTTGGGCACTTGGTGAAAGGAAAATAGAGTGTAAGTGACACCGAATGCAAAGCGGGGCAGGGGAACGTGAGGGCTGAATGACGCACAAGCCAGTCCTGCACCAGGCAAGGTCGGGTTCAGCCACAGGGAGGGCGTCCTGTGTCAGTGAGGACACGAGTCAAAATCCCGTGCAGTGTATTTGGTACAACTCTGCTAAAGTTTGTACAGCCTTTTGATTTTGTGAACAGACGAAACCACAGTAGAAATTTTGCAGTGCCATAACCAAGGTGTTAGCCCTCACATTCCCTTTTGATTTCAGAATCTTGTCCATTTACAAGTATCAAATGCTAAAACCAGTCACTAATGATAATGCAGAAGCTACTGCTCCTGCAAGAGCTGCAGAGCCTGGTTGCACCACCGCTTTGGAATAAACTTTTAGCATGTCTGTTCTAAGCTGCGTGATGCTTTTCTAGGTTGCACCAAGCTGAAGTGCAGCAGAAGTACACTTTATGCTATATTAAATTGTTATTAACTACAAAATGTCACCCAAAGTATAATGTTCTGCCAGTTTGAATTATATATTTTTGTTTCGCTTTTTGCTTTGAAAAATACACATTTGAAATTTTTAAGTGTGCCAAGTAGGCCAGATGCTGCCCTTCAGAAATAAAAATTGCCTTAACTGATTCCATGATGATTTGGGTTGTAGAAGAGCCGTAAAATTTCTGGCAGACTTAAAATATCTTTCCTTGAACACTGGTCCCGCTGTGCTGATCTTGCTGTCAGCAAGGGTTTGCAGATTCTCAGTTATGAAACACCTTGTCACCACTCACCCAGCAGCCTGCTCCTGCTTTGTTGTGAAGTTTGTCAAAGCACTTTGTCCACATTTTGAACTATAGAATGTATTTTCTAATGATTTTTTAGGAAAATGGTTGTGGACAGTCCTGTGATAAAACTCAGGGTTGCTATTCTGAAGGGTGTTGCAGAAAAGGTGGATAATTCATTATGCAGAAGCTTTTAGATTATTCTAAGCAATATCTACCCTTAAAAATGTCCTTGTCTAGTGCAAAGTGAGGAGAACAGCTGTTCAAAATCTATTTTTATCATCACTCTTCAATGGATATTAGACCTCTTTCTCTTTTGGGGCTTGCCACAGTGTCCCTGATGAATTTACTGCACAGCTCTGCCTCATTCATTACAAACCACCTATTTTATCTGCCATGGTCTTCTCTGCAGCACCAGCAGCACCTCTGAGTCTGAAGCAAGCCTACTGAAGTCACTGTGGAAGCACCTAGACCCTGGTTTGGTTTCTCCATACTGCCTTCACCATGTTAAGCAGACCGAAACAAAACAACCAGGCTTTAGGATGGAGCAGAGGATTTGTATTGGCACAGGAAAAATTCCTCCAGTGGCAGAGGACTGGCAAAATCAGCTCAATGCCATCTGCTCTTGGATCCTCCTCCTATTTCAGAAGCATATGCAGGAGATGGACCACACCAGCAGCTGGAGGACATGGGGCAGACCTGAGAAAACCCTTCTATACTGTCAGAACACTGGGACTTGTGTAACCAACACAAGCTAGAGCAGCCTTTAGGATACTCTAAATTATGCCTAGGGTTCTTCTAAGTCTTAATCAGGACGAAATGGTCTTTAGGACTACTTTTCTCCCTCTTCATTTGTAATGAGCTGGAAACCAAAATACAGGAATTTGCTCACACTCTACGTAACAATTTCTACAGTATGTTCATAAATTTAAGAAGTGAAGCTGTTTCAAATGAGCTTCAAAAATTACAACTGAAATAAAAATTTCAAAACCAGATAGAACAAAATCATAGAATCATTAAGGCTGGAAAAGACCTCCAAGATCATCAAGTCAGCCTATAACCG
The DNA here is from genome assembly GCA_013397975.1 of Machaerirhynchus nigripectus. NCBI lineage: Eukaryota > Metazoa > Chordata > Aves > Passeriformes > Dicruridae > Machaerirhynchus > Machaerirhynchus nigripectus. The sequence continues at coordinate 1,324,842 of VZRQ01009416.1, read as the reverse complement.
AACACCACCTTGTCAGAAAAACCATGGCACTAAATGCCACATCCAGTTGTTTCTTGAATATCTCCAGGAATGGTGACTACTGGTACCTCCCTGGGTAGCCCTTTCCAATGCTTAACCACCCTTTCAGAGATCTTCCTGATGTCCAACCTGAACCTCCCCAGCACAGCTTGAAGCCATTTTCTCTCATCCTGGTTGCCTGGGAGAGAGGCCAACCCGCACCTGACTACAACCTCCTTTCAGGTTCTCTTAGAAGGCGAAAAGTCTTCCCTGAGCCTCCTTTACTTCAGGCTAAACACCCCCAGCTCCCTCAGCTGCTCCTCATAGGACTTAGTCTCTAGACCTTTCACCAACTTTGTTGCCGTTCTCTGGATGTGTTCCAGCTCCTCAAAGTCTTTTTTGAAGTAAGGGGCCCAGAACTGGACACAGATTTTAAGTGCTTCTTGGTACTACAAGAACAAGTCATTTGCAGCACAGAAAACTTTACAGGATGCAGCCCTTCTAACACACCTCACTAATTACAGAAAGCTGATCCTCATTTGTTCATCCCTCACATGTGAAATTCTGAGAGCTGAATCAAATTAAGTTCCATGTATTTTTTCAGTTTATGTTGAGAGATGCCACTATTTCAGCAAAAAGAGAAAAGGAATATTGCTTTCCTTCAAGCAGTTCAAACAACAGTGCAAGGAGCTTACATCTGTTACAAGAGGAAAACGCTATCTTTATGCATTTTTGTAAAGCAGCCAATGGCTAATGGACAGGAAGTCTTTCCGAAAGTTTTTCCAATCTACATAATGTTCCTGAGGATGGGAGTGTGCAATCGAATCACAGATTTAACAGAGAGGAGAAAAGCGGGGGTATTTGTGCAGCCACATAGCTCACTGTTGGCTATGTATCTGAGAAGGATCAAAATCACAAGTCTTGCCAGCTAAGAATAGCATTATTTTAAGTTTAAAATACTCCCTTTATGATGTTTCTTTTCACTTCATAGCACGTAAATCAGTGCTGCTTCCTGCCCTTCACAGCAGACCCAAGCGTTTGTAGGTGTTGTGCCGTGATAAATGTGGATATCTGTGAGTGCATAGAGTTGGTCCCTTCTCCAGAGCAATGACTCACATGTAACCAGGGTGTCTGACAGAAATCCTTTAGAGGCATGAACTAATCTGAATTGCAAGGACCAGAAATAAACATGTACTCTGGTAGCCGATTACACGACAGTTTCTCACCTTGAGCTGAAGCACAGAGTTGTAAGCCTGCTCCTGAGAGATGCAGTCTCTGATGGACTTTCATTGCACTTAATATTTGTGTTGTGGAGCAAATGCGTCATGGGGTACTCTGTGAAACCTGAAGACCTCTGACTCAAATAACATGATTTATACATGATCTTCCTATTCATCTGCAGTGCCTGTGACAATCTATGCACTTCCAGTACTGTGCTCTGAACGAGAGCCAGCACCTGCACCGCAGCTCACTCCAGTTCCGTGGATGAGCAGTCAACTTCCCACAGTAATTCATTGCTTCTAAATGCTTTAGTGGGGAAGCTCCTGTTGAATACCGTGATTAAAGATTCTCCCAGAGGAAAATTAAGAAAATTACAGAAAACTGTACTTCATATTTCCTTTTCTATCTCACTGTTCACTCCAGGTACCTTCGAAAGAATTAAGTATATTTTTTTAGTGCTTTAGAAGCTATACAGGAGATCACACAGCATTAAAGTTCCTGCTTTCATACAGAATTCTTAAAAGTCACAGTGATAGCTTTCAAGGAATAGCACTTATTTGCCCTGCCAGCTAAATTTAGGAGATTACTGCTGTAATTCAGGCATTCCAGTTAGATGTTTGGTTTTTTTAAAAGTTGATGGTGCTATTACAGCAACTTCATCTATTTGCATCTATGGTTTCTCAATACGTCTCCTTCTTCAGCCAAGCAGTCCAGATTTTCTTTTTCTAAAAACCTTTCCATGCTTCTCATCCTTTCTTTGTCACAAAGTAATCAGAGTTCTCTGAACATCAAATTGTGTGAGAACAACAGCAGTAACAGTGCCTAAAAAGTTGTGGGAGTCTGCAGGGGAAGTCAGGCAGAGATTAATATCACACTCTGCATCGGCACTTAATGATGCATCATTTCCATAAATTTAGTGAAGATGGGGGTTTAACTGGTTGATTCCCAAGTGAGCATTTTCTATGCTGTCACTGTAAAAATATTTATACAACTGTATTATTTAGGGTAACACGTATTTATGAGCCCTTCTTGTGCCAGCTGCATGCTGTCCAAACATCTGGGTGATCCCCTACGCCAAATGCAAACTCTCTTTTTATGGACAAGTTTTGAAGTACAGGGAAGTACGGAATGAACACTAGCCAGCATGAGAGATACTATTTGTAACAGAACACACAATATTATTATTATATTTCCACTTCCTGAAAGTCAGTGCTGAAAAAGAGAGGCCCCTTTAAGGAGAATAATTATCTCATTTCACTGATTTCTATGGAGAACTCCTCCCAAGTGTGAAAAACAGCACAGAAGAAAGTACAAGGGTTCCTGTGTAATAAAAAAAGTAAAGTAAAAAACAAACAGGTAAGGAGTAAAGGCTCTTATCACCAAGCAGTGATATGGGGGCAGCACTGACTTTCTGACATCAAACTGGAGATGATTGGGGGAGGGAGGGGGGGGTCAGGCAGGAACAGGCAGTGAAGGGTTTTGAAAGTGAGGGCTGATGGTTGATGAGAAGGAGTAGCTGATACTGGAGTGCAGCAAGAGCATGCAATGAGCTAGAAAAATGATCTTAGCAGAAGCATGTTGGATTTCTGGATGGTTATCAACAGGGCTAGATTGCGTTTGTCAAGGCCAGAAAAAAAGGTTGTTGCTGTAATCAAAACACGGTATGGGAAGGGCCTCAATGAGAGTTTAACTAGGAAGATGGATAGGAAAGACTGTACCGCAGTGATATGACAGTGGTGTAGCATGGAAGCCATAAATCATCTGGCAGAGCCAGTCCACTGTCAGCAAGGCCAATTAGCCCATGATGAGCACTGCGCTGCCAAAGCGAGGCGTCTGCTACCCAAGCTATCAGGTTTTTAGCTATCACAAGAACATCTAAACAACAGATTTATAGCTAGCTCAGTTCTCTGCTCTGTGCAACTAAATACAGTGGAAACATATTTAGCCTAAGTGTGACTTTCCAAATTAATCCACCTGACAGGCGGGAGGTACAGCAGATCCTGCTCGCTTTAAGTCATTCTTTGCAGAATGTTTCCTGCAATCGCTGTTCCCCTTCTTTGCAGTCCTGCTTTTGACTCACAGTTCTCCACTTCAGTCACTTTCAGCCTCTTTCTTGCTGATCAATTTCCCTGCAGCAACCCCATTTCCTCCCCCAGGACCTCGAGTTTAAAACTGAGGGTCCAGTTCTGCTTTGTCTTCCTTGTCACAGCAAACAGTGTTTGTCATGACAGATACTCAGCAGTCACGTGCACTGGGAGGAGCGACATACTCAGAGGAACAGACATCTTCTGGATCTGTCTTTATGCTGTATTTCTCCTAAGCAGCATATTGTCATTCCTCTTGCCTCAGCGTGACAGGTTTGCCATGGCTTTAGTCAGGGCAGTTAAGCATATGGAGATTTCCGATGCCTACTTCCCAAAGGATATACTGGTCATTCTGAGGCACACCTGCCTTAGAGTCATTTGGCAGTTCCCAGGATGCACACATTCCATCATAGGCCCAAAACATTCAGTGCCTTTATGGTAAAGAATTTGATGTATGTGATGATATTTGAGAGCTGTCTAATGATGCTAAGTGATAAAAACAGGCACTCTGGATAGGGGAAAACATGGAATCCAAAATGCTGCTAAAAATGGTGTCAAAAAACCTTGGAAAATTCATGCTGTGGTACTTTGAATCTGATTGCCATCAGTATACTGGGGTTCTTTTCTGAATGACCAGGATACCAAATTTTCTTTACAAGTATTTCATGTACTTAGGATGACATTTTCATAGCTATTAATTGGATAACTTCCAGATGTTAAAGCTTTGAAGCAAAAAATTAAAACAAGTGTAATGTGCTTGACTGCATAAAATAAGACCTAGCTAAACACGTGCGTGAACATGCTCAAACATTATCAGTTAGTGAGTTTTTGAGAAACTAAAGCTACATTTACTATGAAGCACCTGTCCATGGAATGAGAAATTTAATGGCTGAGACACAAATAAAATTTAGGAGCTAGCTTCAAGCCATTCCTCAGCAGCTCAGAAGGTTTGTGTTTTTGTAGCTGGGGCCCATGGAAATTGTTCTGGTCAGCATTAGCCAAGCCAGAGGCCATCATTGTATTCGTCAGCAGTGTTGTGGAACACTGGAAATCCTGGCTGCTGCCCAAGCACTGGTCCTACACCAGCCCAAACTCCCAGGCTGTGGAGCTTGAGGTTTGATAGAAATGTCAATACTACATTGCTGTGACTGCACTATTCCTGCACATTTTGGATTCTGCTTCCCCCAGTATTTACCCTGTTTCCTAAATTTCTCCTGATTTTATCCACATAGATTTCAACCTCTAAAGCACTTGCTTTCTTTACAAATCCACAGCTTAATACAGGAAGGCAGTGAAACATTTCAGCTGCAGAAGGGTAACCTGTTGTGACTGAATATTGTGCATGTTAGAGAACACTGAATTTCTGTGTAGAATTTGTATTTAGGGTTTTATCTCAATTTATCTGCTTTGGATCAGCATGAGCATGACTTCCCTAGAGTGATATGAAAGAAGGAACATGTAAGGTATGTTCTCTTAAGCTTTGGCACAAACTCAGGCTGCACTTGACAAGATAGTGGCTCCTACCTCATGTCCCCAAAGAATGGAAGCAAACCTTTTCTTGATGCGGGAGCCTCCCAAAAAAAAAAAAAAAAAAGGCAGGGCGAGGAAGAGAGGGTGAGAAAGACCTCTGCTCTTTTCATTTTTCTGCAGATCTGACACTTCAGGATGCTGAACAATTAGTGGTATGCTTATAAAAGTCATTATAAAAAGTGTTGTTTTCAGCAGAATAAATTCAAGGGTCTCACTCATCAATTTTAAATGAGAGTAGCAGGACTGCAAGGTCAAAGGTATGAGCTTATGCTGTTGCTGCTTTGAAAATGCCAAGAGGGATTTTCACTGTTACTCTGCTTCACCCCAGAGAAAAGCCTCCTCCATTATCTTTTTAAATTAAAATGGACACCAAAAAGCAATGTTATATGAATTAAGAGAAGGGACTTTGCACTCTGGCTTGATTTGGAATAATTATAATTGTTGGGAAGTATTTTTCCTAGTACACTTTCTGTCCTTAATTAAATCCATGGAAATGCCTCATTTTTTGGTTATTGCCAAGGTGTGTTTCAAACTCACACAGAAATCCACAATTGTAATTTCATTATAATTCCATTTCTCCAGGCTATACAGGTGCAATGAAAGAAGAGGTAAAATTAATTAAAACTGTGGACATGTTTATACCCACCAGGTGTCATAAAAGGTAGTGGCTCAGACATTTTTCAAGTAATTAAGCAGACAGTTCTGCCTTTTCAGATGAGTTATTGCCCTTCCCTCTTTAATCTATGTAAGAGATTTCATCACAGAGCTATTGTCAGGTGATGGGATTGCTCTTTACAGTCAGCATCCCCCTCTCACTGCCTCTCGTTAATCGAAATCACATCATCACTGCAGAGAGGCAGTGACATGCGATCGGCACGTTTCCAAAGGCAAGCTTCATGTGCCAAGCTCTGCCCACAATTTAGGCTAAAAAGGGGATAACACAATTTTCAGTTTAACCATATTTGGATTAAATAGCTTGAGAGTGTTCATTCAGGGCACGGCACAGCACAGCACATCTTCTGCACGTAAAACTCCATTCTCCTCAGTGAGGGCAGCATTTAATCAGATTCATAGGTGTTGGTGGTGTTTGTGTTATCAAGTTTTCTCATTCCATTTCTGTTTTGTCAGGAGTTTTTCTTCTGGCCATGTTGAGATAATCACTAGTCTTCCTGAGGATGTGCAAATTGCCATGGTCGCATCCTCAGGCAATATTGTACATAAGACTGTAATGATGGCATTTTCTAAGTTTTTAGTGCAAGTTAGGACCAGAATTTTGTACATTTTCTTTCTCTGCCTTGGCAGTGGATATAAATAGGCCTCTTGGCTCCCCTCTTTGGGCTTCCAGTACACAAACACAACCTCCGCATCCTGCCGTGTATCCTGTGTACGCAGCTCTGCCCAGGGGCGGAGCAGGCGCTCCGAGCACCCGTGGTGCTCTCTGGGCACAGACACGACCCCACATCTTCGGTACCGAGAGCGGGGCCAGCCTGGTTCAGTCAGCCTTGACAGAGAAGGTGACTCCTGGGACAAAACAGCGCTGCCACTGCCCCTCCCGCTGGGCGTGTGGAAGAGCCCTGCTAACCCTGTGCTCCCCACAGCTCTGCTCAGCGTTAGTAACAACCACAGCTGCTCTGCACCTCCACTACCATCACTGGCACATGAAAGCTGTTTTCCATCCCACAGCCAAGGGAATGGGCTAGAGCCTGCACTCTGTAGCAAGTTGTGCATTGTCTCTCCCAGTCCTGCAGCACTGATGTAAATAGACAATCAAGCACACCACATTTTCTTAAGAAAAGTGGTCATTTCTTATTTTTATTTCCTTTTTCAGTTGGTTTATATTCTGCACTTGCTATTAAGTATTTTATAATGGCCAATTTTAAATTTTTTTAATATTGCAAGAAAAAGAGTCAGTGTAAAATAGATCACCCTGTATTTGACAAAGTGGAACTTGCTAACTGCATTCAATTGAAAATGTCCATAACAGTGGACATACTTGGAGCAAAAATAATTCAGAACTACAACATTCACTGCATACTTCCACTTAGAGTTGGTGCTTTCCTTGGGGGTGTTTTTCTGAGTTTTTATTTAATGCTCTGTCTTTATTAACTTATATCATTTTAATTAAATTACCTTTCATAATATTGTAATATTCTCATGCTTTCAACATTATCCCTTACAAGGTCATCTCTGATATGTGACTAATGCATTTGACTAAAATGCACAAATAAAATATGATAGTCACATTAAAGCATCACGACTGTGCTGAGAATAACAACTCAGTCCAAGCTTTTAACAAAATTTTTTTTTAAAAATACAGTAAAACCTTGGAGATGAAGGATAAAGTCATACACTTCTAGAACCAAATTCAGCTTGTGTATACTTTGTACCCGCTGTTCTGGGGCTGAATTTGACCTTTTGAGGGTTGAAATGGGGCTTGAAACAGAGTTGTTTTTTCCTTTTCAAGTTTTAAATAGCCATTTTATTCTATTTCAGTACTAAATTCTGCCTTCTGCTACAAACAACATAAGTCCAGAATATACCTTGACCTAAATGGTGCTTTGTTGCATTTCTGCTTCATGTGTTTGTTACCTTTTTTTGCAATGCCCAGGCTTTCAGTTAAGCATCATAGGTTTAAGCTCCATCAGTAATTAATTTTAAATATATTGCCTATTCCACTGATTTACCACCTTTCATTAGGTAAAATAACAAATAGAGGCCTTTGTTTGCTACTTTTGTGCAAGTCACATCATGCTGTTGTATTTCTCCCTAAACATGCTCTCATTTTTCCTCCTGTAAAAGTCAGTCCAGACATCTAATCATTTCTGTCACATGATCTTGAGTCTTTTCTATTTCTGCAGTGTCCTATGTCAGGTGAGGAAAGCAAAAGTATATTTTAAGAGAGGGTACAACAATGATTTATGGAGTGACATCTCAGTATTTCCAATGTTTTTATCCTATTCCTTTTGCATCCTAATGTTATGAATTTTATTTCCTGTGGAAGTTTCTTCTCCATACACATTGTGCTGTCTTAGATTCTTTTATAGACTTGAAAGAACTTTGGTTTACCACAGAAAATACTTTTAAAAATGTTCAGTAGGCACCAAACTCCTCAAAGCTTAAGCTAAGCTACTTCGAAATCAGCTTTAAGCAAAATACAATATGGAGATTCTTTATCTAGGAGGAAGCTTTTCTGAGAAAGTTTTGGGAATGGATATTTTCCATCACTTACTGGAGGAGTCGTATGCTTTTACTGTCTTGGAAAACAGTTTGTATGGCAGCCAGGTGCTTTCAGAGCATCTGATACCAAGTGCAGTCTCTTAGTATTCTTCCATGAAGTCAGGTAACCTTGGATTAATAGAGAGTCCTTTATTACTTAAACTTATGTAAAGTGCCTCACTAGCAAGGTATTAAACACATATTGTTTGAATGTTTTTTACTTTCACAGTACATACCATATTTTAAATTAGAAAAAAGAGACATTCTGATGGTGAATACTGCAGCACTTTGGACACACTACTGCAGCTGCCCCTCGTGCCAGGCTTGCCTTTTGATTTGGTGTCTCCTGAAATGCTGCAGCCTTCCCTGGTGAGCCAAGGGGGCACAGCAGACAACCTCACAAGCCTTCAGCTTTGAGAATGTGAGAACCAACATTACTGCACAACTGAGACCCAGTAATGCCACTGAGGGCATCCCGAACACACCCACAGCAATAGTACCAGCGCCAGCAGTGACTCAACATCAACCAACCCATTTCTTTCCTACCAGCGTTCTCCTCTGACCATCACCACTTGCTGAGAGCACTTCCAGCAGGAGCAGACCCAGTAACACCCAGCAGAGGTTAGCACACAGCACTTTCAACAGGTAACCACGGCGTTAAAAATAAATGTACTGGCTGCCCATAAAACACTATCCATAAATCAACAGCTGCAGAATTCTAGGAGAATTAAAACCATCCAAGTAATTTGAAACTCACCTTGGTCAGGACTGACTAGAAGCCATTGCAGCCTCCCAAACACTTGGCAACATCTACAGACTACCCTCAACAGGCTCACTGAAGGTCTTAGTTAACAACCACCCTTACTAACCTTAACTGGTTAAATTTGTGGAGGTTTTCAAACAGAAGAATCATCCACATCTAATTATCACCTCATTTCTGAAAGCTGGGTCCATGGTGAGGCAAAGCTTTCACCATGGCTCTCAAAAGAACTCAACCTTAAAAAATGAAAAAATGGAATTGAAAAAAATTAATGCATGTTACAATACTCACACTTTAATTAACCGTTAATGGAGAAGTCCATCAGTATTGTGTTTTAATATGATGAAAATATATTAGTGCACTGCATTTTTAGACTTACATTTTTAGAAGTAACAGACTAGTGTGGAGATTACACAGGATTTGAAGAATGCCTCTTTTTAGAAGGCTAATACTCCTTTTAAAATGTGAAACTGGAAGCAGAATGGTAGCACCTGAGAAAGATGTACGTGGATAAAGCTTCAATAAATAAATCAAGCAGAGCAAATCTACTGTCATCCTTGGCTATCTGGAGTGTGTTCTGATGCTTTCTCAGTAAGGAATACTTTTATTTTATAAAAAAGTATTAGTTTTATTAAAAAGCTGTATGATCAAAAATCCAAACCTATAAATAAATAGGTATCTTGGAATAACACACTGAAGCTTAACATTCAGTCAAGCTAACTAAATCATGCTGTTTGTACCTGTCCTCATCCCACTCTTTCCCTAGCCCACATACATGTGTTTTTCTAGGTATGGGATCACTGAATTTTTATATAGCATGTAGGCAGTTATGTATGTCATTACCAGTGTGACAGAAACAAGTTAGTTCTGATAACTAAACTTTTCCAGTGCAATTTGCTAAGTGAGAAAAAAAGAAAACAGAAAATAATTGTAACCTGTCTGTGACGAATGTGACAAAGCTGAGCTGTGCCAGCAGGGCCTGGAAAGCTGCAGTAATCTGTATGTCTGTACATGTCCTGTCTTCCCTTGTCTTGGGACCACAGTCCTCTTTCATTGCTGATGAAAGTAAGATTGACTCCATCACTTCCAGGAATCTCTTCCAGGAGGCTGAAGCTAAACACACATTTCAATAAAGCAGAAGCTAATCTTACGAAGCATCTGGAAGAGAGGTGGTAATCTTAGAGTAATTGTCACTATTGTCCTCTCTACAGGCCGCCACCTCTGGAGGTTTTCTAGTTTCACAGAACCTGATGTTTCAAGTGTCTTCTAACCTTCATTCAACAAATGCACCACATGGCTGAAGATTAATTGTCCTTTGCTGCTGTGTCCTCCTCTCCATCCTGGCTGGCGTTATTGCTCATTTCCCCTCAGCAGAGGCCACAGAGAGGACTCCCCCACTGCTTCAGCCCTGAGGTCTCCTGGTTTAGCTCTAAACCACAGCCACCAGGGCAGTCAGCAGAGCCGCTGAATTTTGCGCTGATGTGAGCAGCCAGTCTCATCTGCCAACTGCTGTGGGTCTGCGACCTCTAGGGAGGGGCCGTGAATTCATCCCTCCAGCCAGAGTCACTGGGGAGCAGATGTCAAAGCCCTTCATGAGCTGGAAGTGTCATCATGTCTAAGCCCAGCAGCGCTTCATGTCTCTTGGTTTTGGATGGGTGCATTTATCTAAACAAAGCTCCTTCTCTGTTTTGTTTTTTGTTTGTTTGCTTGTTGGTTTGGCATTTACAGAGAGAGGGATCAAATTCTTGAGTACCAGTTCTCCTCTGTATCCAATACTAGTTACAAGCAGAGTAACCAAGGAATAGTAAACTTGTGCTTTCTCATACCAAGTGCTCACCCTCACTTTTTTATTTTGGCCTTGTGGGAACATCCCAGCTGGTCCTCTCAGATACGGCCACGTGGAGTCATAAGGTCTTTGTTTCCTTTTCCCAATTCCTTCAGCAGCTGTGGTGATTTAAATACGCAGCCTTGAATTGCTGCAAGCCGTAGCCCTGCCTGTTCCACCCATGGCACAACATAGTGTCTCACTAGCTGCAGAAACAACTCCCCATCTTTCTTCTGGACATCTTGCAATGATGCACTGTCAAAATTGTTTTGTGCCCCAGTCTCCTGCCAAGTCTCTTTCACATTCAGGCAATGATTTAATGTTTATTCTTTGAGAGGACCAAGGGCTATCCATGAGTCCTTGTTTTTGGGAGCACTGTGAGCTTCCTACCGCAGCTTGGGAAGTCCTTGAAGATGCCTTAGCCATGTACCATAGGCACCCTTCATCACAGGTCCTGTCAGGTGGGCTCTGACACATGGATATCTGTCAGAAACATTCAAAGGAACACCTTCCTTATGATCCAGGAGTCCCAGTATGTGCATAACTTCCCATTGTACAGCCAGCATTGCTGCCAGACAGTTTTGTGCTTTAAATAAAGCATAAAGTTGCATTTTCAAGGAATACAGTAAAAAGCCTTTTCACTTAAAGAGAAAATTATCACCTTTCTTCTCTATCAGCTTGGTCTTTTCCCATTTTTCTCCTAAAGTGGGCATTTCTAATGGAGGTGGTAAAGCTTTGTGCTCACAGGGAGGCCTGGTCTCGATCCCTTGGGGAGGCTGAGCTGTGATTACACATGACCTCACTGTGCCGACCCTACTGTGCCATTATTTACTTGAGACAGGCAACACAAATGTTTCCTTCCTCATTTTCACTACTTCTACCTAAATCAGATTTTTGCATTAAAGGATTCATGCCTGGCTTTGTGGGTTTACAGTATACCCATACAGCTATTTCAGGGTTCTTAGATATTTCAGAAATTCTGCTTTAGTCTGGCAGCTTCCAATGAACTTCATCAGTGAGCGGGGTAGAAGTCTGATCTAAAGGGTTTGTATATTCAATTGCATTAAAGCCATCAGTATTTGGGCAATTCAGGATTACTGTGATTAAAAGTTCGAAAATACAGTGATCTTTTGTGTCTAGTGCATGTTATGCAGGAGAATATTTAAATCAATAATAATGCTATCAGAGCTGAAAATCAAATGCAAAATAATTCCCTGGGCTTCCCATGTATAATGACATTTGCTCTTTTGATGAATTGCTAATGTATTCTTGGACAGAAGAGCTGACAGCCTAGCCAGCTTCACTATATAAATGGCAGGACAGGGAGAGCAGGATTGTATTTACTACTATTTACTGCTAACAAACTACGCACCTTTCAACATGTTGTCTCTCTGCAATGAATTATTCCTGTTCTGAAAAGGGAATATCTAAACAAACTTTAAGGCTAGTCTTCTAAGAAATTACTATTTTCTTCAAGGAAATGTTAGTTCGCTTTGTTTGTTTTGAAGTGACAGTATCAAACTGAAATTTAAAAAGGCTAAAAAAGTATTTCAGCTGTGATGCCTGCCTAACGCTCCCAGCAATTTCCAGGACTCTTACTGTAAAGCATTTTTTTCTCTGTGTTCATTTCTCTTGTGTTGGTTTCTGACACCCTGCACAAGACAAGCAGCCTGACCTAACCTGCATCAAACCAGCACTGGCCACAGTGAAATGAACTAAATCCACAGTGCTGTCCAGTGGAGAGATGATGGAAGGATAAGAAAGGAGAGGAAAAAAAATCCTCTATTGTTTTCATTTCATGCTGGTAGTAATTTGGGGGTTTCATCTTTCACAGTAATTGGCTAAAACTCACTCAAATGATCAAGCAAAGATAAATCTGAGAGTTGTTTTGCTTTTTTGTTTAATAATGTCATCATAAGGTTAAAAAAAAGGGCAATGATTTTGAATTTTATTACCCTGAATTATTAATTTTGTGAGCATTAAAAAGAATAGTAGTTTGGAGATTTTTTCTTGGCATAGTACTGTACTATGATTCCTTTTCATAGTGGATTCATAAAGATTTTAAAAGCATGAAGTATTTCTGATTCCCAAAGGACTCTGTCTGGAAGATGACAGCTATAAGACTGTACAGAAAACTTTATATTGTATGGGCTCTAGTAATTTTTAGCAAATGCATCTTTTTATCTTGAGATTGGTTGATGCTCTGTACCTGTAATATTTAGGTATTTTACAAGCTTAACTCTTAAGGTGTCAGTGTAATTGTGTGATTGATGTCTGCAGTCCAAGAAAACCTGCGTAAATCCTGCTCTGGTTACCTTTGCTGTTTCTGCTGACTGCCACCAAATTCCACACACCATGCTTAAAAATCCTCAGCTGTGTGATATACAGTTCCCAAAACATCTCTCAAAAGGCTTGAGACTGTCAGAGAAGAACAAGTGAAAGTTTTCATCTTCACAACCATCAGAGCCTTTCACTTGACCAGCAAGGAGAAAAGCCAAGTGCAGTGCCCTGGCCAGCCCCCCATGCCAGCTGTGGCACACACAGCCAGGTTATCTTCCATTCATTTCTTTTGGATACCAAAGTCATGGGAATGCATGGAAGTTAGGTGATTCCTTCTTTTGTTTCCCTGCTTTCTCCATTGCTCCAGAGTCCTGCCTGCACAGGATTAGGCTCTTTGCTTATGTAAATTGCTGAGCTCAAAATATCCCCAGTTGTGTGTCCTCGTTACAGACTGCAGCACACACCCTGCCGCTCTCCTGGCACAGAACAGTTTATAGCCAGTTTATTCCCTAACAGAGCAAGTCCAAATTTTATCAGGGTGATGGATTATATAAGAAAATACATTTCCCCCATAGATTCATTGTTTCAAAGGACCCATTATCTCTCCCATTTTCTGTAGCATTCCCCTAAAGGTCATATCAGTGTTTCTGGAACTTTTTGAGGAAAAAATAAAACTGTGATTTTTTTTTTTCAGATGTGAAAAAAGAATAATTTCACAGCTGTTGGTAAGAGGTTAAGAGTGTGCCAACAGCTCCAATGATTAGCACAGGTTGCTTCTGTAGCCTTGTTTGCAGAGAGCTTGTACGCTGTCCTGCATGTTTCTGCAGTTCTCATTGCAGGGCCTGGAGAATCCAGGAAAATTCTCTGTGAGAAAAGCGGCTTGGTGTCAAAGCAGTTTTGCTGATATGATTCAGTCTGGTTCACTGCTGGCACTGATAAAGCTTTAGGTGGCTAGTAAATAATAGATCTATTTGTGCTGCATGTGTTAGCTGCTGCTACTCTCACAAGGAATACAATCTTGCTGGCTTTTGGCTTTGTGTAATGAAGTGTGTCTTAAAAACAACTTCTCTTATAGAAAAACTTCATTGGTCTCCATTTCAGGTCTTTAAACATTATGTGGGCTATTCATTTAAAAAGATGTCTGAATACCTGAGGGTTTAGATTATCAATAGGTCCTGTCAGGTGGGGTCTGACACGGACATATACACAGGCATTCACATGTTCAGAGCATCAAACCCCCTTGGATAAAACGTTATCTCTGAACACAGGAGCTTAAGAAAGTGGCGATGGAGCGCAGCCCTGCTCACTGTGCTCCTGTGCTGGGGCTGGGGGCAGGTTGGGGGGTCAGGCTCCTCCTGCCTGCACAAGTGAGCACACAGCCCCCCAAGCCTCATGGAGTCCACAGTGACTGTGCCACAGGAGGTTTAACCTATTTCTGAGCAGTCACTTGAACTGCACAGACAACATTTCTCTCTTACTGCTCCTGACATGGGTGCCTTTGCTGACTGTCTCTTCGCCGATCATCAGTGTCATTCTCCGTGGCAGGTTTAAACATGAAACCAAACCCTGGTGTAAAGCAGGCTCTCTCCTGAGAGGCAGATGAAGAAGCTGCCAACTGTTTGGTGCCAACTGCTGTGGGCATCAAGCCGCTCACTGTATCTTCCCCAGAAAGGCAGGCATGCATTTAAAATACCCAGCCACTCTCACTGGAGACTGTATCAGTCAAACATTAGATATTCATCTTTCATTCCTGCCTATTACTAATTGATAGCCGAGGTCTTTAGCATGCATCATATCTCATTGCACGTCGTAGCTGTAACTAAGTTAAAAATACAAAGACCCCGTAGAACCAAGAGACTTTATAGATCTTAGGTTTACGCGATGCTGCCTTTTGTACAGAAACTCCTATTCTTCCGCTGGTTAGGTCCTTGCTGTGCTCTGATTTGCATGAGTTTAATCCATCAGTAGCTTTAGCAGAATTAGTACAAGTTTGCTCTCGTTTTGTCTATCAACATTAGTATTTTTCAAGCCCCCCACCATAGCAAGGGTTATCAAAGCATTTAGACAAAATCTGAGCCTCAGGAAAGATGGAGAGATGTGAGAGCAGGGGATGAGATGGGGTTGTGCTTCCTCTCCTTCCTTCTGCACCTTGCCCCTAGCCCAAGATTGGTACTGAAGCTCTCCCTTGATGCCAAGTCTAGGGAAAGCAACCCATTCTTCAGAACTGGAAATTACTAGTTAGTGGGGTTTCTTGCTAATTTCCATTAATTAATGAACCATTTCTAATTGAGAAATTTGCAGAAAGAAAAAAAAATCTAGACTATTTTAATATTGCTTCCATTAAGCAGAACTGCAGAGAGGACTGCGTGGCCAAAGTAAGCTTGAAAGCTTACTTCCAGTTTTATTACGTTCTTTCTTACCTTTCTCTCTAAAAGCCCTGCAGAAAATTTGCTTGAAATGCTGATCCATCTGAACTTTAGGTTGACATCTGCATGAACTTGTTACCTGTGGTTTTGGGTCAGCTTTATGGCTGCTGAATATACTTTAACATTTTTAAACTTTTATTTTTCTAGCCTTTTTGCACTTGCCAGATTTCAACACTTTCGCAATTGCATATAGAGGTACCATTTTTTTCTGTTATCAATCAAGGGAAAGCAGAGAAGAAAAGGAAATGAGAAGAAAAGGAAAAAAAAGAGAAAGGAAAAGAAACTTGAGCAAAAGAGCAAGCACCATTATTTTTTGAACAGGCAGCTGCTTCTGACAATTCACCTAAGGTAGTTTTCTTTTTCTCTGTAGGACTTGAATTCATTCCTCTCAAGACTTTGGTATTGATCCTCTTTCTTTTCAGAGTTCCTGACCTTCCTCCTTTACTGTCCCAGCCCAGCTGGTATGCTTTCATACAGCTTGGTTAGCTCCTCAGCACTTGCATTTTACATTTCAGCAGGGATACCCTTAACGTACTTCATCTACTCATGTGTACCAGAGCAACTCAACTGGTGAGACATAGTCTGTAGACCTGGCTTGTTTTATTTGGTTTTTAATAGATGATGTTAGCTGTTGAAAATAAAGTCAGGTTGATTTTGTCACAACTATGAAAGTCTCACAAATAAAAGTTATGGTCTGTCTAGAGCCGCCATTTGTTGCTTCTCTATATCCCACTTCATTCTTTTTTGTTTCTTTCCTCCTTCAAAAACCTAAACAATTCAAAGTGGTTTGTGTCAACATTTTTAAAAAGTTGTATTTGCTAGATATAGAAATAATTTTTGGTGGAAATTTTGTTTTTATGAAATTTTAAAAATTTCAAATTTTCAGTTTGATGTTCAGCTCAGAGCCCAGACTTTGAAATCTCTAAGTCTTTCACAAGCTACAAGTTCTGCCCTCTTCAAAGCATGACTGGAAACTGCCTGACCCCCCTTTCACACTCTGTTCCCATTCACTCTGTGGAAGGGATGCTTCTGCACATCCTGTGCCTCGCTGTCCCTGTCACCATCTGAGAGCCCATCTGCCTGCCTTATGCCTCGGCGTGTGCAGGAGAGGATCCCAGAGGCTGTCTGAGGACAGCGCGGCTGCCGGGCTCCCGGGGCAGCGGTACCTGGGTGAGAACCGTGCCCGCGGGGGGCAGGAGGCACAAGGAGCTCTTGCTGATACTCACAGATAACAGTGGCCACAGAGGAAGCCAGAGGAAATGGCCAAGTGTTGCAAGACAGGGAGGACAAAGGGAAGGAAGAGGCTTTCTTTCTACAATTCACATCTTCTGTGGAATGAAGGGCAAAAAAATTGACTTTGGAGTTGCTGATTCCTTCTGGGGTGAAGGGAAAGTGAGTGTAGGCCACTATGGAAATGGCAACAGGCACTCTTTCAGTGGCTGAGAAATGAGGAAAATAATTACTTACTTTTATGGAGAAAGAAAACATAGATGTATGTTTAACCATGGCAGAGGAAGTGAAAACAGGAGCTGTCTATGGTGACACCAGAGAGAAAAGCAGAAAATAATTACTGAAGAGAAAAAATCTTCAATAAAATATATTTTGCATCTTATTAGTTGTGCTAGGATGTTTCTTGAACCACCATTATTATGTTCCTGTTCCACTCTTCTCTCTAGGCCCATTCATTTTCTGATTTTTTGCCCTTCTTTTCCATTGCTCCTCGTCCTCTTTGTGAGTAAGCAAGGTTATTATTAACAATCAGTTTTCTTCTTGACATGTAACTGTTCAACAGTTAGCTGTCAGACTTTTCCACCCTTTGGCCAGCCCCAGCTTTTCATGGACCTGGTATAATATGCTTAATGCATAGTTAAATTTAGGTGATGGGTCTAACGACTCACAAGAAAATTTCAGTGTCATTTGAGGAAAATGTCATAATGAGCATTTCTCAACAGTCCCTAGGGAGCCTCCACCCAATCTCAACTAGTGTGAGCTACCACCAGAAAAAGTACAAGGAATTCCCTTTTTTCCCCACATCATTTTGAAATGACAGCCGAGCTAAATAAACAAACACTAAATAAATAAATAATGTATAAAATAAATAATATAAATAATAATAGATCCCATCCTTGTATGTCTGATAGTGAAAGTCAGTAAGAGTCACCTGTATTTGTCCAAGGAGGTGTTTATTTTTGGTGACATTTCTTTCAGCATTTCCTAGGTTAATTTTGGTAGATGGATTTATAAAAAGAAAATCTGTGTAAGAGAAAAGATTGTTAGAAGTGTGTCTGTTAGAAGATGCATTATTTTAATCCTTAGGGAAACTGCTTTTGCTCCTATTTAAAAATACTTCTGCAATGCTGCCCTGGAAACATTACTGTGCACAACGGCCTCCAGCCTGCTCACTGGGGACTGAAACCTGCCCACCTGCTTTTATTACCCAATGTTGATGCCAAGTGAAGGAGAAATACATTCATTTTGTAAACCCCCTAAGTGTTACTTACTAAGTCAGATTAAAAAATGTATTGTCTCAAAAAAATTTCATTACTAACTTCAGCTAGACTGAGTAAGATGGCACTAGGCTGACTTACACTGGCTGAAGATCAGCCTGCAGTTTTCAAATGACATGTCCTCCTAATTAATAAAGGAGAGCTTACACTGCCTAATTTGAACCTGTGCCAAACACGTCTCTTTCTCCACCAGTTAATGTTCACAGCCCTCGATCACTTGTCTGAGGCTTTGTGGTTAAAGGACTGGGTTTGCTGTGTGGTTTGTGCTAGGCTTGATGGCTTGGGGTTTTTTAGTTTCTGAATGTATATATCCTTCCTGTTCTGCTTTGACATTGACATTGTGTTTTGCTTTAGTCTGAACATGTAAGAACAGACAACCTGACCTGCATGCACCATTTGTGTCACATTCCCCTCCTGAAATTAGTATTCTTCAAAACAACCCAATATGTTTGTATTGCATATAACAGACTATCTGTGACAGCTAAAAAAATGACTACAGTATGCACACCATTTCAAGCTGATTATATTCATTGCCATTCAGGTCATAGCTCAGATTAATTACTGCATTTGTGTAGGATGTTCGTTAGGAGGTTTCCTGATTGTTGTTCAGAAGATTGATTACTTGTTACATTTACCTTGTGGTTTCTGTGGGGAAAACATCTTTAAGGCTTCAACATTTACAAACATACCGAGGCCGGCAGGGCCACTGAGAAGTGAGGGTACCTACACCTGCCACATCAAGAAGCCGTGACATACGTCTCCATTAATACCAAGTTAGAAAGCAGAAGATGTATAAAACATGCATTTACTTTAAAGTGCTTAAGTGTAGAGATAGTAACATAGCCTTAGGCACTGATGTACCTCCCATAATTAAAATAAGGGACAAGAAATTCAAAAGCTTACTGAAAAATGCCAACTGGCAGGTTCGTATAGATGAGACAAATGGTTTACAAAAGAGCCCACCTGAATCCTGGCACACAGTTTGAAAAGATCCAAGTTTCCAGGCCTTGAAGCTCGTCATTTGACAACAGATTGACCCAGGCTGTGCAGGAAAATGCAATGAGTTGCTTCATGTTTCTCCTAGAAACTGGCTGGTTTTAGGCAGAAGTAGGAATATGAAACTTCCTGTGGAAGAAAACAAAATGTTCCAATTAGTATCTAGATGATTTTACAGGTATTTTTAGGAACGCTAGCTTTAAAGGAATTCAAAAATATGTTCAAGTCAAATTAGGAGGCATCCTTGAGCCTGGCGAAGGATAAAGGCTGGAACCATTAGATTTTAATTTATCTCCTGTACCTCTCCTGAAATATGTTAAATAACCAGATAGACTCACAGTTCATATTTCCTGACCTGATCTTCATCATTTTTATACAAACACACAATCATATACAGCTGTTTACAACAATAAAAGTATGAGGTACTGAAAAGAAGACAAAAAGTAAAACAAATCAGCAATTGTACATGGTCTAAATAGCTTTTAAAAATTGCCTTGCAATGCAGTGCTTAAAAAATAGGAAAAAACTATAAGGCTATGTATAACTTCGCAGCAGACGTGAAGTTTGTCTTTGTTCATTCATATAACTCACTTCAATTGGGGGCTAATAAAGCAGAAAAAAATAAATTTTTCTTTGAAGTTTAAAATAATCACTAGAGTCTGATAAAAGATCTTAGCAAGCATTTAAGATGGCAGCACTGCCAAAGGAACTTTGTTTCCTAATTGTTTTCCTGGTGGAGCCAGTAGCAGCCCCAGTCAGAAAGGGTTTACAGGACCCTTTTCCTTTTAGTTGTTATAATGAGATAAACTGTCACATAGAGGGTACTAGGTGTGGTGGTGATGGATGTGACACAATAGCACCAAACAGGTAGTTAAGAAGTTAGTCTTGACTTGCAGCTAAATCTTTGCATCCAGCAAGCAAAATGTTGGGTTGTGATACCTCTCAATGCTGTGATCAGTGCAAACTCTCACACTGGTCCATCCAGGAACTCAGTGGATGTTAAACTGTGACATCTTTCCCTCATATGAAAAAAATGTATTTTAGAAGCACCAGGTAGACTTATTTGTCAAACACTGTAGGAGACTTACCTGCAAGAGTTGCCTAATGCTGGAGGAATGTGGTGTCAGTGAACCAGACCATCAGTTTATTTTTCAGTGGAAATGTATAAATCTTCCTTAGTGCATTTTCTGTGTCTCATACCTTTCCTTCTCTCATGCATTTAGTTTCAAAAATGGCATGTTAAGTAAAATTACTTAACATTGCAAGCTATAAAAATAAATTACGGTTCAGTTCCATTAGGAGCCCACTTCTGTTCAAAAGCATGTACTCTTTATAAGAGCATCTTTAGACTATTGGGGGAAAAAGGAGAAAAATAGAACTTACCAAGTTGCACTTCTGGCTGTTTTACGTGATAAGTTCTTGTCCTGGTCTTCACCATTTGTTTTGTCATTTAGCATAATGTCTACTAAGCTAGAGGAGTGAAAAGAAATTAGGCAGTAGGGAAAATTACTTAATGGTAACTCATTTTTTTTTAAATCTAGCCCTTTTACATCCCATTTTCTTTACCCATCTTAAGACAGTGACCTTTTATTTCCTTTTGCTTTTCTTCTTGTGTGCAAAATTCCTCCACTGCCTTTGGACTGGACACTCAATTCTTTGCCTCATACACAGCAAAATGAAGGTGTGATATTATATGCATGAATGTAGTTCAGAAATTTGGACTGTGTTAGCACAGATATAAAAAAAAAAAGGGGGCAGGAATTCCTGCCATGGGAAGTGGTGAATTAATTCTCAGTTTCTTGTTTTGCTTTGCTTGTATGCTTTTGCTTTCCCTGTAAACTGTCTTTATCTCAACCCACGAGTTTTCTGGCTTTTACCCTTCCAATTCTCTCCCCAGTCTTCTGCAGAGGGAGTGAGTGAGCAGCTCCATGGGTCTTGGAGGATGGCTGGGTTAAACCATGACACATATTCAGGGGAATGACCTGAAATAATAGAAGGCTAAAGAGGAAGAAAACAGTAACAAAAAGAAGTTGTCTTTTGAAACTTCAGTTGGCTTTTGCATTTTTTTTTTCTGATGACCTCAGTGCTTCACACCCCTCTTCTCCTGTTCCATACCATTACCACCTCTCTGTTTCAGTTTTATCCGGTGTTGCTGACAGTTGTCACTAACTTGTTTCAAAATTTAGTTGTACTCCTTCCTCCCCCCTGCTCACCCCACTCTCTTTCCAGACTTTCTTCTTGACCAAGGCCACACCCCAAAGCCTACCTGTAGAAATGCAGGAGGAAGGAGTGCAGTCCCTAGAGCTGGATTCCCGTGAATGCTGGGTGTGTCAGGCACTGCCGTGACACTCCGGTCACCGATCCCATCTATGCAGCAGCACATGCAGCTCACACAATCAGCTCTCAGATACAGCTGCAGTCACTTCATGGAGGCTGCTTTGGGGAGCAAAGGCTCTGAGCTGTGAATAAAGAATTCCCATTTCATTCTCTGGCCAGAAGGTTATCAACAGCATGTGTCAGTAAATGCTGCCTGTGAAAAGCACAGCCTGACCACTCCTCCTCTGTCCCTGAAACTGTCCCCTTCTACAGCAATTGCCCATTCTGGGGCACTTTGAAAAGTAAAAATCCCAGTAATGATGCCAGCATCAGTTGCGACTGGTCAAGCATCCAAAATATAATTTAGTTCACATATTTGAATATCAAAATATTCAGCTTCTGAAGTATTAATGTATTTTTCAGAGAAAATTGATTTTGAGAAAAGATACTGCAGGAGAACCTAATACATGTTTAAAGATTTAATTTCCTAATTTTTTTTTGTTGTCTGTTGCAGCATTAACAGTCACAAGAGTTATTCCCACTTTATTCTGGTTTACACAGATTTCCAATAACATTTCATTAAAGATAAGAATACAAGCACTATAGTCCAGATTATCTATATTTTCACAGCACTAAAGAGTAAATGTATATTTTTCCAGAGATTTTATTCAGTCACCATTGATATCATCCAAGAGGTTAGAGGTAATCTTCCCTCAAACTCTGGAGCAGTTTAGGAATGCAACACAGAATCTCCTTTGTATGTGTTTGTATGAAGGAATTTCGTTCTTCCATATTATGTCATGGAGGAGTGTTAAAAAGAAGAGTTTCCTCTGAAACTGAAGAAGCAACTCTACAGAAAGAAGGGAAATGTATTGTTCTTACAAGTACAATGTTGGATCATTGCAAAAATTAATAAGCCTTCCCCAGCCCTTCTTACCCATCTGCTCTGCTACAGATTCAGAAGCAAAATAAATCCTTTCTGCAGCCTTCTCACCACTGAGTTTGCTTATACTGCAATGGCCCTTTAAAGAATTATTTTAAAAATACAAAGCATGAAACCACTAAGGACACTGCAGTCTGGAGTACGGCCTTTTTAGATGAATGGTATATTTTCTTACAGGATCACTCTCACAAGTAATTATTATTCTTGGTATTTCACCGGTTCCAAAAAGTTTCATTTCCAAAGTCTAGCACACTGATGCATCATGAGTGCCTGTTTGGCTAATGCCATGCAGGCAGTGTGCTGCAGCCTGCCCTCAAAGCAGCAGTTCTATTTGCAGAACATTCTATTTGTAACTTAATTAAACTCACTTGGTGAATTATTTTAAATGTCATAATTCATAATTGGTGTTTGGCACTTTTTAAATGCAGATATATTAAGGAATAATTAATTTTACATCAAGTTAAGTCCAGTAATAAAATAACTCCAAACAATGAAACACAGTGGGAGATCAGTCCTCATCTGAGATTATTAGAGGGGCCCATTGTTTGTTGCAATGTCATTTTTTTAACCTTTACAATTATTCATCATTAAGACACTGATTTTATTCAGTGTCCCACATCTAATACAGTGTGTCCCTTCATTATTATTTCTAGCAGTGTGAGAAAAATTTGTCTCTTGTCATAAACTCTTTCTGCTGTTTACATAATTGGAGCATCTAGGAGCAAGTCTGCTTCAATTTAAGTCAGTGCAAAGATTCCCACAGTCTTCAGTGGGAGTTAAGAGTGACACATGGAGGACTTGTCCATCACAAATGCCAGAGTAACAGCACCAAATACATATATGTATATATTTTCTTCTTAGCTTCTGCTGCTTCCTGAAGTTTTCCAACTTGGATTTACTCAGGAGTGTAGGATGTGGCTGTTTTGCATCCCCTTCTCCAAGGCACAGCAACAAGCAAACACCTGAGCTTTGCTAAGACCAGCACATGCTTGACAGCTTGTCATTGTAATAGTGACAAAAGAGCAGCTGGCCATCAACAAAATAATAAAACTGACAATGAGAGATATTAAAATGGTGTCAAGATGGGCAATGCCTCCAGGCAGAGATTGTCTTCACCCCTGCTTGGACAATGGCTCTCAGCAAGCTGCGGGCTTGCACCACTCCATGACATGCCACTGCAATAGCAACATGTAAACAAACAGTAATAATTAAGACATTCAACAGAATGACATCCAGCAGAAAGCTTTCTTCTCTACTTAGCTTCAACCATTGTATAAGTCTTGTTCGTGTAACTGAACTATAAACATTTACACAGACCCGTGGCATTCAACACAGTTATGCCCCTTGGACCACTGCGTAGGCTGCAAATTGGCTCCTCAGCTGCCAATAGCGAGCAGGATGACAAACAGGGAGTTTAGACTCTTCAACAGCTGTGATTTTTAATGGAAAATATGGACTATCCAGTACATATTCAGCATTTTAACACCATTACTATATAACTTATGCTAAACTCTTCTGCAGGGTGATAAGATTCATTATTGTATAAAAGCTAGTCAGAACCTCAGCAAATCTGCCTTTTCAGTCTAATCTCTTGTAGTTACATCATCCCATGCCTACCTTCACTCTGCTAGCCTAGACTCAACTAATAAAGCCAGGCATTTGTAGGTGTAGGCATTAAAAAAACCCAAACCAAAACATCCCAATTTTGATGGTGACTGACAAACACATAGCATCTTAAATGAAGGTGTCCTGAAGGACTTAGAGCCTGCAGTGTAATTTAATTAAGATATCAAAGTGATAGCATTATATCATCTATGACAGCTATTCTATTATAAAGCATTTCTTTAATTAACAAAGGCAGTAGCTGAAAAGGCAAGCACTGGTATGAAACATACTTGCCTTACAGTTGGAGGAACACAATTACTCTTCAGACTTACTTGACTCACACTTGTTTTACTGCCTTTTTATTTGCCTTCAGGTGGGGCTGCAGCCCCCA
The DNA here is from genome assembly GCA_013397975.1 of Machaerirhynchus nigripectus. Taxonomy (NCBI): domain Eukaryota; kingdom Metazoa; phylum Chordata; class Aves; order Passeriformes; family Dicruridae; genus Machaerirhynchus; species Machaerirhynchus nigripectus. The sequence goes on along the minus strand of VZRQ01009416.1, from coordinate 1,300,745 downwards.
TTCCCCAGTTTCATGGACTCCCCACAGCCCCAGGATGCCACAAGGATCTTGTCCTAAGCCCTGCCACATCTACAAGCTCCAGGAGCAGAGTGGCAGCTTTTAGTTTTTCTTCAGTCAAAAACTGCCTCCTCATTTTCCTCCTCTGACACTGGGGAGAGCAGCTGATGGCAAAGCAGGGCAGCTTCAGAGAAGCGCAATGTATGCAGAGTTAAAGCTGCTGGGAAGTGCCAGGATGATCTGGGACTTCATGAGCACTGGGATACCTCCCAGGGCTTTTATTCAATTGCTATTCAGGTTTTATTCAGTAAGAACATCTGTTGGTTTCAGCAAATTCATGCCTAGGAATTAAATTAATTGAATCTCAGGATAGGATCTGCCTCATTGAAAGGAACTTCAGAGAATTCAAATAAACTGTAAAGTCCTAATAAAATATTTTCTGGCGTAGGATTGTTTTATAACTACTTAAATATCCCATCATATATTCAACATACAGTTTTAAATGGTTTTCTTAGGTGCTTACAGATTTTTTAAAAAAAGGCAGAAGTTTCTGTTTTTGAGCATGATATCCAAAATTTTGGCATCAGCCAAGTCCAGACACCTGCAAGTATGCAAGCAGTTTCTCCAGGTTTGGGGGTTTACAGGATCCTACAAGAAAATGCTAAGTCAGAGTTAAAGCTATTTGTAAACTTTTACATAAACATATATATATGTATAGTTGTGGTTCTAAGTTTTTCTTATATCTTCAAAACAATGATTACAAAATTAAGTCTAGAAAAGCAGTCTGAGAAATATGAAGGAACTTGGAAAGGAACTTGAGTAGGCATAATATGAGATGGAGGAATTGATTTTATGATTAAAATCTAGTCAGTACTGTGTTGCAGAATATATACAGATAAGTAGAAGGATATGGAGTCTCAAATGTCTGCAAGGAGATGAGAGGTAAACAGCAGATTTTTTTCTTTAATAGCTTCTATGACAAAGACAAGTATCTCTCCAGCTTCTTGAATAAATTACATTAATACGTAATTTCCATAACCTTACTGTGTCACTACAAGTTATTAAAATCAAAGATACCTTAACAGGCTTGCTTTCTTCTTATATATATTTTAATTTTTGGCCAGCTTTTTGAATTTGCGTATGCCCACAAAGTATTATTAACTAATGCATTCAAGTGCTATATAACGGAATTCACAAAAATAATCTCAAATCCATTTAAAATTATTTACAGCCTTATGTTCACCTCCATTATAAGCTAAAACTTAGAGTTATTTTCCATTGATCTCACTGCAGCACTTTCAGTAAATGCCCAGTGAAAAATTAGGAGAAATGAAAATTAAAGAAATCCAAGGACGTATCTTTTGAAGTTGCTTTTTTCTTTTTTACTTTTGCATTAACATATCACAGATGGCCATGTGGAACAGGGTGATTTTGTATGCTGTCTAAAGACATTGTTATAAGCAGAGCTGTGCCACTTCTTATCCGTAAAACACTTTAGTGGGGCCTGAAAACACTCAGATGCTATATGCAGAGGTTTTTTATATTAAAAAAAAAGTAAATGTTGCATACCTTTAAAGAAAGGGGCATATGGCTTTGGTTTGTAGCATAGTGCAAGCCTTAAATTCTCTGTCAGATGAGAGAATGCCTCACCTTCTCTGAGGTCTTTTATTTTTGCACCCTTACAAGTATTGACTCATTTTATAAACAGATACTTTTCATTCCAGTAAGTGCACTTCATACAGCTCCTTTCATACAAACTGGAACCTAAAATTCCATTTAAAGATAAATGCTGAGCAGCACTAGCTTGTTTAAATTAGAGTCCCTGTAGGAACACATGGAGGCAGATCTATCATATTCATCCCTTTCTGGCTTCAGATGCTGCCTTGCCCAGCTGCCACCTGACATCAGAAGCATGTCCAGGTGTCAGGGAGGGGCTGTCCCTGTTGTGCCCCTCACAGAGGCAGCTAAGGTGGAACTGGGCTGTCCCAGTACACTCCTGTCCCTTAGCACCCCTGACCTCTGGGCTGCTCAGCCAGGACACTGGAGGCTGGTGCAAGGTTTTGACCTTTCTTGTACCTACTGCAAGGAACAGAGTCTCTTGGAAATTAGTCATACAGTCAACCCTCAAGCCATTAAACGGCATTTTTGCTTAAATTTAGTTGAGCAACTAGACAGGCTAAGAGAATGTAATTTTTCACATTTCAAATGGCAGCAGTTAATTGCATTACTCTATCCAAGGTGTTTCGCTTTATCACATCTTCTCTAAGACGTGGGATGGCTAGAACTGATAGAGAACATAATATGCTGTAATTTATTACTTCCCAGGGTGGTACAGTGGAAAGAAGCATACTTAGAGCTTCTCTTATCAGCTTGCTCTGTAATAGATTGAAATGTATTAGGATAAAAGGAAACCCTGTCCTTAAACTTTACCTTCAGGCATCCCAGCAGGCAATTGTAGAAAGTCTATTTTTACCACTACAGAAAAATTACATTCAGTCTCTTCTTGTGAGAAACTCCTCCACCTAATGCTTACCAAAATTCAAATACTTTTTAAGTTACATTCATTCTACAGTGTTCATGAGTTACAGTTGTCTTGTCCTGGCATACACATGCAGATTTAATCTCTGTAGGGGGTTAATAGCACAGAGAAAGAACTGGCAGCACAACATCCCCGTAGGCAAGCAGCACTGAAATGCCAAGCACCTCGACATGGCCCAGGCTGCCCTGGTCTTACTAACAAGGTTGCCTGAGTTAGCCCAAGTCATGTGCCAGTGACTGCTCCTGGTTACAGTGGAGGCATGCAGAGGTTCAGAGGGAAACCCCAGCTTGCAGAAGCCTTGCCACAGCTCTATAGGGAAAGAAGCCTCTTCATCTCCAGATTTTAATTACTTTATCATCAACCCAGGAAGAAAGTCTACCTCAGTTCAAGGAAAGTGTTACATACCTTGTCATAAGCCTTTCTTGCATTTGGAGGTGCTCTTGCTTTACTTCAGGTGAAAGATTCACATTCAGATTTGGGAGGTACTCTGTGTCATTTGGGACAGTACCTGAGGCTATGAAATCTTGTTGGGGATTGATTTTACCCCCATTGCTCTGAGGTGCCCACCTGAGGCAGCAGCAGGGGTCGTGCAGGCATTACACCCCAGCCCTCTGCATGGGACAGGAGCAGCTGTTTCCTTCCCCTTTTAGCAGTGCTTCCCCCCAGCCAGGTGGGCTTCTCCATATTTCAGCATGCTATGATGAAATAAGTTTTTAAAATAACAGATTAGGAAGCAGGGGAAGCACATACCATACCTGAAGCGTAAATTTGCAGATAACAGAATTAATGATTTTAGGAAGTCATTGTATGTTTTTCAGAGCTGTGTGGTTATTTTTTATTATGGATATATGTGTTAAAGGAAATTACATTACATTCTCCAGCACAGAACTGAACAAATTACCAGTTTATCACAAAGTTTGCAACCCTTCCTCAAAAGATAATATGTGGGGGTTTTTTTGATTGAATTACTTATATTGGTGCAATATCCTAATGTGGATTTGATGAGCGACTTCATTCTTTTTCAAAGCACTATGTGCTCTAATTTGAATGTGGAGAGACATCACACAATTCATTGTGAATACTAATAAGACATCCCTTCACTGTATAATGAAATTCAACATTCAGATTTGTTTCTATAACAATTCCACATTATGTAGGTATACAGTGTGACTCATTAAAAATATTTATTTTATCATCCTGACAAACACAAATGAAGGGAAAACAATGTGACCCACCTTTTAAGAGAAATGAGGCGAAATTGGATTTCACTTACAACTGTCATTACTGTTTATGTTCCTTTTCATTCTTCCTTTAAGTGGTTTACATACATGCAAGGGTCCTCTAAGCCTGGGAATCCTGTAACAAAAAACTTACCAAATTCAACAGAAATGAGTGCAGATTTTGTAACAATAATAAGATGGGGGTTTTTTGTACATATATTAAGAGCAGTGTTTCTGCATAACATCAGCAATTCTAATTGTGGTGTTTGACATTCAGTTTTAATCCATCAGCTCTAAAATTTATTAAAAATGGCAGTGGACATATTAGTAGGTCCAAAATTGTCAAAAATAATACTGACATTAAGAATCAGAAATAAAATTACCGTTATTGTAGAAATACAATTTTGTATGAGATCCACGAGCACAGAATCAATAACACTCTGGAGCAGGATGAACAGTGCCTACAGATGCAGACAGTCCCAAAAGCACAGCTGAGACATCCCCAACAAGAAAAGAATTTCTTCGGTCTCTTTAGTCCCTTTTATTTGTTGTTTGGCTCTGCAGTTTCTTTTCTCTATGGCATTAGCCATAGAATTAATAAAAAGACAAAAAAAAGTTCTCTTTGAAAAAAAGGCCTGTGAGACAAAGGAGAAGGGGCTGCCCTAGCCACCACCTGTCTGAGTACTAATTACTTCACCTCTTTGTCTGATCTCCCCCACCTGTAACTTTGTGGGCAGCTGAATACACCTGCTTGTAAGACATCTGGAGATTTAGAGCTAAAAAGTAATATGCAAAACATGGCATAAACGTGCAATATTACATAAACGTGGGTTGAAAGGTTTTTTACAGCTTTAAGTGACCTGGTTTTGCTATCCATATTCGTAGCTACTACACTACATCCTATTCAAACTGGTCTGATAGCATGTAAAATAAAGGACTGTCAGAGCTGGGGAGGACAGCCTGCCGTGGCTTAGCAAACCTGTCTAATTTCGATGATAACAAAGTAAAAGGAGTCCAGCTTTAGGAAATTAAGTGTTTATTGAATGGCACTCAGCATTTCTCTCACTGGGGTGATCAGGAAAACATCAGCTTACTGTTTTGGTAATGCTTTAGTGAATATACACATCACTTAGTGTAGGCTGTACAGGTATTTGATTAGACCATCTGTTCTAAGAAGATTACTTCTTTAGGAAGAAATAAAATAAAATTGAAGATAACTATTTTCCTACCTGTGTTTTGCATTACATTTGACAAAAGTTATTTAACTATTGCTACTACTTAGGAATCCTCTTTAGCAATCTCAAAAGTCTCCCACAGAGGAAGCAGGAATCACCCCAGGAGAACTATTAAAGCTGACAGTGGTTTGTCACAGGCAACCATTAATGAATACCATGGGGGATTTGGTATCCTTCTGCTCATTGTCTTGCCATAATTCATAGTCAATATCCCACAGATTTTGCAGAATGTCTGTCTGTGTAGCTGCACATCTAGGCAAGCAAATAGCATATTTTAAGCTGGTGGAAATTACAAGTGAGAAATAAATTATAAGATCTTGTTTCTGATGGTGAATACTTGAACAAGGACTCTGTCTTTACAAAGCTAGGTAAGGTTTGGGATTTGGTTTTGTTAGTTTCCCTTTTAACTTCCTAGTACAGGAATTGTGCATTTTTGTGCATGAAAATAGTTTTGCATAAACTTCTTGTCAATCAGAATAGCTTGGTACAGTGCCTTTGGCTATCTCCACTAACAAAGTCTGCCAGTATTCAGAGTAAAACATAAAACCTCCAATCACAATGTCATAACATGACATACCTTCCATCACACTGCTGTGCTTCCCAAGTGTAGCATACTCTACAGTTCCACTTTCAGGAAAGGATACAATTATCGGATGAAGCAAATTAAAAATATAAAGCATGCTCAGACAGATGTGTAAATACAGAGAAAATAAAATAGTGCCAGTAGAAAAAACAGAATTCTTCCTACCTGAATTTAGATTGTGGAGATTGCAACAGCAATACCTGCAGTGCAGACCAGAGTAAGCTTTTGCAGGGGCTGTGTTTACATCTGTCAGAAAGGAAATAATCTGATTTTGTTGTCCTAAATCCTGCTGCTCTTTGTAAGAATAAAATTGTAATGATGCCTTGGGGGGACATGTGTAGTGAAATTCATTTTGTTGGGACAGAAATGGTTGTGCCTAAGTCCAACACACGTGTACTACCCTGAGTAATCTCTTACAACATAAATAACACTTGCACATGCAAGTAGCTATTTTTGTATGCAAGTGACCTTTTAACAGATAAGCATGAGTACAACAGCACAGGCATAATTTGGCTCTTTGTTCACTATTTAGGGTGCATTTTCATGTTGCCCTTAAGCCAATCAGTCTATCTGCACTGCTTCACTTCATTCCCAGCTGTTGCATCCCTTCTGGCAGTACCAGTACTCATCTGGCCAAGGCATCAGAACAGAGACTTGACTCGGTGAAAAACTTCAGACTGGGGAAAAAAGCACTTGTTTTTCAGACACATGCAGCTGACCAATACAGCAGCATAATTTCTAGGCACAAAGGTGAGATCTCCCAAATTTGTAGGAAATTTGTGCTTAGAGAGAAGCAGCCAGCTCGGAGACCATCAGCTCCCCAGCAGAATTGCAGGGACAGGCAAACAGGGAGAGGGCTGAGCAAGCAGCACATTGCTGCATGCCAGGATAATGCTCACTTGAGGCAGGACTGAGCCCATGGCAAAGGTGCAATCCTCAAGGAAAGAGATCCACTGGAAGTTGCTGGACCAGAAAAGTAGCACAACAGGATTTATTAAATTGTTTTCCAATTTTTTCAAGGCCCCCCCCCCCCTTCAAACCCAGAAGAATTATGTCTCTGCTGTGTTAAAGAGTAGCCTTATTTTAATTTAGCAAAATTACTTGTAGTGACTGGAAGCCCTTGGTTTGTTTTGCTGTGCTAAGGGAGAAAGCAGCAGGTGAATGACTGGGAGCCCTTTGGGCCTGTCTGCAAACACGTGCACCCACCCTTAGCACTGTGGCCACAAAACCACCCCTTTGAAACTACACAATACTGCTTTGTAACCATAATTTGAGCTTCACTGAATCTTAGAATTCCCAACTTATTAAACACTAATTATAAAGCATATTACTTACCATGCTGTTCCATCAGCCAAGCCTAACATGAAACCTGAGCTATTGTAGGAACTATACACAGAAGTGCTGAAGTTGTTTTTACATAATTCTAGAGGGACGTTAGCATTTCAGACTTCTACTACCTAGTTGGAACCTGCACAGAAGCCAGTAATATAGGGGTTAAGTGGATGTTTGGGTTTTTTTTAATTCTTCATATAATTTGCTTTATAGTAACTCTGTAATAATGCAGACTTTTCATATCACTCTGTACTTAAATACATTAGAAGTAGACACAAAAGCTTGGCTTGTTTAGAATAGCTTGTTGTTTTACACTTTACATTTTTGTATGTGCTTATGTAAAACACTTTTCAAGTTTAATGCAGCAGTTCTTCTCTAAATATCTGGACACTGTAGAATAGCTGTGTGCCATAAAATAAGCTGTGACGGTCTGCTTTGGTGGACACTCAGTTAATAAAGTGATGTTAATGAGCTACACAGCATTTTAGAAAGCTTCTGGATTGAAAAATACCATGGCTAAGAGAAAAAAGAATAAGGAGCTTTGTACATCCTTCACAATAAGTAAATAATGCATTCAGCATTATCATTAAGCTACTTATGTGGCAATTCAACAATGGGGAGTTTTAGTCCAGATCTGTTATGGACGGAAGATTTTTAAACTGCAGTATAAATCCATCCTGTTACATCCAACATCTTACCATAATAAGATAAAACTAACCAGTAACAGCTGGGTGAAAAAACTTTTCACTGTAAATCCTTTTAAACTGTATACACAAAAATGATGGTTCTGTCCTTTAATGGTGAGATCCAGAGCCATGCAGTTTTCATTTAAGTCATTACAACATTCATTTTCCATTCACTTCAGGGTTTTTGTGTTTCTGTACTGCTCACTTCTAACCTCACATGGCATTTGGCACATTCATGACTTTTTCAGGGCTGTGATGAATGCTCTACATAAAGAGCTGTCCAAGTAAGATGCATTTACTGAAGTGAGCACAGGATAGGAGTGCACTGAACACTGTTGTAGCTCTGTAGTTAAACACCGTATCAGTGCTCTGTTCTGCTCACTTCATTTGATTTACACAAAAATCAGGTAGAAATTTGTGTCTTGTACCTGGAGGTACTCAGTGGCCAGGACTTGTGGCATCAATACTTTGCACAAGCTTCCATAGTTATTCTCCGGAGCTGTCACCAGGAGGACAAGGAAACCCTTACCCACAGGAGTGTGGCCACAGGGGCAGAAGATGGAGCTTTCTTGGGAACCAGTTTGAAACCTAAGAACAACCTTTTGCAGAAGCTACAGCCATTACAGCCCACCTGCCTCTGGCGTTACTACAAGGCACATTTCTTCACTTTGCCTGTGGGCAATAAAAACACAGAACTAGTTGCATTTACATACTCAATTGTGTTATGGACCAGAAAAGGCCCTCCTGCCACTCTCACACACTGAGAGGAGCACCAGCCCAGCGCAGCTCACAGCAGCCACTGTGCCCTGCATAGGAGGGTCGGGAGTGCACCCAGATCACAGTGTTCCACTTTCCTCACACCAGGAGTCTTCCAGGAATTTTTGCTAACGCAGAATTTCCATACTCCCATGATTTGGTATCTCATGACCTGATTTCATACTCAGCTAGTTTAAAGAGCTTCACTCTACATACCACCCTAGGGCCAGCTGGGAAGCTTTGCATTTCTGCCACGGCCATCCCCTCACTCCCTGCATATCCCTCAGCATGTGCCGGGGAACAGCAGGGGAAGATGTCCCATCAGAGACCCACCTCAGCACCATCCCACACAGCCAGAGGGGGACACTGACATCCCATCAGGAGCCCCAGGTACAACAAGTGAGCAAATCAGGGGCATCAAGGGAGCCCCCTCAGGAGGAGAGAAGAATCCAGGGCCGCAACACAAGCCTAAGGTGGAAAAAGGACCAGGTAGAGACTTCAGCCTGAGTTTAAATAGGGTCTGGACTGGCGCCCAGATGGGGCTGGCCAGGGACATTAAGGCCTGCAGGGGTCTTCCATGCTATCAAAACCCGTTTCTCAGATTTTTTGCTATGCACAGACTTCTTTTTTGGACCTAAACTCTGAACACAGTCATTTATAACTAAAAAGGAACAAAAAAAGCAACAAAAAAATTGTTTTAGTGTTTCCAGCACCCTGATTCCTTCTGTCCCCACCAGGATGATTTAATTTCTCAGATTTTGATGCTCTCATGCCCTCTGTGATCACTGGGATCACTGATACCATCTGTTCATGATAATGGACCAACTTTCCTTTGTGCTGGATTTTCCTTGCCCAAGGAGGGCACCTTTCAGCTGTAGTGTTTGAGACTCCTCCTTCTTTCTACCTTCCCATTCTAATGGGTTCCCATTCTAATTCACGGATAGTCCAAAATAATCAGAAAGTAAGCAAGATGAGAGCTGTATCAGAAGCTGTACCAGAGAGCTGTATCAAAATCTAAGGCAGAGAGACCCCAAGCTGTTGTTACTGACAGCGTAAGCTATTCCCAGTTGAGGACACCCCCTGTATCTCCTGCACAACTTCCTTGCCAGAGCTCCTGCAGCGCTGCAGGATGGCTGCAAAACTGGCTCAGAAAAAAATGCACGGATGTGAGCTGAGCATGATGCTGGAGATGGATACCCTCTGCTGCTGTGTCCAAGGAGTGCTTTCATGGGTGGGCTGGTTTACCCAGGACAAATGCTGTGCTGAGAGAAGGGGATACTACACCCCCTGGGATTTCAGCATCTTAAATCCAGGTATGCGCCTGGTGTAAAAGAAACTCAGGTTTTCTTGGAACATTTGCCGTATTGTTCAGCCAGAGCTCAGCAAATGGGGTTCCAGCATCAGGCATGTCATGACACTGCAAAAGCTATAAATAGGAAAGTGATTATGTTGCCAGATACCTGCTGATGCAAGAGGAAAACACCAATACTGAGCTTGTGATTACAAAATCACACTGGGGTCAGTGCCAGTAGATCTGCCATAAGGTTATGCCACAATGATCAAGTAGCCAAAGTTACATCAGCATGGTTGCCAAGTCAGAGATAGTTTCAGTAGCAGACAGATACAGTGAGGAAAAGAAGGATTTTCACTCCCCGAAAGTGGGTAGAAATACTTCAGAGGAAACAAAACTCCACTTGCCACATAAGGTAAATTGAAAATAATTTTCAAAAAGTAACTAAAGTTACTAAAAAGAGAGAATTTTCTGCTAGGAATTGAATGCCTTTGGCAAATGCACCAGTGCATTTGGTGCTGCAAATATTAAAATGTTTTCCTATGCAACATTTTCAATCCATAGTATTGAAAAGAGTCAGTAATCTGAGAACTACTCTGCATGCCAGGAATACCTTCACATGATCTACCAAAAGGCTTTGCAAGAAACAGTACAGTATAATCAGGGATTACAGAGTTCATCATGCAAAAGCATTTCTCTCTAACTCTGTATCTATATGTAAATTTGGCATAGGATTCCATACCTCGTGGAGGTGTTGCTATGAAGAATAATTTCCTAGGTTCATGTGCTACATGGCAAAGTGCTAGATTTTTAGAAGTTTACATATCTTTTATAAATCTGAATTACAAGGGCCTTCTTGCACCAAGTTTGTTGCAGGATCAGGACCATAATCTGCCATGCACTTTCAAGCTTAAAAGTGCACAAAGTTGTTAAGCATTATTGTCTATTTTTTGCCAGTCACATCCTCCCTGGTTTAATCTTTTTAAGTCTCCCCAGAAGGTATTGATTTAAACATGCTTTTATTTTCTTTTTTGCTCATTTTGAAGAGTGTACATTGTTCAGCCTGCAGCTCAGAGTTCAAAGTGCTAGTCTGGGCATCCAGATGCCTCTCGCTTGGGAGCTCTTGAAAGAGCATCAAATCTTCCACTCAGATTTTAGCACTTTTTCTTTTTTAACTTAAATAACTTCAACTTAAAATGCTGTCACTGCAGTGATAAAAAGCTATTGATGGTAAAATGTTCTTGTCTACAGCCATTCCTGTCGTCATCACAACAATAATTCTGCAGACATTGACCAAGATGCTCTCAAACCAGCTAATGGATGTAGTGGCTTTGATAACATCAGTTATCATGCAGCAGATCCTGGGCCTTGCCAATCCTTCACCTCGCTGACTGTTTGCCCTTAGCAGGACAACACCTAATAAGTAGTATCTCACAATTAATGGTTTCATAATCTGGCTCTGTCATGGTAAACAAGTAATTCCTGGTTAGAAACCACATGCAAAATGTAAGCATTAGGGCAATTGCTGCTGGTAGCTATTATTGTCTAATTAATCATCTACAATGTACAGCATGGCACCAATTGTAATGATCGCTTGAAAAGGAAAACAGAAATACTGTAGTCCAAAAGTGTGACTTGAATGCAGTAATTTATCACACAGCCACACTCCAAACATGAGTGAGGCTGTATTCATTTCTTACCTTGTGGATCTGAGCTCATTACCTTGTGGCAGTGGTATAAAGTTCAGTTGCAGTGACTCACTTCTTGAAAATTTATTTTGGTTCTTCTTAAAATCTTGGCCAGCTTGACCTCAGCAGCCTTCACCAGTTTGAAAATGCAAGTCATAATCCTCTGTAGGGATTTAGCCAGGTGCCCATTACAGCATGTAATCTGTGATACAGCTTCCAATATTCACGCTACAGAAGAGTTAAGCCCCTCTGTCTTTGTTCCTGAGTGAAAAAGTCCGTGAGGTCTTAATGTGGACAGGGAACACATAGAAAGAAGCAACACCTTCAATCAAACCCTAAGCCTGTGTGGGGGCGGCTGAGGAGCTGTACAGGTGAGAGACCAGAGGCTTCACCTGAGCAGCAGCAGCACTCAAACTTCAACCCTTGAATAGCAGCTGCAGCACTGCTGCTGCTCCCCTGCTGACATTCAAAGGTCACACTACTGCTGGACCTCTGTTTTTGACCTTAGTCCTCAGCCTAGGGTCACTGTGCTGTTCCTGGAGAGGCTTTTGGTAGGACACGTTGCTGCCCGGGGGGAGCAAGGCCAGCCCGGCGCCCCGTCCCAGCCAGGGACACTTGCAGGGCACCTCCAACACGACTATAAAAGTTTGAGCTGGCTGACACAAAGAGACATTGCTGTATGCTAAAACATACTAAATCCAGCTACTTGAGGGGAAACCCTACTGGGACCAGCCAGCCCTACTCAGGAGCTTCTCGGTAACTCTGCTTTATCCAGCCAGGGTTGAATGTGAACAAATCATGTGATACAGCCACATGCCCTCGCTGTGCCTGCAAATTGGGTACCTCCTCCTAAAACCAACACTTAGTCTGTGGCAATAGTTTCAGTAATATTTTCAATTCCATGAACAGCCAAAACCAAAATAAATAGCAGCTTAATTTGCCTGCCTGCAAGGAGCTATTTAATATCAATCTCCCATTACTGTACAGGAAAATAGCGGGTTTCTTTTAGATGGTCGTGGTTGTGGTGTTGGGAAAGACTCAGCTACCGTTTATGCTAATTGTCAGTAAAGTGTTTAGAAGTATTTATCAGTATTTAATTATTTAGAACTCTCCTAATGGCTTAAATATAATTTTGAAAAGTTATAAATATTTTCCACCTTGTCCTACTGATGAGCCGCTCCTTGGAAGGCTTAAATGAAGATCTATTTACGGCTGCCTGCTAGTCACAAAATTACTTACAGATGCTAATGCTCTGGTACTTCAGATGGCCCCAACACAGACTGAGCTTAGTTTTCACAAACTGGGCAAAGTTTGTCTTTGTTGTATTCATTTTACTGAGACAAAAGTCTTAAAGAGGATTATCATAGAGATCAAGACATTAAAACATTACTAATCCCAGTTAAATTAATTGTTTTCATAATAGCATGTATTGAGGGACATTTGTGTAGAGTAAGACCCTTTTTGAGTGTTTTGGTAATGTAAGTATGACTTACCATGCAAATTACATTTAAGATTATTTAGAAGCAGTTGAAAGCCAATTTGCTGGTAGAGAAAATGGGAACCTGATTCCAAGCCTCTGAAGCAATAATTATGTTAAATATTTCAAAATTACATCAGCAATTGCCATGTCACTAGACAGAGGGGAATTTACATAAACTTGTAATTTCTCTCCTCCTCCTGTTAGAATTCAGGACATTTATTTTATTGTCTTATAATCAGCTTAGATTTTTTTTCTCCGAATTTTCTTTTTCAAACACTTGAACTCCACACAGGTTATTTTGGTGTCATCAAATCATTCACCTCTTAAAAGAGAATTCTGTGCCATAAAACTAAAAGAATAATTCAGCTTATTGGGGAGGATATGCATGAAGGTTTTATTTTGATTCTCATTTGCAGTGATATGCTTACCCCAGTGTGGCAAGTGGTGGCACCACTGTTACCACTGGTAAGAGTTTCAGGTGTAGGACAGGAGAGCACAGTGATTCTGACCCAATTTCTCACAATACTCTGCCCTTAGCTGGGTCTCATCTTTCCCTAAAAAGCTTTGTGCACAGAGCTGTAGACTGTTTCAGCCGAAAGCAAGGGCTACTGGCTCTCTATGCCTTACTGTATTCACATTAGCTTGTGGGGTGTTTTTAGAGCCTCTCTCCCAGTTACTCTATTCTGTTGGCACCTCAGCTTTTGCTAAAAAGCAAAAGATAAAAGGCAAAGGGAGTAAAGTAAATCAACTAATATACAGAAAGAAACACTACATCCCATACAACCTGAGTTACCTGCTGGAAGTCGTATAAGATGCTTCCTCCAGCATCCCGGGACTAACGGATCAGAGCGGCTTTAGTGTTTAGCAGGAAGAATCACAACAGACTCAGTGGCTGCTTGTGGAGCAGGGAACTGAAGCCATCCCTCAGCAGTGCTTAGTGCGCCTGTCTGGCTACACGGGAGCATTTATTTGCTGGGTTTTGATACCTGTGACTTCCCAGTGTAGTTGCTTTTGCCAAAGCAAAGGCAGATGTATAAAGCATGTAGGTTAGAGGTACACAGATAGAAGTGACCAGATCTTTCTGGGCAACCTCAGACAGGTGTGATTTATGCAATCTGAGCATCTTCTGATAAACTGATGTTTACATTTAGCCAAAGGGTCTGGAACCTTATAAATTTCACAATATGCATATTTTCCCTGAGGAAAATAGGCCTGTGTAAGTTATCAGATTCTGGCATTTATATCTGATATATTAAATGGAGCTTAAATTTTAAAAAATTCTGTGTTTTCTCTCTTCTGCTTGAAACTTACTTTTAATTTTCACTGTTTTATTCAAAAGGAAGGCATAGAAATAGCAACCATGAGCTTGAAATCAGAGCTGTAACAGACTTATTATAGACAATATTTTGCAGAGTATTTCCAGTTACAGCTGCATGCTTTGAAGCTGTCAGTGTAACAAGCAACATGCTGGTTTGTAAATAACCCTTTTTGTTGTCTTGTAGTTTTTTTTCCTAACTTCCAGTCCCAGTGAATCGTCAGTGTTAGCATTCAGCTGCACTAACAAAAAAGACAGAGAAAGAAAATAGTATTTCCCAGCCCAGGTGAGAGGAAGTTGCCAGTGGGGAGGTCAAAGTGAGCGCAGAAGTTCTTTTACTTTTGCTTGGTGGGAGTATGTCAAGGGGCAGAGCAGTGGCCAAGGTGGAAACTCATGTTTGAAACCCGTTTTCCACATTGGATGGCACTGAGTCGCCTCACTGCCCCCAGGCTATGAGATGAAGAGAAGTAGAACTGCAATTATAAGAAAAGATAAGGTTGCTCGTCATACCAAGGCTTGTTCTCTTTTCAGGCTCGGTGCAGGGAACTCTGATTAATGACAAGTAACAGCTATATCTATGACTTTATTGAGCTCTGCTAGGTATAGGCATGTGCATATTTTTCCCCAGCAGTGCTGACTATCAGTGAATAGAGGCTTCTTCCACAATCTGTATGTCAGGCGGAGGGAAGGATACAGAGCAGCAGTTGCTCTCTGGAACAAACACAGATTGAACAAGTAGCAAAATACTAATGTACTGCTGAAAGCTGAAATTAGATATATGTGATTCAGTGCAGCCTACAGGGGCTGATATCTTGGCAACTGCTGCAAGATATCCCCAATCTGCAGACTAAATAGCCTTTGTGAAGAAGCAGAAGATAGTAGTGTGAAAGTTAATGCATCAAAAGGCCAGAAAGAGAATAATTCACTTTCACCTTGCTACAGAGGACAAGCAGCAGTAAAAGCTGTGCACTATTGGCAAGCTTTTTTTGTTGCTGTTTTTAACTCAACCCTCGGTTCAGAGCTCCAGCCACCTCGGCAGTGTTCCAGCTGAAGCCACTGACATCTCCCACCTAATCAAGTACTGGATTATCTTGTCCTGATAAATTGAACCCTGTTCCTCATGAAAAGTCTTTTCTGAAGTACTTTGGTACCCTATAATAAGATAGCAGATACCTGAATCAAGCCCCAGACCTGACAGAGCACTGTTTTTCTAATGGCTTTTGGTTGCAAGTGTAAATGTTTTAAGGCAAGGCAGTGTTGAGCTGGGAGCACAAGTTAAGCATGATAGATTTCCCACCTGGGTGAAAGGAAACATATAAGTGTACTGAATACTGGCTCATACTGAGTACACACAGGCTGCAGTGCTAACAAAATACACTTCCCTTAAAATTAGTTGGTTTTTGGGCAGAGCTCTGAGGAACATGCTTGTTTCAAAAAGAAATTCTCTTTGGCCTCTGCATCTTTTTAAGAAGTTTTGGAGTTACTGAGCTGTTAGTGACTTGCATACTGTTCTCAGTCTTCTGTGACTCAATCCCTGGTCCGAGTTGTTCAGGGTGAATAAGCTTTTTTCTTTCTTTAACCTATACTAAGAAAAATGTTTGTATTACAGAAAAAAGGGTGCTCTCTATGTTGTGTTTGTACATTTATTTTAACAGGTAAAACAGCCAGGATGAATCTCATTAAGATAAAGTTATTACTTGAATTTGTTTTTTCTTTCTTGGCTTCCCCCCTGGAGAAAAGCAGTTTTCAGTCAAGAAACATCTTACGTGTCACACTCACCTCTGTGGTGCCCCTTGTAACACAGCTTTGCTCTTTTCCAGGGGAATCCCTACATGTGCAATAATGAATGTGATGCGAGTACCCAAGAACTGGCTCATCCTCCAGAACTGATGTTCGATCTGGAAGGAAGACATCCCTCCACGTTTTGGCAGTCCACAACTTGGAAGGACTATCCGAAGCCTCTTCACGTTAATATTACGCTCTCCTGGAACAAAACCATTGAGCTAACAGATAACATAGTTATCACCTTTGAATCTGGCCGCCCAGACCAAATGATCCTGGAGAAATCACTCGACTATGGACGAACATGGCAGCCCTACCAATACTATGCCACAGACTGCTTAGATGCTTTTCACATGGATCCAAAATCAGTGAGGGATTTATCACAGCACACAGTCCTAGAAATCATTTGCACAGAGGAATACTCTACCGGGTACATGACAAATAGTAAAATAATCCACTTTGAAATCAAAGATAGATTTGCTTTTTTTGCTGGACCTCGGCTTCATAACATGGCTTCTCTTTATGGCCAGCTTGACACCACCAAGAAGTTAAGAGATTTCTTTACCATCACAGATCTGAGGATAAGACTGCTTAGACCAGCAACTGGTGAAATATATGTAGATGAGCAACACCTGGCACGCTACTTTTATGCAATTTCAGACATAAGGGTATATGGAAGGTAAGAGAATACATAACTTTAGGAACAGGCATATGTGTTTGGTTTGATAAGTTATTCAAAACTGTTTATTTCCCCAAACAAGATGACATTTTCTGCCAATGTTCATTGGAGATCTGGCTCAGCTGAAGGCCATTGCTGCCATATCAGAAGTTTCTGACTCAGTGGCACAAGGTCTGGGTGTTTGCTGGCACTCGCCTTGGATTTTGAGCCCTGGGTCTCACAGGCAGGAGGGCATTGGTTCATGCACTGGCTCAGGAATTCACCCGAGCAGGGGGACACTTTCTTTTCTGATGTAGTTGGAGTCTGATCCAGTGGCAGTTAACTAAAAACAGAGATTCTGTTTTATCATTTGACTTTTCCAGGCCTCTAATACAAGCTGTGATTGATACAGCAGCCCTTGCACAAACCCTTCCCACTAGGTCTGGCTGTGAACAAGGAAAGCAGCAGAGATTAGAACCCATTCCTTGTACTTTAATTAGCTCTGAAATGCAGAGAAGCTAAATTAAAATGGAAAAAACTCAGCAGTGTTCTAGATAGACAGATTTGAATATAACAAAGATGATTATTCAGCTGGGTTCCAGACAAATGGTTCCCTCTAGGGCAAGTGGTGGCTGGTATCAGGTGCTGTAGTCCCAAAAATAGTAACTGCAGTGACATTCCTGTCGGGAAATTTTCTTCCCAACTCAAACTAGCAATTGACTGATGCCCTCAAGCAGGAGGATGATCCCTTTGTATGTGTCTTGGATGCCAGTTTGTTCAGAAGAAGTAAGTGGGATCACTTCTATTAGCAATTCACTCACCAGTCTAATATACCTTTTCTTCCTCCTCTGTTTCTTCTATACAGAGTTTAAGACTTCCTTTGTAAAAAACTCTTTTCTTTTTCTTTAAGAGAATCTAAGTATCAACACAAACAGAAAAGCTAATCTATCTTGGAAGGCCAAGTCTTTGCAGACTCAGAACTGAGAGAAAAAAAAATAGCGACAGTGATTATATAAAACAGTGCTGACTATATTTTTATTATTCCTGTATTGAAAATCAAAATCATCAAAATATATTTCTTAGAACCAGAGATTTAACATGCAGTTACAGTCTTCTGTGTCCATACCAACTATATATCCGTCCATACATACAGAATTACTAGTCCAGCATTTGAAAATCTAAAATAAATGTCGCTGTTTTAAGAATTCTTCTTGCAATGCTCATTAGTTACATTGTAAATTATTTTTCAGAAGTCACTTGTGAGAGCTAAGTGGATCATGAACAGCTTAAGATACTGTTTGAAATAGTTTGGTAAAATTAGCCTCAGTATTAAAAAATAACACCTATTTAATGTGTATATTTTCTCCACTGGGGTCCAGATAGTTTAGCTCTACTGAGGTATCATATCAAAGCTCAGGATTTGTAGGTCTGTAGGCTTTAAGGAAAGTCTGTTCCCTGTCTAAAAACCCATTTGGAGCTTAGTCTGACTTCAATTAGATTATCATTAGTTTATCAAAGAAAGCATCTGAAGGATTAAAAAAGAGTGCATTGCATGCAAATTAGAAACAGGAATCTTCTGAGCACATCTGGGGCTCACCAATCTTGTGAAAAATTATCTATAGAAATGAAGTGTGACTGTACAGAGAACTTATCTGATGCTGATGCTTGTTGTCTAAATGCTGCAGTAATTGGACACACGCTTTAAAAGAAGTATCTGATGTGTAATAGTACCTCACTAGATTAGATTCATGTGAATTCTTATCACTTTTCTGCTAATGAGAAGAACAGCTCTTTTGGGATTTGGTGCCATTTGCTTCAGTATCTAGTGAGCCTTCCTTGTTAAAGTCTTTAGGGCTTGCTTGCTGCTGAGTAGCTCTGGGGCTGCAACACACAGCCCCTGGTTGTTTACTTGCACCAATTGTAACTTGCAGTGAGCCCACTGTTACCTAGTTTTAGGTATTTTTTGTCTCTTTCAGAAACCTTATGGCCTCCCCCCCACCAGAGTCTCCCAATCAGCATTCCCAGCATGTGCCCTGGCATGCCCTGAGCATGGGAACCAGTGGAGGGAAGCAAGGGTTACCAGGGTAGTTGTGCCACTATTTCCAATTCAGATGAGCTTTTCAGCTCTTGCTCCTTAATTTAGGATGTTAACTGGAAATAGTTACAAAATTATTTTGTTTTGCTACCAAGATTCATATTCTGGGCTTTGAGACCCAGCTATTTATATAAATTTGGTAAAACTAGACTAGATTATTCCACGAAGACAGGATACAAAGGGAGGTTACCAAGGAGCTTGACATATAGTGGATGAGGGATGCTAGCAGACACACTTTAAAGCTAGTCCTTTTTCTGAAAAACATAACCTGTAGGTTAAGTATAGTTAAAATCACTAAAGCTCATAATAGCATATTTCTAAAGGCAGCATAAAATGTAATTTGTTTCACTCTGTTTTAAGCATCAATGACAGTGAGAAGCATCTATCTTAAAGCCACTATGTTAAATATACGGGATACTGGGGTGGTTAATACTTCACAATGAATTACATTCATTGTGTAGTGAGGACACAAGGTAGGAGATTTGCCCGCTTAATATAGGGTTTGTTTTGTCATTGCTCTGCATTTTGGTGTGAAATAAGCCTGGTGTATGTTGCATTAGAGATGAAAACCTGTGTACTCTCAGTGAACGCCTTTCCTCCTCTATTACCACCTGTTTATTCTTCTGCAATTTACCACTTCCATTGTGTATTTATTAAGGTGATGAAAAAAAGGAAACGTGGCTGTTAGCAATTTCAGCAACCCCATTGTGCTCACATTATTCAAGAAACCTAATAATCCACATGAACTAATTCTGACTTACTGATGGTCTGCTTCACTAAATCAGGGTGATTTTTTCTAGTGAATAATGGACGATGCAGTGTGCCAGTACCTTAATTAAAGAGAGCCTCTCTTATTCTTGATCTTATTTTAATTTACAGGGTAATACTACAATAATATCACTAATGGAAGGTACATTAAAGGGCATAAAGTAGCATTAACTGTATTAAATTATGGCACTTGTGTTAATTAACTGCTGAAGCAAGATGGTCCTAACAGCTAGAAAGGTCGACTAATGCATAAATAAAGTCTTCTGGGATGGAAAGCTAAGAAAGAGCAGACATTTTCCCTTCATCTGGCCTTGCTGCAGAGGATCACAGGGTGTCCTGTGCCACAACCTCAGGAAGGTTTCTCTCACTGTGCTGCCTGCAGAGGTGGCTTGAGCTGTCTGCAGACTCTGCCTCTCTTCAATTCCACGTGAAGGACAGTGCTGGCAGTAAGCAGTGAGGTACAGCTCCCAGTTTTAAACTTATTTTTGTAGAAGTTGTTAACTAAAATGCTGATAATAATTCCTTTGAAGTCAAGCTAAAGGTTCCTAGCAGATTTTGGATCAGACTGCTGAAGGTTTAACCATGTTAATTTTAAAGTATTTTGCTTATTTTGTTATATTGTCAGTGGCATGTACACTTACACGCTGTGAATTAACTGTAATTCAGAATGCTTGTAAGAAAACATGGCCCCAGTGGGTAACAGAATGACTGGCTGGGTAAAACAAAGGCTCTTACTGCTTTTGAATGATTAGGTTTTGATCTAAGAGCCACCAGTTTCTTTCTGACACCAGAATATCCAGTCTCTGCACAATGTTATTAAGCCCTTTGGAATTTATTTTTACACTCTTCTCGCCTTGAAGCTTCTGTATTTAAGCCCCAGGGTTTTCTGACTGCATCTCAGCTGCAGTTGCAGTTCCAGCTGCAATAGAAACCTCTAACTCACAGTACACAAATGAAAAGTAACCTCTGTTTTAACACTTCCTTGCTCTCACATTATCTCTTCTAAATTTAAATCCATTTCAGCATCTGAATAAATTACTCTGAAGGAAAATATATTTGCTACTTAGGGGGTTAGGGCTTTTTTGTCTTCTTAGTCAGCCCACCCCTCCTGCCAGCTGTGAGCCTGACCTGCTTTTGAGGCTGTGGTGGATTTGGGGTGGGAGAGGGGTGAGGGCCCTTGCCCTGAGTGGGAGCTCATGCTGCAGCTTTGGGCAGGTGGTTCCACCAGGGAGGCTGGGCTGTACTGGGTCCCATCCTCTGGCTTATTCTGAAGATCCAGTCTATGGATGGATTAATTGGAGTAAATCTCTTATGTTACTCTGTCCTACACTTGGGAACACTATATGATAATGTCCCTCTGTAACTTACCCAAAAGCAGAACTTTGCCCTAGGGAAGTTATAATATGAATGCTGTAGTTTTATTTATAACAGAAAATGTGTTCATTGATGTTCAGCTCAGAACCAGACCATCAATACTAAGATTTATAGGCTTCAGGCCTTTTAAGGAGACAACTGAATACCATTCTTGACTCTAGCATTTATTTACCATACTTGAATACTCTTTGTTTTACAGGAACACTTGCATAAGCAGCTTTTCTCCTTTGAGATTTTCACTAGTATTTGGAAGGAATCTAGCAATTTCTCTGATTAAATTATAAACTCATTAGAGAACAGGAAAGAAAAAGAAACATATGTATTTAAAAGCATGTCAATTTATCTGTAACTCCCAAGTGCAATTTGCTTCTTTAATATATCTACTGTAATAATGTCACTAAGGAAAATAGTCCTTCATTTTCTGTAAGCAAATCTAGGATCATCAGGAATCGAAATAATTAAACGGTCACGGTGTTTATTGACACATGAGCAGTCTCCAGGGGTTTACGCAGTACAGGTGTTCTGGGTGGGTTTTTCTCTTGCCTGTGTTCTGATAATACTGATTTCCACCCTCCATCCTGGCGACACAACTCCTGTCCATCAGCCCAGTGTGGCCGCACTCTCAGTGGCTGGAAGGGGAGCAGAGCAGTGGAGTCTGAATGCTGTCTGGGGCTCTCATTCTGCTATATGCTTTTGAAATTAGTGGGTTTAAATCACCTGGTTTCACTCACCACCTTTGCTCATTAGCATCTGGTCATCTTTTCTTGGCCCATTTTGCAAGGCATCAAGTATTTCCATACTGATCTCCCCCAGCTGTCTTTCAAGGAAGCTCAGTATCGTGCAGGATGAGGGTGTTTGAGGAGAGGCACCAAGCCTTTTTGTAGTATAATTCATTTTGCCATTGAATATTAAAGGAGTAAAGATAAAAATCCTGATGAAAGAAATGAGGATTTTTCTTTCTGTATTGCTTTGTATGCTGAAAAGCAATCCAAAGAGCCTTTCTGAATAAATTCAGTGACTCCGATAGCTTGCAGAAACTTTCTTTCCTTTAAGCTTTTCATTTGAAAAGAGTGCAATTTAATGCAAACACTGAAATAAGCTTAAGGATCTCCTGTATCACATATACAATTGATTCCTGGCACAGGGATGTCCTTCTGGCTGAAGTTAAAGCTCGAGTGGTACAACATATTATCACATTAAAAGTTTAAAAATTTCCAACTATTTCACAAGTAATAGGAACTACCAACTTTTAGGTGCGGGTTTGTTTGAGGTTTTTTTAAGTTTTGATTCTGCTCTTTTCCCTGGGTACCAGTGTGGTGGTGTTTCCTGCCATTAGTTTTGTTCATGTCAGTACCTGATTGCATCTGCTTAGGAGCTGATTTTTCCTGGGCACTTCTCAGTGTGTGAAGTGCCTCAGAAGGTAGTAGCTGAACCCAAAATGTCCACATACTTTATCTTGACTTAGGTGATCTCTCTCTCTCTCTCTCTCTGTTAATTTTTTTGTTTGGTAGCTGTAATAAATAACCCATCATTCAGCTGTGATCTAGGGAAATATTTGAAACTAAGAGAGTTAACTCTGCTGCCTTTCCTCTCATTTCCCTTTAGAATGATGCCATAGTATGCTCTCTATCAATCCCTATATGTTACAAGAAGTATTGAAACAAGAAACCAGTGCTGATACTAGTTTCAGATGCCATCCTGTAAATCAGGATTAATTTGAGTGAAGTTACTCTTATTAACCCATTGAGTTTCAAATGCATGTAGGAGGAATGAGGGAAGACAAGTGATGGAAAGGAAGGGAGGACAGAAGGAACAAAAGAAAAAAAAAAAAGGGAGGGGGGACACAAGTAAGAAGGTTATCCCAGCTTCTGTTTAAATAACCATAAAAAACCCACACCTCTCAGTCTGTTCATCTTGTCTCATGTCTGTACGATAGACCTGATGTAAAGCAGCCAGTTCTGTTAAGTCCAGTGATAGTCACGCCTATTCAGAAACTAGAAAGTAAATTAGTAAAGGTCAGGGTCTAATAGTATCATTATGTGGGGTCTGCAAGACCCTTCCTATCATTCCCTCTGGAATCCACCTCTGGGATTGATGTGCCTCAACAGTACTAGTGACCCATGCACAAAGGGAATCATCACAGTCCCTGCCTGATCACAGCAGGCTGTAGTGAAAAATCCTCAGTAAAACACAGGTGAGGCATATTGTTAAATTGGGCTGAACTACAGGATAACTTCTCAACACTGCTGTAATTCTGTTCCCATAGATAATCACTTTGTTCATGGAAAAGTAAGGAAACAGCTACAGAAACAAATGGCAATGCTGTGATTTTAGCAGGCAGCAGTATGGTCAGGAAAAAGGAGACAAGGAGTTACACTGCAGGTCGTATTCCCAAGAGAAAGTCTGGCTGCTGACACATTCAGGAAAGCATAATGCTGGCTGCAGCCCTTTTCAGGAGAACGGGCTGTGTCCCAGGAGATTTGTGGGATATGGTAGAAATGAAAGGATGCTGAATAGCAAGAGGTGTCCTAATCACATTAGGAGGGAGCAGAAACTGCTGAACTTCTTGACATACTACCACTCCTGAATGAGACCACCTGTAATTTTTGCAGCATACTGAGTCCTTGGAGCCTTAGAGTCAGTCTGTCAACAGCACCTGGTTGCTCACACAACAGTTCATCCAGACTTTTATGCTGGAAATGCTGCTCTGGAGTAACCCAGCTGTACTTCACTAACAATTATTTTGACATTTCTGGGGTGATGGTCACCATTTAAAAATATGCACAAAAGTAAACAAAACCACTTCAGGATAAGGCAGATAAACCATAACTTCATACCGTAGGTCATGTCTGATGAGGCCTTGGGACGTACCATGGGTAGTGCAATACATGGTACAGACACCTGGCCATATTCCAGGTGTGAAGGGCAGGTTTCTAAAGTTATGCTCTTCCTCTGAACCCTTGAGTCTATCTTCTGATGTTTATGTTCATGTAAATGTCAGTAGTTGTCTGCTTCTTCCTCGCAAACTCCCTTGAAGACCTTATGATTCTTTTCATTTTCTCCCTTAAAATCCATTTCTGTCTTTATGGTAGCTCTGAATGTATTTCCTCTCTGCCAAGCAGCATTCCCACTTCCACCCTCTCCAGATGTGTGTTGTCCTGTAATATGAGCCAATATCTGATATATTAAGATTTATAAAGTACTTTGAAATACACTTCAGAAGGATTGGTAGAGAAGCACAATGGATTGTTATAATCTGTCCTCTGTGCACCATCATTCATTAAATAGGCATGTAAGGAAGTGCTGGTGGAAATGTTAAAGATACCAATACTGTCCCAGTGGTAAAGTGACATGGTGGTTCACGTTTAACTGCCACCAGTATTTCTGTTGCACCACACATTAAACCTATTAATAACCAAGAAGATGAAATTTTATTACAATAAGGAAATACACACGGAGATATGCATCTTCACACTCAACTAATTAGCTACCATCGACTGTTTTCACTTTGCTCGGTGACATGTGGTATATAAATCATTACAATATGTTAAATGCAAATGGTTGGTAATAGGGTAACCATCTGCTCCCTGTTGGAAAGTTAGCAGAGGAATATAGTAAGCTGTACTTCTAGTAACGATGCTAAACTCACATCCCTGAAATACCAAATATCTAAAAACAGCTGCCTCCACTAATGCCAACATTGCTAATATGTCTCTTACCCTTTTCATTTTCAGAAGTAAACCACATATTGTAAGAGGTAATTTTGTTCTTCAGCTTGAACTTGATTTCAAGGCTAGAGTCTGTAACAGCAATGTGAACCACCATATTGCAGAGCCTGATCTTTTCCTTATATTGTGTTGAGTGCTTTTGAACAGCCAATAAATAATCAGGCTGCGCACTTTTCTCGGGACATCTTTTCATCCACAAATATAATTAAACCCTCTTCCTCCCCTAACCCCAGCTGCCAGGCCCTTTTTCAGGGATGACATTATTTTGTAAGTGATAGATAAGTGGCACATTGCTGTCTGGTAACATATTAAGCTAAAGACCATCAAAGGGTGCCTGCCATCTAATAACCTCCCGTGCCCTATGAGCATTAAAGATCACCACTGCAAAGAGGGATCAGTTATTTTGCCACAGACATGTATTATCAGGGGCTGTCACATACCTTCGTAATGACCTTTCCTGGATACCCAAGCGACAAAGTAATGCATTGGAAAATTAGTAGTGAGACAAGAGTGAAGGACTGCCTGCCAAAGTTGAGGCAGTGCCTTCAAGCCAGAGCAGCTCCTTCACTCCTTACCCATTCAGTCATCCGCTGGTCAGGGTCACTATCACAGTGCTGGCTCCCCCATCAGTAATACATTGCACTATCACCTATCAGAGAGATTAATATGTTCCTGTATTGAATTCCCAAGATGTGGCTCTCAGCATTAAAGAAGCTAAGGAATTAATTTGGCTTTCACTGTCTGAATGGAAAACAAGTTTGTGATTTCATCAAAGTCAGATGCTAGTGCTGCCATGGCTTACTCAGACCACGTTGGGAGTGAGGATTGGTGTTTGTTCAGGAGGTTACATCTGGCATGGCAGTGTCTGATTTAAGATTTTGCTTCCAGGGAAGCACCTGCAGAGGAGGACGCTGCAGGAGAGCTCATTAGCCTCGCAGTTTCTCAGTCCCAGAATGAATTACAGAATAAGATGCGTGGTCTACAGGGTCTCAAAAGCTGTGGCTTTGTGTAGGTGTGTTGTCCTGCAAAGCTTTAAAAAAATGTTACAAGGAGACTTTTTGTGGGAACACATTTTCCTTTGTTGCCCTTCAAGAAAAGAAGCACCAGCTGAAGGCTGCACGTTTGGTGACTCCATTTTGATTCACAGTGAACACTTGCCTGTTTCAAAATGGGGTGTCTGCACTTTAAAGTTATCTAGTGCATTTATAGACAGAGATGTTGTGATGAGCATCACTTTATAATACCTCAAAGGCATGGTGCCAGAGCTGGGAATTTGATAAGCTGAGGTCCTGAATTGGATTCCAGCAGTGGTCACAAATTTTAGGAAGCTCTCATTTGAAATTGCAAGCAGAGGAAAAACAGGATTCTTTCTCTTTAATTGCATTGGTTTTATTGAACTGAAGCATTGCTTCAGTTCCCAGAATACTTTATATATATTTTAATGCAAGTTACCAGATACAGAATGGTTGCAGGAACATTTATTGTTTCTGACTTTTATATGTGGTAAAACAGATTTCACTTATTTTCCCCTTTAACTCTCTTGTGCATTAAGGATCTTTAGATGTTGCTCACTGAAGTTGTCATAACCATAGGAACAAAAGAGTAATTTAACTTCTTTGATTTGGTAATGGTTTTATAGTGCTTTTGTTTAGGCCTGTTCAGAAAAGCCAATCCAAAGCACACGAACATGCACTGGAGTCCAGGAAACTCTGGCAGCCTTTTGTGCAGGAGAGGAAATGTGAAATTCATTCCCTCGGTAGCTGTTCTTTTTGATTTACCTTAGATTTTTCTCATATTTATTGAACTGTGGGCTGTTTCTTCCCATAGATAGAACTAGAGCTGTTGATTTTGCCATGTAAGCACAACCATGAATAGACTTGAAAAAGTTTGGGGTTCTTTCTTCAAAAAATTACCATTTCTTCCCCCCAGTTAGAGCACAGCAGGTCCCACAACCTTCTGCTCCTTTGGGGGAGTGGAGACAGCAGGAACAGAGAGCAGCAGTGGCAGGTGGGACAGGGGACAGAGCTGCAGAATGACGAGGCATCTGTTTTGTCAGTGACCCACTTTGGGAAATCGTCCTTCCCTCCTCCCACACCCTGCGTACCTCCTGCTGCTCATTTCTCACTGTCTTTGTTTCTCTTTTGCGTGATGTGAGCATCACTCCTTCAGTTGTAGCGCATGGGGAGTCGCTGCCCGCGTGGCTCAAAGAAGGAATGGAAACCTTCAGGAGGAGCATCTCTCTTTATGACAAAAAAGTAAACCTATTATACTTTGTCAATGCAGAAAATTGCTTATCATTTAACAAGGTTCATTAAGGATCCTGTGTTTATGGAACCATGCTTTGCTTCCTTTGAATGACCCTGAAATAATTCTTCCAAGCAGGACAGCAAAACAGCAAGGAGCCAGTTACATTTTTAATCACTTGTGTCCCATAGGAATTGCAGTCTGCCAGCAAGGGCAGCTCCTTCTCCTCTGCAATACAGGAGAAGAATTGAAAGATGGGAAGCTGTGGTTTGAGAATGGTGGGTTACAGTTAGTAATGAGCTAAAGATCAAACAATCTGAGTGTCATTAACTGCTAATATTCTGCTACTGAAAATGTTTAACCTAATCCAGAAGCTAGATGGGAGGGGGGTTGAGGTGGAGGTAAATAAAGGGCTTCATCCTCCTTTTCCATTTGTTTTATTCCTGAATGGTGAAGGGGGAGTGGAGAAAGAGTTGGATGAAATGAAAAGTAAAATGAAAAAATAGTATTTCATTTCCTCTCTAGTGTACATGTCTTGAAAGAAAGTTTCAGCAGTGTAGAACCCTTATACACCCAAAGCAGTTTGCACCATTTTACCTTCTCATCAGGTAGATCTGCTAGACACTGCAGGAGTAACGCTCAGCGTGGTGATTCTTTACAACAATCCTTCCAGGTGGTTGACAGCAATGGCCTCCATTCTGATATATACAAATATCTCATGCTTTAGACTTGATGCCTTAAAATATAGATCCAAACTTTCGGTTTTTAAAGATACTGAATCCCTGTACTGAGAGAGCAGATTCTGAAATCTCTCATCTTTCCGACAGCTACTTTTGGAGACTAATGCTGACTTTGTGGTCTGTATGTTGGTTTGTTTGTTTGTCTGTTAGTGCTTCATCAAATATTGATGCTTTAAATAGGAGAGATGTGAGACAGCGATACCACGGGAATGACAAAGGGTTATGTGTTCTGATTCCAAAGGATATACTTTTAATGTTGTTCACTGGTTTCCTCACTGTACAGTCATACCCGGGGTTTGACTAACAAATGCACAAGAAGTGTGTGGCTGACATTCAGCTGGCTTGTGAATTGTGGAGAGAAGATACATATGCTCTAAAGGCTTCATCCAAAGAGCATCACTTGATGCATCACTCACAGATTTTTAGAGACATTTGGCATTTAAAATTAAATTATGTAACTGTGGTTTAGTGCTGACTCTTGGAAAAAAGTAGGAGATTTTGCAAATTTTGACTGTGTTTTATTATACCAGGGCTTTTGAAAAATCTCTTGCACATATTAGGACCACAAAAAAAGGGCTTACTGCCACTGAAAAAGATTCAGCAATTTAAAATGGGCTGAGTGTGTGTTGTAACAGGAGGGAGACCTTTTGGAGAGTTGTGCAAATACTGCTGCAATGCAAACACCGTTAATACAACATAAAGTCCAGTCTCAGTGTCTTGTATGCAGGAGCTTCCCCCTAATTCCTAGTACATAAAATGTGTACTTTTTACATCCTCATAAACTTAGCACTTTAAAAAAAAAAAAAAGTGAAAATTCAGCTGCTGTAGGTACATTAGCCAAGCAAGAAAGAGAAAGAATTGCCCTGAGGTGTGGGGGAGAGCAGGGCACTTGCCCAGCCACAGGAGCAGAGGCTGGTAAGATTGAGAGGGAGCAGCTGTTTTGTCAGGGGTGATCTCAGAGTTCCTGGTCTGCAGTACTTCTGTCTCAAGAGAAACCTGTTACAGACTAAGACTTTTTTTCTTTATTTTATAGAGTTCTTTATCTTCACAGGTAGGTCAGCATCTGAAAACTCAGAGAATATTATGAAGGGGTAAAACTGAGACAAAATAGAGGAGTGATTTCCATAGGAAAAAAAAAAGAAGAGTAATAAAAATATTGCATTCTCAAAAAAAAAAACCAAACCCAAGCTACATTCAACTTCTTTTAGAATAAGCTTGAACAGATGCCAGAAGCTTGTGCCCTTTGTGATACGATTATATGGCCACTAAGTCATTTGGTTCAGTGAATCTGCTATATATCATGATAAATCTGTGTACCAGAAAATCTACAAGTGCTGCCCTCTTTCTCTCCTGATGTTTTTTGCCCAGTTTGCAAGCAGAGAACTGCTTTAACAAGATTTGGGGAGACTTCTGAATCCTGAGTAAAGCTCCCCCCTCCTGGCTTGTGGAGGTCAACGGGAGGAAATGCTGAGCAGGCATGAGACTAGATGAGGAAGGACACTGAAAAGCAGTGGTGGGGAAAGGAGGTCACGACTGCTGTGGGCACCACCCTAAATCCCAGTGAGCTGTCTCCCTCCTTCTCCTCTGCAGCTCTCATTGTCTGAGAGAGAGAGAAC
Organism: Machaerirhynchus nigripectus; assembly: GCA_013397975.1. Lineage (NCBI taxonomy): Eukaryota > Metazoa > Chordata > Aves > Passeriformes > Dicruridae > Machaerirhynchus > Machaerirhynchus nigripectus. The sequence continues at coordinate 1,271,618 of VZRQ01009416.1, read as the reverse complement.
ACAGCTATAAAACACCTCAGACATGAACAATAACTCCTTCATCCCCAGAAGTATTACTTACAAAAATATTTTCTAATGAAGTGGCCATTATATTTTTTGCTTTGATTTTTTTATTTGCATAATTCAGGGAGTTTCTGATAATTATGCTGAAATTCATTAAAGATAAAGCTCTGTGTCATGCAAGCATTCTTACAAGGATTCTCTCAGGGCACCGTGTCTCTTCCTGCTCATCAGGTCTTTAGGACAAATACCTCTTCTTATTTTCAATGGATGGCAACTCCCTGTCAGTGTGCAAACAAAACTAAATGCATTTTGAAGAGCATGCTTATGCTCTGAAGAATGCTTTAGTGCACGGAAGCTCTTGTTCACCATCTGACTGTCTGTGCCCCAAAATGGATCCTGTCCCATCTTGCTAGATCTATTCCTTGGAAAAACCTGCTGCTTGAGAAATAGATACTGATAGACCTCCCTGTATTAAGGATCTTTGGGTTTTTCTTCAGACCTAAACTCTTTCCTTACCTTCATCTATTAGCTCTCTATTATTTTTCATAAAACTATTTCTATTATATATATATGCATGCATTTTACTTCCAGATTAGCTCATTCTTTGAGAAACAGAAACAGCTTGTATATTTTCCAGTGGAGTTGGAGGCTGAGGAAGCCTCCTTGACATTTCAGGGAAAACTGAAAAGTTTGTATAGGATTTTAAAAGCTGTGTTATGCAAGATGGAATCGCTAAGGTTTGTTCTTCAGTATAAATATGTACTGATTGTTTCTGTCAACAGTATTTCACTGTTGCTTTCCCCTATGACAGCCTTACATTATTCATAACTTAAAATCTATTCTTTAAATTTTCAGTTATAATAGTTTCCTGGCGGGGGTCACAGAATATGAAGGGAAGTATTGACTTGAAACATTTAAAATATAAATGAAGTTGTTTAGTTCTTCTGGTACATGGAATATTATAGCCACTGGATCAAATTCGACCCCCCAGCATGTCTGTTTTCACAGACAACAAAAACATGTTCCCAACCTCTCAGTGGACACTGCAGCTTCTGTGTGAACATTCTTTGATTTACCCAGCATTTGTTAAAAACAAACATGAATAATGAATGTTCCAGAGCACTTGAAGGCCAAAAGCAATCACTATTTTATTCTCCTCTGACATTAGGTCAGAATTTTAAGACTTTAAAACTACCAGCCCTTTGCCACTTAAACTTACCAAAGCAGTGTCAGCAACCCCATTTCACAATGGCATATACATCTCTTGTCCCATGTCACAGAAGTTTGAGGCTAGGACAAGTACTAAACCCAGTGCCAGAGCTGTTACGGCACTCGGGAAAAACCAGTGCTGGTGCTATCATGTTGGGCAGGCCTGTATGCATGTCCACACGTGTCACCTCGTGTCCACATGTCACCTGCTCGTGTCCACACATGTCACCTACT
>VZRQ01009416.1:1258523-1270003 GCA_013397975.1 Machaerirhynchus nigripectus | reverse complement strand
GTCACCTGCTCGTGTCCCCACACGTCACCGGCTCGTGTCCACACATGTCACCTGCTCATGTCCACACGTGTCACCTGCTCGTGTCCCCACACGTCACCTGCTCGTGTCCACACGTGTCGCCTGCTCATGTCCACACATGCCCCACTCGCTGCTCCAAGGCCAGTGCCAGAAGCCAGGTCTCCTCTGCCTTTCACCATCTGAGGCCTAAGAGCTCCTTTCCAGCTGCCTCTGCTCAGGACTGCCTCGCTCTGGCCACCCACCTCTCAGAAGACCATGTCAGCCATTAGAGTCACACCCTCAGAACATCTAGGGACCACCTTGTCCCTTCCAACTCAGGATCCCTTCCAACTCAGGATATTCTGCGATTCTGTACTTAAATTATTATATTCAGATTTTTCTTTGGTAAAAAGCAAGTAAAAATGTGACCATTTATCATCTATCTCAAGAATTCTAATACTAAAACGTATTTGAAATTTTCCTCATCTTTGTATAATTCCACTGACTTTAATACAACATAATAAAATGTTTGCAGATTCTAGCCAGTTTATTGGCTTCAAGATAACAATAACTAATGTTTATAATTAAAAAGTACTGTCATATGGTATTTTTGGAAAAGAAAGTAAGCTTTCTCTACACTAAATCAGCCTTTGTAATACATTAGATGAAAAAATAATTGTTTTCCCAAATTAAAAAGAAAATATACATTTAGAACTTTATTTCCTAAACTGTTTAAAATTACTTCCAACATATAGCATTGTGTTTGTTGTGTTGTTATAGCAACAGGGCTGGAGATAAGGTGACCCAGTATCTCTTTTTCAGTATCTTAAGTTAGCTATAGGATGCTAAGTTGCTTTTGGCATATTTCAGCAGCTCACTTTTCATCAAGTTTTCCTCAGCAGGAGAAAGGATTAGTATTTTTGAAGTATAAACTAATCACAGAAGAAATTTCTGTCTGGGATGGCTGAAAGTATCTTTGGAATTTAACGCACATTAATTAATACTTTTGACTAATTTTTCTGAAAACTCAAAAAAGGCACAATTTTTCCTTTGGAAATATTTTTCGTAAAAAATTGTCCGAAAAAAATTCTAAAATGGGATTTAAAATCTGAAAATAAAACTACACATTTGACACAAATGATTTTCCCCCCCAGTTTTTTTTTCAGTTCAGTCAATGAACTGAAAAATCAATTACTTGCAATGGCACTACTGGCAAATAATTCTTATCATAATCATTCCAGAGGGAATTATTCTATGACAAGGAGCTTATATTGTATGGAATTTAGAAGTTTAAAAATTGAGGGTAGCGTGATGAACACTGAGAAGAGCTGGGGTTTTTTTTTTTACTTTTCTCTTTCAAGTTATGACCTCCAATCAAGATGAAAAACGAAAAGAAAAAAAGGCAAAAAGAGAAACAGTAAAAGCTGTATGTATTTTAAAGTGGATTGGGAGTGTCTGCTTTGATAATAAGCAACTTCCCAATTATTCTAGATGGAATTGTGAGGCCTAAGCATTTTTAAAGTCAACCCTAATGAAACACAAGAAAACACCAGAACAAAACCACTTTTGAAACCTTTACTGAGCTTCACTTGCTCTGAACAGGTCGTTAAGCACCCTGAGCTTTGCTGATTTAATCATGAATACCGCAGAACACAGTCCAGAAAATAACAGAGCTGCCTTATAATTATCCTTCAGCAACATGGTTTTTCAGAAGGAGATCAGGTAACCTGCCCTCAGAGTAAGCACCTTGCTCTCCTTCGCCCTCATGAAAGGCATCAAGCAGAGGCAGCAGCAGGACGCAGCAGAGAGCAGCGGCCGTGTGCCCAGCGCTCCCGCTCTGGGAGCCACGGCACTGCTGCACAGGGAGAGAGGGCATTCCAAGGCCTTCAATTCACTAACACCCAGAGGTAATATCAGCAACAACCAGCAGAACAGCAAACCACGGGTGGGGAACAGCAGGACACAGTTTACCTGGCTAAAAAGGTGCCTTTCAAAGTGGTTGCAGCGCTGAACCTTAGGCAGTGGATTCCATGTGGATGAGATGAAGGTATAAGCCTGAAAAGAGAAATGTTAAGCATTAGTTTTTGGCTAGGCTGTGTCTGCACAATTCAAAAATATTTTAGATATTTATCATTTTAAAATATCCAATAAGAGGACAGGCCACTAAATCATATGCCAAAAGTTCTCATGCCTGGATTCTCAGAAGTCTCAAAGGACAACCACCTGAATTACATTTCTACTTATGCCCTCACTTACCCCAGCGGTTTTTCTAAATGTCCCAACAGTGCCTAGGCATCTCATGGTGATATTGCAAATCAAGAGTGCTTTTATCAATATTTCTTTACCTTTCCCCACCACATCTCCTATAAAACAAGAGAGATAAAAGAAAGGAAATCTGATTTTGTCTGTTTAAAGCACTTACATCCTGGGCTTTTCAGGGACTGTTAGGTCATATGTAACTATTAACAGAATTTAACTGGGAAGAGAACTTAGCCTTTGTTTTTTGGTGTGCTTTATTGCTGGTTGTGTGCTTTATTGCTGGTTGTGTGCACTGGTGGTTCACCTAAAGCAAAGGTGGCCAACATACGTAGCAAAAAACCAAGGATATGTTCAATAGACCTTTTATCGCTGGAGAAAAGTCTGGCTTCATTCTGGTTGTTTTCAAAGAGAAGTAAGTGGGTCTCTTGATTAACTGCCTGAAGCTTTCCTGCTGGCTCCTTTCCCTTGCTTCAGCTCCATATCCTTGCATGTCCTGCATGGCTCCTGTCACTCGGGGCATCCATAGGAGCTGCCGTGAGCTGGGTTGAACCAGCACCTCTGGCAGGATTAGACAGGCTTTCTAAATGATTCTGCTTTGTGTTCCCTTTTTTCTCAATACAACTCATCTTCTTATCTTCCTCTTGGAAACAAATTTTTCCCTGGTCTTTGTGTTTGTTTGGAAAGGAGGTGAAAGTTTCCTCAGGACTTTTTCATTTGTAAAATCCCCTTACCTACAGGCATAAACATAACAAGAGGTCTTTAAAGCAGAGCTGGTCATAACAGATGCCTCTCAGAGAATGAGAGGGGGAGGTTTCTCACTGAATCCTGATAGCAGCACCCACAGGAAAACCTTTCCTATTACTGATGGAGTAGGAGGAGGGCCTAGCTATTCATTGCATTTAAGCTAACAGAGGTCTCACTTTTTCAGGTGATACCTGGTGTCCAAAAGCCAGTGTGCATGGGGTGGGCTATTCTGCACCCCTTCCGTGCCTGCCTGCAGGGATGCTGCCCTCCCAGCTCTGCAGCTGCCTGGGGTGCTGGCGAGGACAGCAGCGAGCCCCGGACACCCACTGCTCCTCCAGCGGTACTGCTCGGAGCAGCACAAGGCATATCTTCTCTCCCTTGGAGGCACCAGTTACAGCCCATACCCCGCTCTTCTATACATACCATCCGCAGCAGTGACTACTGGGGACACATCCGAGCTTTTAAATGAGTCCTTGGGAGGTCTCTTAAACAGAAATGCTTTAAAATCTTTTATAAAGAGCCACAGGCTTCACAGAGCTGGTTTCCCTGGTGTTGAATTCTCTGCGCACCATGGATATCTTTATGCTCCTTTTCTCTACTATAGTCCCCCAAAGGTTACCAAAATCAGTATGAAATTAACCTTGCTTGTTTCTCATGTAGCAGAAAGACTGCTCTCTTGACAATAAATACTTTATTCCCTACTGTGGCACAATAGGTGCTACACCCTGAGTCTATTTCTAGGCTAGTAAAGATATTTCTGCTTCAGCCAGGTCTGTCCTGCATCAATCACAGACACAAATTTGTAACAGCTCACTTGGGGTATTGCTGCATGTGAGAATAAAAATTCTCCCATTGCAGATAGTTAAATGGTTTTTGAATGGTATTGTAAACCATGTCCACTTGGATGGTAATTTAATGACCACAATTTTAGACCTCCCACACAACAAATTGGTCCTTTTCAGTGCTGTGCTGGGAAAAAGAATTCGAGACCAGCTGGCAGCTGATGCTGTGAAATACTAGTTACAAAAAAAGACAGGAAGTTTGGTGTAATCACTAGCATCTTAGAGCAGCTTTCTTGGGAGTGCTGCTGAGCAGATGTAAGACTGGTACTTATTAATTAAATTAAACCCAGAAAAATGGATTTCTCAATAAACTTGAAAGTGGTGATGCACATTAGGACAATGCCGGGAGTTTCAAATCTAGTGTTCAGATTTGTATCAGGAGAAAAGAGAAGAAAAAGTGACTTCTAAAGATTTCTTAACTTCTCTTTTTAAATTTGTAAGCTATAAAACTTTACAGTGATACATAGCTGCACCTTTCATCAGGGGTTTGTGTGCCACACTCTTAACAATCTAGCAGGTTGTGGTACAGACTTTTACAATTGCTGCAATACAGTGGTTTAATTCTGCCTAGTGGTATTATCATGATTAAAATAGAAGGTGGTTTTCAGGTATCTTTTAATGTCTGTTGACTTGTTGATAATGACTAACTGCTCAGTGATGGATGGCAAACTAAGACTGGCTAAGAAGGACATTGAACAGCACCAAAAAATTTAAAATACCAAAAGCTTTTCTTTCTTAATATTGTGATGGCAATGAGCAGTTCTCAAATCTCAGATAACATGCTCCGTAACTTCTTTGCACTATCAGACAGATAATGGCAGGGTACTGCCAAGCTGGTGGAGAGAGATGTATTCCTGTCCCAGTACCCCTTGCCTCTCTGATGTATAACACTATGGGGAGCTGAGGATATTCAGGTTTTTAGCATCTCTGCATTTTTCTTGCTGTTTAGAGCAAACCAATTAGAACAGGACATATATCATGACAACTCAGAACACCTGAGCTGTGTAGTACCTCTGCAACACCTGCTTCCCCCTCTGCGCTCTCATCCCATCCCTGTATCAAGACATTGATTGCTGTGTGAAGTACAGCAACTTAGTAGGTGAGACCAGAGGAATTCCAGGGAGAAAGGAAGAACTTTTCAAGTGAGAGAAAGAAAAAAGCAAAACTAATTGTAACACTGATGTCCCTAGAGTTTACATCAGCTGCTTTTTCTCAGTCCTTCGTTGGTAGTCTGGGAACCTACCAAAACAATCACTTGTGTTAAATGACCAGTTGGCAGCACTGGAAGAAACCGTCATTCTTGATCTTCATCTTCACAAGAGGTTTGGCTTCCTCTCTGGGAGTGACATGACTGCCTTTGTTCCCATTCAGCATCCTTCATGTAGGTAAGAAAAGCTTCCTAATTCTGAGGCTAAAGATTAGAGCAAAACAGATGTATGGAAACAATGTGGAATACTGGCATCGTGCCGTGTCAGCAGTCCTGTCCCTAAGCACATCACACCTTGGCTCCTTATCCTCACTGACTCCCAGTTTCCACCCCATGATTACTCAAGGTCTTGGACCTGCCACTGAAAATTATCAAAAGATTATCTGTCATTATCTATTTTAAAAATACAGCCACCAAGCCTAGGATAACATGAATGAAAGCTGGAAACAAATTAGGCTTCATTTCAGGCAGTGTGAACTAACATAAATTCACTGAATCTACAGCAGCCAGATGGATTTATATCAGCTAAGAATCTGACAAAGTGTGTTCACGAGTGAAAGTATTTGCAGAACACGCTGCTGGCAAACTCTAGCAGGTTTTATAATCACTTTCTTTATTGACACATTTCCATAAACACTAATACCTCTGAAGAAAAAGCAAAAATGAATGTTTAGGAAGGGAATGCAAGTTAGTTCTCAACAGCAGCTAACAGCAGCTACATTTTCAGACATTTATTTCCGCTTTAACAGTTAGAGAATATGGAATCAAAGTTAGAAAAAGCATGTGTCCATTCCACTTGGCTAAGTTTATAAAAGTATTTCATATTAAGGATAGGGGTTTTTTTAATGTGGTAAACCGAAATAACTCAGACTTGGAATTAGTTGTTCTGTTCTACTAGACATAAGGATCAGTGGATTTTTTTTAGACTTTGGATTTAAGAGACTGAAGAAAGTCTGAATATTTTCATATCTGTTGGTCGGTGACATTTTTTATCCAGCCACAAAATCAGAACAGTTACAAATGCTTAACTGCTCAGGCATTTGCTCAGGTTACTGCCTCCTCGTTTCTGTGTTTGTGGTGAGTGCTGTTGGTCTAGGCTGTAACATTTTGCAGTTGCCTCTGTCTGGAAGGCTGTCATCTGGTAAACTACTGCATTTCAGAAACATTTACACTTTATTTTGCAAGCTGTGGTAACTTGTGGCCCTCTGAAAGGGGCAGGGGAAAAGGAGAAGCAAAGCCAGAAGGACCTGCCTCAATGATATTTTGCTTCTAAAGGAAGACAGTATACATCTATCAGCCAATAATCAATCTTAATCAAATACAGGTTGAGATATAACTTGATCAGTAGTGATCCTGTAGTTGTTTGTATGGCCAGCATTTACTTGACAGTATATATAAATGCATTTACTAGCATATGAACACCATAAATCTTATAAACACATTAATATTTAAATTTATCACTTGCCTACTTTTATTGTTGGGTCGGCTTAATGCAAACAGTGGGCAATTCCATGCCCTGCAAGCTTTCTGTGAGCCTTGGAACTGTGGGAAAGGGAATTATGCTGCCCTTTTGGACTTTGTTTTCTTTTTTAATTTCAAGCTCTCCAAACTGCTTGGAAGTAGGCCGCTGAGAAAGCAAAGCAAACATGCTCTCTGTGCCTGGGCTTTGCTGTTCCCCACTAGATAGATTATATTCAGCTGAGGGAGAATAAGAAGCTATTTTCCCCAATTTTCCATACTGCCTGTGGGAATCTAATTCAATTTCCTCCCAAATTTAGCAGTGAAAACGAAACAGTAAAGAATAAAGTTGAAGAGGCTTCTGTAAATCTCTGGATTCTAAGGTACTAAGGTGCAGCAGGATTACTGAGCACAGGTTAAACTTCTTTTCTAACCACAAAGCTACTGACAGATTTAAGAAGCTTAAAAACCTGATCCAACATTAGTCCTTGCTTTGCAAATGAAAGAATAATATATCTACCTATACAAAGTTATATTTGTTATTATTGAATTTGTTTATCCCTTATTATTGATGTAGCCCTATTCCACAAAGGAATCTTTTTTTCAGTGAGAGATTATGATGTATTAGATAAATTCAGGGAAAAGGACAGGGGAAAATACTGGTGACCAAATGCATTTTCAGAAATAAACATGTGAAAAAAAGGACTCGCATTTCATTACTCTCGCTACATTTTACCACCCGACCACAGGGGTCTTATTCCTAGTGTCCAGAAGAAGATGCAGTGCCTTCTCTGGACTTAGATTCCATACAGCAGTGTGGACCTGAGATATTTGTATGACTCAAAAAAATATGAATAGAAAACAGAAGTTACTTTTTTGCTTCATGTGAGCTGGCACGTGTTCAGCAGACCTACTTGCAGCCAGCAATCCATGCCATTTTCTAATTGTCAAATGTCCTTAGGTGTTTTTGACCCTTTTAGCTCAGAACTTCAGATGGGTAGTCCTTACAGTGAGCACTGGTAGTCAAGATTGAAGTAATTATCTTGCTACCTCTTTTATGTAAGCGTGTCTGCTGCATCCCCACAGAAATAAATTGGCCAGCAGTCATTTTATTTCTTCACAACAGTATCCTTTATACTTGTTTTTATCCTCACAAAATCTATTAAGCTTAGAAAATTAGGATAAGGACCAGCACGCTTTGGGGTTTTGACATGACAAAAAAAAATCTTGTATTATAGAAAAATATAATGAATAATACTATTCAGCAGACATGGTGTTTCTGAGACTGTGAGCCTCAATGAAAACATGTTCACTTGTCAGAGAAGATTAAAGGATAACCAGAGTTACCTAAGTAATGATGTTTACCTTGTACGCTCAATGGTGCAAGAGTTTTGTAACTTACCTGTATATATAGTTTCTCAAGTTATGATGAATTTGTCTCATAATGAGTAAAAAAATATTTTTTTTAAACCTGAAAAATAATTATTTTGTTCCAAAGATTTCATGGTGTATTTTAAAGGTGCTTTTAATTTGACTTTTGCTTTCTCAACTTACATCTCATCCTCCTTCCTGGCTGAGGTATCACTTCAAATGTATTTGTAATGTGGAATTTTCATCTTTGTCTACACTACATTAGAAAACTAAATCTCCTTGCCTCAAGTAAGCTCGAGAGGCATAATATAGATGACAGCCCTAACATGTTTGATGTCATGATGAACACGGCCAAGACCTTTAGGACAACTGTAACAAGGTGCTGGAAGTAGCTGCTAGCACTGGGGAGCTGACTAAGGCTCCCAGCATTGCCAACAGTTTTTTAAAATGCCTAATTAAAACTGTGTGGGGATGGTATTTTACGTTGTGTGGGCACTAATGTGAAGAGCAAACATGCCAACTCCTCTGCAAGTTCAGGCTTTGCTTACCTGGGAGCAGGGAGCCAACTCGTGGCATGCAAAAGCAAAGAGTCTGTGCAGAAGGCTTCCAAGTTGGTTTCAAGTTAATTTTCTAAACTTTGGCGATGACCTAGAATGATTCAAAGATGTATCTAAGAGAGGAACATATGGCTAGTCGTTAAAAATGTATCAAAGAGCTCCTCTTGTCTTTATTTCTCATGAATGATCTCGTGAACATCAAGGATCCCCTCACGTGCCCCCAGTCTGTTGGTTGGCACTCCCTGCGAGAGCGTCAGCACGCTATTAGCAATTACCTTAGTGATATTTACAGCATTTTAATGTCACTTGTCTGTATGTAAATAGAGTCTGTGCAGAGCACTTCGCACCCAGGGCTTCCCACTACAACAGCACTGCTCCTTCAGTGCGCCAGAGCGCTCCTGTGCCTTATGTAACTGCCAAAAATATCATTTCAATTGCTTTATGACAAAATAATGAGTCTGTCAGAGATGAGTGGTCAGAAAAACAAATTTGTTCTCCCACACAATTAGGGTTTATAGCATTGGACAGCAATATCAATCTCCAGTGATTCAAAATTGAATCTGCACGTTGAGGGAAATGTGTTCTTGCGTGTGCTATAACCAGGCTGCTTAGCAGGGAGAGTCTGCGCAGGTTGAACTGCAGACATGGATATCCACTGTGCTGCGGAAACATCAGGGTGGAAGTTCCCAAATGCGGACAAGTAGTGTGGGGCCATGGTATTCACTGCCACAAGCTCAGAACCGACAGAGCTGCACCACCAGGAGCAATAACAAAAAAGTCTGCAAAAACTGTCACCAGATATAAATGGCAGACAGCTTTTCCCTTCAGGTAGAAAGCCATTTCAAGGCCTACATCTCTCTGTACATGACCTAATTGTCCATGGAGTTGTTGATATTTATAATCATGGACTTCAGTCATTCTCTGTAAAGTTGTACAAGCATTAGACCTCAGCAGTGCCATTTACAGTGAGCATGTACTGTATCTCAGAACTGCACTTTGCCCTTAACATTTGCTGTGTTCTTATATAAAATTTTGCCCTTAAGCTGTTTGCCAGTGCAGTGCAGAGGCTGCTGCACAGATCCTCTTCTGTTCGCCAGACCTTAACCTGTGCTCTCAAACCTGCTGTACTGATTACAGCTCCCTCTGTCATCCCTTCTCTGCGCAGGCAGAGACCCACTTGGTGTGCCAGCAGCTGCTACCCACCCACTGCTACCCAGTAATTGCATTCCTGGGTGTGTGTACATAATACCCTGTACAGGACTTGGACTTTCTTCTTTGGATTTCAAGAAACTAGATAGGCGTGGAATAGTGTCATATGGAACTAAGTACACAGGAGATGGAACCAGTTTTTTAGATTTTCAGACCTCATTTCTTATACAGGCAGCCAAAGCAATCACATTCTGCTAATGGAAGCATCAACACAGGCTATAGGAAATGTGTTGAATGTGCTTTGTATGTAAATGTAATTAAACCTTTTGTTAGTACCTCAGATTGAAAGCAGTAACAGCAAGGAACAGCCTTCAAAACAAGTGTTTAATGAAATTACAGAAGGGGCCTAGGATTTTCAGTAATAATTTATCACCATGGATATTCATACAAGATAACAAAATATTTCCTTACCTCTGGAGTAGGAAAAAAAAGAAATCTTCCGTAAGAAAGAGATGAGTTTGGGTATCCTCCATAGGAATCTGATATGCACATCTTGACAATGATCTGCTGGGAGCCCAAGTCAGCTCCCAGATCAGCAGTGCTCAGCTGATTGACAGCTGCAGTTCCTAAGGTCCAGACTCTGCTGCTTTGTTTTCACACTGCTGACAATCCAGTGTATCTCATCGCAAGAGTGCTTCTCTCATAGTCCGTCTGGGTGCTACTTTTACCAAAATAGCCTTCTTTCTGTAACTCTAAATATTTCTATTTTCCTTACTGCCTATCCTGCAAATAGAAGCAGCTTTTTATTGTACTCTAGTCATCTCTCAGCCCCGCTACGCTCATTTACCTCTCTCAGTCATCCAGAGAAGTCTGTCCCTCAAGCACAACAGACATTTCTCTTTGCAGAAGTCTCTGAGACTGTGCATGTGTACACTCTGATGAGGTCCCTGGGACAGATTGCCCAATTCCTGGTGCAGCCTTCCTAAGAAAACAAAAGCATATGAAATATTATTTCCCTGTTTCTCTCTCCACATACACCACAGATTTTGATACTGGCCTGGTTTTCCCCAGACACGGTGCCCTCCACTTTGCTTTCTACAGATGCTTTTTGTTCTCTTGCAGTTTCAGCATTGCCTGCATTTTACAGACATTCACTATTCAGCTACATCCTTGATTTGCAGTGGAAATCATGATCAATCTCTTCAAGATCTGTCAAGTGGCTTCAACAAAAAAATGGTGCAAGAGGAGAATCAGAGCCTCTGGTTCAGTCTTCTAAATGTCTTATTTTATTTATGCTTCCACTCTTTTACTCCTTATGCATAGTTGCTGAAACCAACAAGACTTTCAGTTCAGTCTCTTCAGACTGTATTAATCTACAGATTATTTCATACTTATAGAACACCAATAATCGTGAGCCAAACCCAACTTTTTCTGTTGTCTATACACTAAGGCAACATTTTTACCACACCTTATCTGATCTTTTGTGGTTTGGGTTTAGGGGTTTTTTTAAACATTTCTTTTTGTTCCTAGTATAACTAACTCTCAATAAGTCAAATTTGACCTTTTTAATATAAATATATTTTTAACCTTAATTTTTAGCTAGTCTTGTAGTAAAACATAGTGACCACATTTGTTCCTTACTTTCATCTCCTTAGAAAGTGTACACAGCCAAGTTTGAAGTATTCTGAGGATTCTTTGGAAATTCACCATTGTTGGCTCTTTTTTTGCTGTTATTAACATTAGATTTGGACTATCCTCTGCCCACAAAAGCTTTAGATCAGTCCTTTGTTTTTACCGGGTGATCAAATGGGTGATCAAATGTATTGTTTCTCTTATTATCTTTAAATCATACTCCTAGAAGGCTACAGTCTCTCCCCACTTCTCTTCTGCTTTTTT
>VZRQ01009416.1:1241782-1258482 GCA_013397975.1 Machaerirhynchus nigripectus | reverse complement strand
AGGTGGTGGGGGAGAATGCTTTGGGTTTTGGTTTGGGGGGGTTTTTTTCAGTTTTTTATTATTACTTGGAATTTTCTTTTAAGACAGGATGCAGCATTCTAGGTAATTCTGCTGGGAAAGCTTTCAAAAATCCATATAAAGCGTATAAATAAGTTGATTTCCATAAAGGCATTGATTGAATGAATCTTTGATTATTCTACTGGTTTAGGACAAGAAAAGCCATTTAGCAATTCTTCCATTTAGGAAGCTAAGTGGCAAAAATGTCCCTGCTTTGTCTACTTTGTGTGGGTTTAGTCTGAATGCCCATATGGGGGCCGTTGGTTTTAAATCTCAGTTAGTAGGGTTTTAAAATTTGACAGGAGGTTGCCAGCTACTTCTAGAAGAAAATGCACTTTGCTGTTTTTGAGCCAAGCTGCCTGTATCTGGTACAAACATAGCCCTCCAGGATGTCTCCTCCTGTCTGTCTGGTGGGGCTGGGTGGCTGAAGTGACACAAGATGCCTTGTGCAGGACCCTGCCCATTGCTGGAGCGCCTGGGCCCTGCCGTGTGCACCCCGAACAGCTGCCCGGTGTGGCTGTGGTGCTGCACCTCGGGCTGAGAAGCATTTCCTCTGCAGCAATCTTGACCTAAGAAATTATGAAAATGGGCACCAGAACAGGCAGCAGAGCTGTGCTGCCCATGCTCTCTTGCCTGGGGAATAAGGAAAAGGAGGAGGCAGCCTGTAAAGAGGTGGGACGGTGGGATTAGGGAAAGTGGGCAGTAAAAGGAAATCCTGAGATTATACTGGAGTTGTTTGTGTATGCATGTATACAGCTATACATATAAATATATGCACGTGTTTTGCATATATATATATATATATGTATGAAGAGGCATAGAAGCAGAGGAGGATGGAGAAGGCCAGAGTCCATCCAAGACTTTTACCCATGCAAGCAAAACTAAGGAAGGGTCAGTCTCTCTTCAGGAGCATATGACAAGCACAGCATCTAAGAAGTGCCAAGAGATTTTGCTCGAGGTTTTGTAACACAACTGTTCTTTATTTTCAGGTGCTAGTTAGAAGAGCAGTGTATATTTGCACCAATTAGCAGATGGACATACCTTTATCTTCCCCCACATCATTTCCCTTACAAGTCTGCAGCACCCTTTCAGAGCACTGGGTACTACAGCTTTTGCTCAGAATCAGCCATTTTTTTCTTGTCGCCTAGATCAGTTTGCTGCCTCTGACACTGATGAGTCCCTACAGTAAAACAGAAATCTCCTCCTGAAAGAAATCCAGTCCCTTCCTCTCTCTAATTTGTTCTAGTTACTTGACAGTCTCTCCTGCTTTTCTCCTCTATTTTTTGGTCTTGTTCTTACTGTATACCTCTCCTGTTTGGAGTCTTCCATTTTCCTATTCCTGAGGACAGTAAAACAACCCACAGCTTTTCTTAATAGCAGTACCCTTTACCAAAATGTTCAGTGTCTGGTGAATAGGCGGATGTCATCCACTGATGCTCAGACAGGCATCTTCCATTCTGCAGTGGCTAGTCACTGAAAATTGGCAACTGATTTAGTCTTCAAGCACTGATATTTTGGAAACTGTGTAAAAATTACTCTTTCTCTTGTTGATCATATTGAATACATTTTGGTAATTTCAGTTTTAAAGGTGTTGAACCTGTTTCTCTTTAGAATGAGCACTGCTCAAATATCAGCAGTTTCATCTGCCTCATTTCTAGCACTGAGGAGAATGCTCCACCATCTACTGTATTACATATTCTTGTGGATTTTCTCCAGCAGCTACTTATGACAACTGCAAGCTTGTTTTACCCTGGGGATATATATGTATGTGGCCAATTGCTTCAGGTCATATTCCTTCCAAATGGAAGTCAGCTTGACAGCTGTTAATTTGCACTTGGCCATTCCATGTGTTGTTTTGCTCTAATTATTGGTCATTGTATGGAACAGGTGACAAATGCCCACATGAGAACCCTGTAAATTACTAGATGTACAGTCATTAGGAAAACAAACAGGAAAGGTCGTTAAATACTGGTTTTCTCTCCAGTCCCAAACAGAAATATTCTTAGCTGGTTTTGACATCTGTTGGAAAGGGGTGGAACTGGTGAAAATACCTTACTGTTCATTAAACTAACTTCCCATTCTGTAAGTGTCCTAGTTTCAGGAAAAGAGGGGAATTTAGGGAAAATACAGTTGTTCTAAGACCAGATGCAGAATCTGGTTTATCTAACGATTTTGTCACAAGGCTCAATTAGGTTTCTTTCCCAAGTAAAACTAAATGTGCCTACCAAAATACTTTGTCTGATCTTCAACTACTACAGCTATATTGAATTAACGCAGGAAAAGAAATTTCCTTTTAGAACAAGACAGTACTTGCTGAATGGCAAGACACTGTTACAGTGAGCTTTCCTGCTACTGAAGTGTGGCATTACAGAGGATATTTAAATGAAGTCTGTTTTCTCAGGCTCCCTGGGCCTAACTTGGACCTTAATTTGGATCAGATTCTGTAAGGACATAAGTAGAGGACTTGTTTTATTCCTGGGAATAATAACTCTTGAATTTTTGCAAGATTATAGACCTGTCTATAGTAAAAATTATGAATCATTTAGTTGCTCTCAGTGAAGATGCATTAGTGAAAACAAGAAAAGATTCAGCATCTTGGAGTCTTGGTGACATTTCTGCTTTTAGACCTGTGTGAGCTGAAGATCCTGCAACTTGCTTTTTGCGGTGATGTCATGCTTTCATGGCAGAGCAATACTGCAGGCACAACACAGAAATCGAGCGGTTGCCATAGGACATGCTTTTCTAAAACTTGAGCTTAAACTCACCTCACCTCTAAATAATATCCCACTTTTATTTTTTGCCTTTTAAAATTAGGTGTAAGTGCAACCTTCACGCGACTGGCTGTAAAGAAGAAAACAAAAGACTACTTTGTGAATGTGAGCATAACACAACGGGCCCAGACTGTGGAAAATGCAAGAAGAATTATCAGGGCCGACCGTGGAGCCCTGGTTCTTATCTGCCTATACCTAAGGGCACTGCTAATATCTGTAAGTAGTTTTGTATAATAAGGATATTTCATTAATACAATTCTGCCCCATATCATGACTCTGAAGGAGGATTAATGCTTGCTAAGGTTTGTCATTTCTTTATGACTCGGAGCGTGTAATTGGACTAGGTGTCAGTTTGTAAGTGCTAATTGTAAGTATACCTCATCTGTGCCTCTCACATGGTTGTAAATAACTTCCAGGAGAACCACGTGTTTGTATCCATAGACATGTCCCTGGACACTGCACAAAAAGGGCTAAGGAGTGAAAAGATTAGGACTCTTCAGATAAAAAATACACACAAGTGAGAAAAAACAGTGAGAGTAACTGCAGTACTGCTCCAGCCACAGTTCCCTTAGCTCTCCATTCATACATCCTTATTGTCTTGAAACTGGCAATACTCTCAGCTCAGCGTGTGAGATGAGGTCTTTGCTCATTTTTTGCCCATTTAAAAAAGTGAAAAAAAAGAAAACTCAGGCAAAATTTTTCATATAAATAACTAAAGATCTAAAGGTTGGGAAACATTTACCTGATGTTGACCCGCAGTCCAGATTCATATATGCTCTTGGAGATCAAATGTTGAAGAGAGAAAGCAAGGGCAAAACCAGAGGTTTTATATCTGCTTGTTTCCAGCTGACAGCCACTCCACAACACATACATTCTATTCCAGCACACTTCCATATTATCCAAAGGAAGAAGTTACTGGGGTCAAAATAAAACATGGTGGTTAAAGAGAGGGCATGAAGACAAGTATGAGCATCAGTTCTCCCTTTCATGCATATATGAAATACACAATGATTCAGAATCCTCCTGAACTGAGTAACAGACTTAAATTCCTTTGAAGAAAGGATTGAAAATGAGGATAAACCTTTTGACAGAAGTTACTAGCTTCTTTTAAGAGAAAAGTCCACAGTTTTGCCCTGATTAAAAGCAAAACATTCATTTTAGAATATTAGATGTAACAGTTTATTAAAAAAGTTGTTTGAGAGAAACAGAGCTATGTATGCAGCTGAATGAAAAGTTTAAACCATGAGCAGTGTGCAATGCTCAGAATGTTATCTAAGACTTCAAAGCAGCAGCTGTGAAGAATCAAAACTCAGAAATTAAGATCATAGGAAGCAGGACCTTATCAAGTAAAATGTGAGAGTAATAGACCAAGTAACAAACCATGAAGTGTGGGAGCATGAAATTATGATAAAATTCTTACTGAGCAGAAAAAAATGAACTTCCAAAAAGCAGGGAAAACATTTTGTAAGAGTATTCACTTTTTTTTTGCCTGTTATAAAAAGTGAGTGTGGCTCACAGAATTAATATTTGAAAGCTATGTTTGGGAAATATGGTGAGATTTACCAGGTTGATTTTAGCTAAATGCAGCTTGCTGTGTCATTTACCAGGTTTTAGCTAAATGCAGCTTGCTGTGTCATTTACCTCATTCCCAGTCAGTTGAGCACACGCCAGACGGAACAGTGGAATTAGCACCTACTGAAAGAGTGCCTGAATCTCGTTAAAACAACTTTATGTTGAAACAACATTAGTGAGTTTCAGCAAATATACAGTTTCATCAAAAATCAAAACGTTTTGCAAATATTAGGTAGTCATTTCTAGGGATGATGATGATGATGATGATGATGATGATGGCATCATGAAAACATAACCTTGTTTGAGCTGACAAATACTTCACTTACGCTCAAATGCTGACTTCAGCAGTGATCAGCAGCAGGAATTGATGGCAAACAGGAAAAAGCATGAAGGATTTCTTCTTCACCTTCTCAGTTACCATGAATAAACTGGTTTTCTGAGCTGCACTGCAGGGGTGCTTGCTGCCGAACAGAGACACCCAGCTGACATAAGCTTGACCTTAAGTGATACCTTATGGCAATACATTTCATATTTTAGTGAGACAATGGGCGAAAGGTATTTTATTTTGCTTGCCCTAAATGTTTTTCTGTGGCTACGCCAGTACCTCCTTAGATAAGGAAGGGACGAAGAATAATGCACCTCTGTTTACATCTGTTACACTATTTGTCATTACACAGACTTGACCTTACCCACTCCTCCACTCTTTTTTTAAATGACAAATCCTGATCTATTTCATCTTATCATAAAACTGTGCAACATCTCTGGTCATCTGTGCTTTCTTGCTCTCTTCTGGCTCTATGGTGTCATTTTTTAATTTGGTGAGGCTAAAATTACAGACGATATTCTAAACATGACGACAACATGGCTCTTTTACAATCACATAAAAAAGTGTCTGTTTTATATTTTGTTACCCTATGGATCAGTCCTTGAGTCCTT
This sequence comes from Machaerirhynchus nigripectus, assembly GCA_013397975.1. Classification (NCBI taxonomy): domain Eukaryota; kingdom Metazoa; phylum Chordata; class Aves; order Passeriformes; family Dicruridae; genus Machaerirhynchus; species Machaerirhynchus nigripectus. The sequence continues at coordinate 1,253,146 of VZRQ01009416.1, read as the reverse complement.
TTTTAAGACAGTACCACAGTTAAAACGTCTCTTCTGGCCTCAAGGGTGACTTAAATGACAGCTACAATAGTTAGTTCAGAAACATCATATTTGAGTTCCTTTAAAATACTTCTTGGGGCAACATCTCCTCATGGCAATTCTTGTTCAATACCATTTACTTCAGATGCTAACAGACTTTGAGAAAATTCCTCAGCATGTGAGAATCTTTCTTTGTTGTGAACATCAGTAAAAATAATTAATTTAGTACTCGATATTAAATTAATTATTAATTAGTCATAGTATTACCTTATTTTACCATTATACCTCTATTGCCTATCTTTCCAGGTATCTCTCTGGGCCTCCTGCTTCTAGTGTGATTCTTTCAACAAAAAACAATTACTAACTTTTATGTTCATAGGAAGCTGATTCTCGAAATTCTGTGGTTTATATATAAATTGGCAGATTTTATGGTTTTTTTCCCCAGATCTTCTCCATTGAGAAGACTTACACTTCTGAAGGGTATCTTTCCAAAATCATCTACATTCTGTTGTTTTCAATTTGGTGTTGGTTTGGATATTTTTTTTTTTGCTTATAAGAGAGTTAATTTTTATAAGTTAAAAAAAAAGAGATGAGTTATATATGTTTATTCTGAGCCTCTCATACATTTGTCTCCAGCCTGCTTCCATGCTGTTTGCATGCATATCTTTTTAGATGTTCTTTTCACTTTTCTTGTATCTAACTTCCTCATTTTCATTTCCTCGCTCTCTCAAAGTTAAATATTACTGCAGTGGATTTTTTTTTTATCCTTTTCCTTCTCAACAAGTATGTTGAGTTTCAGTCCAGAAGTGGTTCTCTGATAACTACTTCTTGAATTGTGTCCTATGCACTGCTTCAAAACTAAATCAGCTTCTCTTCTTGTGGGTTGTCTGAGTCCTTGCTCCAAGCAGCAATCATTTATGATATGTCAAAGCTTCATTTATTTTGTCACTTCCTGATTTAAGGCTGCATGTGTTGGAGCATAGGAAGTTATGCATTACTGGGTAAACTCCCTGCACAGCCACTGTAATTTCACTTACCTTGTTGCCTTTATGTCACCATCTCCATCGTGTGGTCAGCAATGCAGCCGTGGTGTTACAGTCTCCCTAGTCAGGTGTGGATTCTGAAATAGTTCCTGTTGATAGAAGTAACTCCCCTTCATATATTACTTCAGTTCCCTGAAGGCACTTTGTATAATCCAGTAATACAGTGTCCCTTTGATACTTCTCCTTCCTCCAATTTTCGAAGACCGTCTTTTTCACTAAGCCAAAATTATTTTAAAATTTAAGTATACTTGAAGTTTACATGAATATGCTTAAATAAGATACAGTTAAAAATAGCTGTATAAATGAAACAATTTTTTTTCTTCTTTTCACAAAATAAAAAGATACTCTTTATTGAGATTCTCTAAATTTGTGAAATTTGTTCAGATTAAACAAGAAGTTTAATGTCTATTTCTAAATCTTTTCCAGCTGGAACTTCTGTTATTTCCATTGCGTTGTTTCTGCCATTTTTTGTGGCCAATAAGACTTCATCATACCTTTTCAAGCTACAGCTCATGAAACAGAAGACCATTCCAGATTATTCTGTAGTCATAGCAGAAACCTTGATACAAAGCTGGTTTTTTTTATCCTTCTCGTTTTAAGTCATCATGAGTTTTTCAGGAGAATGCAAAGCATTTTTCCATGCTTTGCCTCTGAAAGACAGCAAGTACTCTGTTGTTTACTGGCACTAACAATATTTCTCCATTTGTCTCCACACAGCATTTATTTTATATTTCCACTCTGTCTTATTGACTATTTTGTGATTACATTCATTCCCTTGTGCTGCCACATTCTGTAGATAGTTTTTTCTGCAATATGTTTTGACACACAAAGTGAACTTATTGAATTTCTCTCTACTTGGTATTACAGGATAGCTTTTCTCCTCAGCAGTTGTATGTGTCTGACAGCACTAGCCCTTTTCTTCCTCCTGCTGTTTAGATCATCTTTGGCACTTATATTCTTTGCTCCATCAGGCAGAGTTGTCTCAGACTGCACTGAGCTGCCATGGATCAAAGCCTGCTCGCTTTGTGTCAGTCCCTTCACAAACAATAACTTGTGCCCGACACTCAGCAAAACCCCCTCCCAGCTGTTACAGCACTTCCCTAATTCATCGTTCAACGTGAAACAAAGGCTTGACCAGGACATGGGAAACACTGGTGGTTCTTTTCAGTCAAGAGTCAGGCAGACAGTCAGTTGACTGAATTTCTCCTGCAGTGGGTTCCCCTCCCATCACACAGCTTCTGTCTCAGCAGCACAACCTTAAACCTCCCAGAATGGGAACAGACTTAGGAGGCATCCATGCAGCACAGCTGCCACAGAAACAGTTTCTGGTGAAACTTATGGCACCTCCAGAACTGCACTGGTTAATCTTACCGATGTTCAGTTTTCCCCATAAATATTTGCTGACACAAAACCATCTTGAAGGACCAGCATAAATGAAGTTGGCCAGGAAGTTGTGCTTTCTAGTCAGGAATCCAAGTAACAAGCATCCCTCTGACTGAAAGGATCACACATCCTGCTTTCCAGCCAAAGCAGACTCATAAAGTAGAGAGTGTCCATTTTCTAAGGGCCCATTCTCACCTTGAAGGAGTTTTCCAGTGCCTTCTTCATGACTTGATTTGAAGGAGTGGGACACTTACGTTGAAGTTATAAAATATTGCTCCTTGGTGCTTTTGACGATGCATTTCAAAGAGAAAAAGGAAGATATGAATCAATAATAAGTTACAAAACAGCAAAGCTTCATATTGCTCCAATTTTATATTACATATTAATCTTAGCCCATGAAGCTTACAGGAGGCATAGAGCCATAGGAACATGTCAAACAAAAGGCTGGGAAACCTAGTGGTGAGGGCAAAACTGCAGTGGATCAAGAGCTTTCAGGTAAACAGGAGTGTCAGGAAAAACTGCAAAAATCTGCAAGTGATAAACTCATTTTCCTTCAACTGGGTATCCAGTGCAGTAGCCAGCGAAGCATTGCAGGTACCTACCTAAAAACAATGCACTATAAATAACATGCTGTATTTTTTTAAAACAGTGGTTGAAAAATTATCCTTCAGCACTCTGCCCTCTTGCATGACCCTGCTCAGCTGGTTGGTTGTGCTGGCTATGGTGACATCTGTTGCTGAGAAATGAATTGCTTCCATACGTCACTAGTTTCAAACAACTCTATTTTTGCCATATACAGTGAAGAGGTGAAATGAAAGAGACTTCTGGTCCTTAAGCAGCAGCAGCACGGGAAGGCAGAGTGTCTGTTTTAAGATATTCAAAGTGCTAAAAATGGTCTGAGTTTCAGGCTTTTCAAAGTTTCTAATATTCTATCAATAAGTTATGATTATTTGATCTCACTGGGTGTTTCCTAGACAGAATTTTCCATACTGGTTTGGACTCACTAAAACATAACATGAAAAAGTGCAAATTTTAAAAGATGTTACCCAGTAAAACAATATTTCCTCTGTCCCATTTATTTCTGGTGATATCGCTTGGGAAAGCAGAGGTGAAGGATAATAAACTTCATCAAAGCAGTTCTTTTTCTATGAATTGAAAAATTTTCAATCTTTACAGTGAAACAGCTGCAAAATTAACAGTAGCAGGAGTTCCAGGGCTCTTGCAATGAAACACATGAAATTTCCAAAGAATTTTCTTTCGCTGTGTGTAGTCCTTTGTCTGAATACAGGTTTAAAAATACATGAAAAGTTTACTCCTACGATCATAATGATCAGTCCCCGTGAGGGATTACAAGACACCAGCATCATCGAGCTTCTCAGGGCTTTAAATTGCTAGAGAATTCAGAAGTTCTGAAATTGATGCTGAGCATCTGATATTGCAATCAGGCCTCAATGGAAGAGCTGCAAAGAGAAGAAAGACTCACTGCAGGGAGTGCTGTCATGCTGCAGGACAGATATTCTAGCAAAAGATCAGATGAGGCATTAACATCCCTGCTCTGACTCTGCTGTGAAAAACTCTATATTTTGTTCCTGTTTAAGAGTCCTGCCAGTAGCACAGGGGGGCACTGACAATGGAGGTGCTAAGAGGGTCTGCAGGGTATGACCTGCCCTGAGACTGGAAGCAGCAGTGTGGTCCTTCTCACCGAAAGCTTGATCCATTTCCTTTGTGTTAAAGATTTCACACTGACACAAACTATAGACAAAATCAAAAACTTGCTTTCTTTGCTAGCATCTGATTTGCTTTTTTCTTCCATCTCAATAGCCAGCTCCATGGTAGCTAAGAGCTAAAGCAATCCATTTCTGGAAGCAGGGGAAATGAGAAAATTACAGGGCAGATGCAGAAGATTGTATGAAAGGAAAACACCAGATTTTTTTCCTCTCAAGTAATGCATATATATTTAGATGCATTTACAGTGAACATGTAATATACCAAACCACCACCCTCAAGTCAAGTCAAAAATAATAAATAGTATTAGTGACTTTCTCCTGCAATGTTTGCCATTTCAGGGGCAGTACCTACCTCTGAACTTTCTGTGCATGCTTTACTTGATGTCCCCTCGCTATAAATCTATTACCATTAATAACCATCCCAGTGATTTCAACTGGAAGATAATTTAGGCTGAACATTGCTTTGATTTAACAACTGAATATATGGAAATTCAACCCCTTTGGGTTTACTTACTCTTTATACCTGGCTCAATAGAATTGCCCATCAAAGGAGGTAATGGGCCTGATCCTTCATCTCTCTAACCCGTTCCCATCACTTCACTGCTGCAAAGTACTCACAGATTTCAGTACAAGCCTGACTGGAAACGACCCATGCCATGTAACAGACCAGCTTCATGCCGAGAGCCAGCAGTGGGGGATGACCCCGCAGCCTGGAGTTGTCCCCAGCAGTGGGGGGATGACCCCATAGCCTGCGGTTGTCCCCAGCAGTGGGGGATGACCCCGCAGCCCGGAGTTGTCCCCAGCAGTGGGGGGATGACCCCACAGCCTGCGGTTCTCCCCAGCAGTGGTGGCACCTGCGGGGCCGTGCACTCGGCCCTCGCCTGCCTCCACACTGACAGAGAGGGAGCGCAGAATCACATCTCCTGTGCCTCATTACCTAAGGACTTGCACCAAATACAGCTCAGCTGAATTCAAGAGCTAGCCTCAATATGTAACTCCAGATCTCACACAAACACTCCTTCTAAGAATAATTTCCCCATCATATGTGTGGTTTTCACAGAGTGTTAATAGATCCTGCTTCATGGCCCTACATAACCAGCTCCTTTCCAGACAAACTCAGAAGTGTCATTCTCACTCTCTTCAGTAAGAAGGGCATAAAGTAGTGCACTATCAAGGCCAGTCACCCCACACAGGGATACCTGGTAGTACAAAAATCAGTCTGGTTACAGAAGACCACACTAACTAAGGAACTCTGTACAGAAATAGCAAAACAGCTTTTGAAACAGAACCTGAAAATATCTTTGCAAGGTTAATACAAAGCCCTTAGGCTAGCAGGCATCTTGTGTTCATTATTCTCTGCCCAGGAAGCATTTATCACTGTGAATTGATTGAAAATTTTGAAGTATGATAATACGAGGAGAGTAGACTTGCAGGAAAACCTCTTCCTTTGCTACAGTCTGTTCAGGAGAGAAAGGAAAGGATATTTGTATGTGTGTGTAGGAGACAGAGAGGTTTGAGGCGGGGGAGTATACCCAGAGGAAATACAAATACCATTTCACAGTGCAAGTGTGAGTGCGAGAACACAGTTTTTGTCTTTTATCTAATATTTGAGTAGGTTCCATGAGTGTCTAAAGGAAAACCAATCCTGCTAATTTAAACCAGCTACAATGACTTGCAAAAAATTAAACAAGCTCCTATTGAAACTTGAGGGAAAATTATTTGAAAATTTATTGTCTTTTTGACATTTTAAAACAAGGGCATAGAAGTATTCTTTAATTATCCTAACTAAAAAAAGCACTTTTTGTTACTATTAGAACTATGACCGCATTGTTCTATTATGATGATATTTGCATTTAGTTTTTGATACCTCTTGGTGCTTAGATTTTGGAAAATACTCGTTGATCTCAGCAGTAGAAATAATTAAGTTTGCGAACAACATCTGAGTGTGGGTCCGGGTGAGCAGCAGGTGCTGTCTACAGTGCTCTGCCAGGCCACAGGTGCCATAGGGTGTGAAACCAGAGAGCTGCAATTCTGACATGTGCCCCAGGATTGATGTGGTGAAACATAACAAATCTGGGTTTGGTCCCCATTCTGTAAATTCTGTTACTTCAGCATTGTCTCAGCCGTGCCACAAGCTAGGAGTGTTCCCAGCTCGACTCTGCAACCTTGCTTACGTTGAGTATCATTTATTCTCAATACATTTCTTCGCTCCAGTTTACTTAATTGCAGAGTGAGGTCCATACCATCTCTGAGTAAGGGAGAACTTCAAGACAGATGTTGAAAGTTGTGTAGCAGATGTTTAATGGAGAAACAGATTTCTGCTACAAAATGCATGCCACCAAACTCAATATAAAAAGGCAAACTGTATTTAAGGAAGAGGATGCAAATATCCAGGATTTCAATACTGATCTGCAGTTTCTGACTAACCCAAGTGATGAGCCATAGTGCCATTAAAAATGGCATTTAATGTTAAGAAAATGGCATTTCAGGAAAGATTTCATATCCATGGTTTTGTGCTACACACAAAGCCTAGGTTTCAGGGCAGACCTGACAAGAAGCTAGTTCTTGGGATTGCATTATACAACATGAGATCCCACATTGCTTACCCAGTAAAGGAGTTTTACTCTTCTGCAGCCCCATCACTTATGGTAAATCTCACCTGCCTCTGGAATGGTTTCCTTGCATTAATTCAGTTTAGGAATTGAAATGAACATAGGAAAAAGAAAAAAATCAATGACAGCCTTAATCAATAAGGCCAACCTACTGCATTAGATTGTTTCACTCAATTACATTTCTTTTACATAGCTTAATTTAGGTAACTGTCAGGTAAAGGAGGGAAAAATAGCTATATACAATTAATGCAACAGAAGGTACCAACTGATTTAAGCAGCTGGCCAAAGCAGTTAGCAATGCATCTATCCCTTGGTTAAATTACTCTCCTAGATCTGCATAATACATGCATGACTGATATTTTTATCTAGAGCATTAAACCTAATGGCTGGTTAGTTGAAATACAAAACTGTTCTGAACAAATTCATGAAGTTCAGAGAGCTGGTTTAGATCCCATCTGTCAATGCATTTTAGTGGTCCCTGCAGCCCCATACTGAAAAATCTAAAGACTCTGCGTTTATAAAGGACTGGGCACATAATGGCAGATGCTTGAGTTTAACTATGTATTGATAAAGTATTCTGAAAATGTTTTCAGAATCTTAGATGTAATAGCTCAGCCAACTACGGCAAACAGCTAACTACACTTCTTTGTGTTTTCTTTCTCTACAGGTATACCCAGTATTTCCAGTATTGGTAGTAAGTAATAAAACCAGTATTGTTTTGCATTGTCATTCAGCTTCATGGATCTGATTTCCCAACATCCCTTTCTGGTGTAGATAATGTTCTTCTGACAGCATGCCCTGCGGTGCAGGGGCTGTGTATTGGCCTTCCTCTCTGGCATTAACACGTAACTGTTACTACATGGTCAGAGAGAATGTCAGTCCTCACGTCTGCATTCAGCCCCAGATTTTCCGATCGATTCTTACCAGCAGATGAGCACTGAGTCCTATAAAACTGAGTGTGACACAAAGAATTAAGACACTGTTGCAGGGAAAATATTTGTTGAGCATCTTGAAAAAGTGCTAATAACAGAAGTATAGGACCAATAATATTCATGTATGTATATGTGTGTTTAAATTCAAAGAGCAAATGGAAAAGTTTATAAGTGGAATAGCTTTCATTTCTATGAAGTAGATTAGCAAATGCAGCATATCTGTTGGAATCTGCATTAACTCTAGCGGGCTTTGAACTCGGCTTTACTCCACAAAATAAATTGAATTGTGTTCCTTCATAGAAAAATGCTTTCCTGTATGCAATTAAAGGACCAAAATACTACTCTTAAGCCATAACAAAACCATGACACCATTTTGTAAAGAACTACTACATCAATGAAATGGATGATTACTTAAACAAAACACGTGAAGAGACCAAATGCACAGCAGCTCAGCTGTGAGCCTCGGCTGGGCTCCACGGCTGACGAGGGCACACAGTCATGGCACGTTAGTTAACTGCCAATAAAGCAGGGAGGGAGAAATGGAATCCTGCTGCGGCTCACAGAAAGAATATTCCCCACAGCCTCAGCTTTGCTGATGCTTTTAACACAACTTGCATAATGCAGGACTATCACAGTTATAAAATATCACAGTAGTTAAATGCAATTTGCCATACCCGATATCCAACTGAAAAGTTTTTAATAATTTGGGTAAGACTGTCTCACTTCTTATGATGCAGGGTCAGGACTATCAATTTATAATCAACTCAGTTTACTTAAGCTCATGAATGGCACTGATTTGTTAAGCTCTAGACAGCCAAGTTAAATGCCATCAAAACTATCTCCCTTGCAAGTGAGAGCAGTGTTAACAGCTGAACGCCACAGCATCTGCTTTCTGCTTTAAATAGCAAAACAGCATCAATGACAATAATGTGCAAATGAAAGCCTTCCATCTTAATAATGTCATTTGCCTGCTCTAGTGTGTTCTCTGGTATTTGTACGACTGCAGATTCACAGTGATATGCTATTTGCAAAACTTTGCATTTATACATATATTTCTTAACCAAAAAAAAATTAACTAAAGGAAAGAGAATAAGTTTATGTCACCGTTCTCAGAATTATTCCTGCCATTAATAACAGAAATGGGATGAATGGGAAATAGCTCTTTGGAGTTTGATTGTGCTGTAGTTTCTTAGTAGTGTGTTGCATGGTCTATATGGTTGCATATTCACTTCACACTCCATACAGCCTTCGTCACCACATCTACCATTTCTGAGCATCAGCAGATGTTGGCCTTTGAAAACTTAATAGGGAAACTCAAATACCTTTTGAACAATGGTGAGCTGAAAGGATGCATTGCTGACCTCTTTGTATTTTACACTGGGGTGATCAGTACAGTTTATTTATTACAAATGGAGACAATTCTGTTTAACATCCTACAGGATATACAAAAGTTTCTGCAAATCTATGTTTTATCTTTACTCTGCTGTAAATGTCTTGGAATAATATGTGGTAGAATTCAACAAATTTCTTTGCCTACCTGAAAAGGGTGGAGTACGAGCATCTCTTCATGAGCACAAGGAAATACTGATACTCTGCTTGTTTTTTCCATGTGTTTTTTCTTAAATAGCTCAGGGAGGAAATAATTCTACTTGCTCAATGTTCTGAACATCTTTCCTACAACATATGAATAGCAGAATTTTTGTTAAAACAAGGATAGGATCCATAAATTTATCCTGTTCTCAAAGAGAATTTAACAGAAGTCCAATTAACACACAAAACCAAACAAGATTAATTAGTTGTGGCTGCTTTAATGGATTCTGCATGATTTTTGTTTTGTCTATGCTAATGCAGTGTTTGTTTTCATATCAGCAGAGTTTTTTCCCATCTGAGGACAGGAAGTTACTCTCAGGAGATACAGTTTGGGTTTCATTTTGCCTGGCAGCAAACACCTACAGGGGGTATTGGCTTTTGTGTGCTCCCAGCTCTTTCTAGTTTATAAGGAGGATGGGTTTGGGGCAGGGGGGTTAGAAAGACTAAACTTCCAGCATGCAAAGAAGATGCCACCTCAAGCAATGATCATTTAACACTTTTTTAAGACTGCAGTGAAAGCCAGCAAAGAAAAATAAAATCTATTTACCTGTGTGCACATATATGTATTGTTTTCTATTTTCCTTTTTACCTCAGAGGATTTTGTATTAAAGCAGCACTAAAATTTGAACACAAAGAAAAGAGTGGTCATTAGTAAACATCCTTTCTGATCATCTAGAAGAAAACAAAACAAACAAAACCCAGAGCTTTCCCATTAAGGTCATTTGTACCTGCTGTTGTCTATCAGTTGAATAATAGGTACTCTGATCATTTCCAGCATTCTTGATAACAATGCTGGCCCTTTCAGCATTTTTCAGCCATGTCTGAAAAAATACTGGTGAAAGTGTTAGCAATTAATGAGTCCCAAAACCATTTCATAATTTTAAGCAATGCTTACATACAATATGTAAATATTCTGAAAACTACATTATTTTACTTGCTAAAATAATGATTGTACAATTTTACATAGGCCAGTGCATCAGAATGTTCATTATTGTGACCAAATACCAACATTGCTAATCTGTACATGTATGCCTTCAAAAAGTTGAATCTTCTTAACTATTGCTTCTATCTTTTTTCCTGTAAAGCATAACTCCTCTAATTATGCTAAACAGTTTGTTATAAAGGGTATAATTAGATAGAGGATAGGATAGACATGATGTGCAAATAGCTCTGTGTGGGTGATTATCACCTTAAAGCCTGCTGCTGGCAGATGAGTCAGAGTTTAGAGACAGACCGTGCACCCAAGTGCAAGATGCAATCACAATAATCAAACGGTATTTTCTGCTTTGTTCTCTATGTTTTTGTTCTTCCTTATAGCCAATTTTAAATTAAGAGACCTTTTTTTTTATGATAATGAATGCAAGACAGAAGTAAAAAAAAAAAAAGACTGAATGGGCACTTTCTTATTTTATTGTTTTCTTAACCTTGAAAAATCTAGTAGGTATTCTTCTGGAGTTAAAATAGTGTCTGGATGAGTGTAGCTTTATTTGTTTTTCATATTTGTCATGAAATTTTAATGTGGTAAATATATATCTTAAAAGGTGGTGAGAGCAAATACTAGTGGATTTTTTTTTTTCTTTTTTAATAACAACACAAAGTATTTGGGACCTGATTTTGCCCTCTTGCAGTAACCAAGAAGTTCTCTCATTACCATGCCAAGCTCTGGACCAGAGTATATACCCAACAAATGTCAGCAGGGTATAAACATGCATAACTAGGTTGTATAGTACTTTTCTATTATTATTTGAGGTCAAGTTTTAAAGACAGCTGTACCACTCCAGAGAGCCCACTAAGATATTTATCTCCTTAAAACATTTTAAGAAGTCTACAGACTGTATCTATTATTTTGGACATATTAGCAAAACATTCTCATTTCAATTTAATTTTATCCAAATCTGACCGTTTAATAAATATTATTGTTCATCAGGCTTCTAGTCTAAGGCAATCACCTTATCTAAACAACTGATTATAATATCAAGCCAGTATTTGTATTCCCTCCTTTAATACTTTCAAGAAAAAAAAAAAAAAAAAAAAAAAAAAAAAAAAAAAATTTTTTTTT
>VZRQ01009416.1:1198992-1241764 GCA_013397975.1 Machaerirhynchus nigripectus | reverse complement strand
TTTGCTTTAAAAATTAGGTTTTCCATTATATTAAAAGATTACTGAGCTGAAAGAAAATACAAACAGCCTTTGTGGTATGATGTGCTCATTTGAATACTGGATCTGAAAGAAATTTACATTCTAAATAAATCCATTCCGGGTAGTTTCACCTGGTAGGATTCACAACAAAGCCAGTTTTCTTCTGTGTAACTGGGAGGTGACCCCTGAAGGTGAGGAAGCAGAACTGAGCCCAGCACTGAGCAGAAACCACGTCTTTGCAGTGATTTTGAGGGCAGGGTCAGAAATCACCGATGCTGCCCCAGGGAGCACTGAGCGGTCGTTGGGATGGGACTCGGGGGAGCCTTTGTTTCTGTTTTGGTTTTGCCAGATCCACCAATTTTAACAGATAAGAAGAGCTGTGCTCAGCAGTCTCATAGACATGGCCACTGACAGTTTGGAGTTGTTTCTCTTTCCTCTTTCCAGTTTACTGTCATTATCTTGAGTTACTTTAAATCAGTCTGTCAATCACACAGTGTTTTCAGCGCTTTTTGATTTGCAGTAATATATGGAAAATTACTCAGTTCACACTTGTCTTTCTTTTAACCATTAATAAATAATCAAGTGATAGGATACTCTAGAAAATAAGATATCAACATTTCAGTATGTACCATGGTACCCATGCAAAACACATGGCACTTGCAATATGCAAGTTGAGCTCAGTTACTCAGGGAAGTTTATAGAGAGTAGACACGATCCAAAAAGATATTTTAAAATCTAATTATCTATAAAGCTTGGGGAGAAATTGCAAGGAGAAAATGCATTTCTATGTTATGCTTATCTTTTCTTTCCTTAGACATGTAATCAGTTTATTTCACAGAGTTAAGCAAAGAATGAGGTTTCCAAATCAGCATAGTGATTTAAAAAAAAAAATATCTCGATTCACTGTTCATCAGTTGTGAATTACTGTACAATAATTCCAGGCTATCAGCCAATTTCAGCATTTTTATAGGAAAAAGCAGAACCCGTCCAAATAAAAAAGAACAGAACCCCTGCCAACTATCAACAAAGTAATTCTTTTTTTCATGAGAATGTACCTAAATGTTTCATTCCAAAAATACTTGAATTCATTGTGCACTTCTACAAACATTTTAGTGGAAATACCTAAAATTGAAGAATTCCCTCAGCCCTCACTGTTTTGAGAATCAGCCAACAATTTGTTCAAATCAGTGGATTTTTTTTCTGATATCTGAAAGTTTCCAGAGATGGATCATTGGATTATCTTTTCAAGCCTCTAAAAAGATCGCTTTCTTTTTTACTCTACAACAACAAGTGGACACATAAAGGACTAATTACATTTAAATTCTTCCAACAGTTATAAAAGCTGTTATGGCTGAGGAGCTACCATAAAACAACCACATCTTCACATTTATGCAGAATTCTCCTTTCTTCAAAGGAACAGGTATGAAACTTCCTACATTGCTCCGAGAAAGATTGCCTAATATTGGCCAAGTATTTTTTTTTAACTGAATAAAATAAAGGGTTGATTAAAAAAAAAAAAATCAGCATTCCTCTCTTTCAGTGATTTAGATTTTGCAGTTTAATGAAAGTGCTAAAAGGCAAATTTTATGTGAGGTAGATTGTCGTAACTTCAAAAAGACTAAAGGAGATAGAAATGCTGTAACAATGACACCATGATGCTTGCAAGAAGTGGTGGAATTCAATCTGATATAAACACACTCGATTACTCCAGCAGCTACTAAATCTGCCAGTGATTCCAGTGAGCATTATTTTTTAGTAATCCTAATTCTTTGTCCAATATTAGCACCTAAAACAACTGTCATAACTCCACTGTCCTCAGCAGACATCTATAACTTAGAACAGATATATACTGCTGCCTACTCATGGTTTAAAATAGGCAGCGGCAAGGCCAGCTTTCTATGGCTGGAGACATGAAGTTCTACTGAATCATTAAGTTTATACTGATACATTTTTAATTTTTTGTTGTTGTTGTTTTAAATGAAAAGAAGTTAGAAAACATCTTAATCAGCTTATCTCACTAGGGTTCCTTATTGTTATTAAAAATTAAATTAATAATGATAGTTGCCAGCACAAGTGCTCCCTGTTTGCCACTAGTGAGCATTATTTAAGACTTACAGATTTATGAGTAGTAATTTTGAGCAGATGCACTGTTTGTAGGCTGGGCCAGCAGAATCACTTCAGGAGATGATCAGGCACTGTTGGCTGCGGTGCCCAGGCAGCAGCAGAGAATTCCTGCGCTCCATCACCTCGGCTCTCATCCCTGAGGAGGGATAGCCCCTCTCACTGGGAATATATTTTAATTTTACTGCCAGCTCAGTACTTGGTTGGAGTGAGAAACCAACAAAATGCCAATTAATTTCTGCCAAGATCGTGACAGGTTTTTTTCATGTGCAGCTGTCTGGTTGGAATTAGGCTGAAACTACCCATTCATTTCCTTTATTTCCCCAATTTGAAACCATGATGTCGCCCATGGAGCAGACTGTACTTCCAGTGAATATTTGAGACAGATTTTCTTTGTTTAATATCAGAAGTAAAAGGGGGAAAAAAAAGATTGGGAGGAGAAAAAGGAAATTATCATACATCTAATAAATATAATGTAGTAAGCTTTTTCCTTACTTCATGAAAGTAAGATTTTTTTCCAATAGTTACTTTCTACATATAATTGGCTTTGGAACAATAGTAACTAAAAATGCAAAAATACCCAATGCAAATTTAAAATGTCATATCTGATTTTCTGCTCAGTCACACAGCTTGCATACCTCCACTGGTAAAGATGCCTACAGTAGCTTCACTTTTAAATAATAACACTCAAACATACATTTAGAAACTCTCTTTCACATTTCTTAGCCTTGTTTGCCCAGAATAACTGTCATGGAATATATTACAGTAGATCGAAATAGCACATCTTATAAAATACCTACACCAAGATTCATTTATTATTCTGGCAAATAATGACTCTAATTACAAAATGCAGTTTCCAGACATGGAACTGTTCTGGAGAAGATTGGTTTATCTAGTCAACTTCTCTATAAATAAAACCCTTAGTGGTAATCGCCAAGGACTAGAAATATTTTCACAGGTTGCTGTGAAAGAATAACTGGCTGCTAAATGAATCTTCCCAGTGCCTGTTCAAAGGATGACTCATCTGCTCCAATATACATGTGGGAATGACAGCCAACTTTCTTTGACTTGGACATCTCACCTACCTTTTCAGATAAAGCATTTAAAATCATCTCCATTAAAAAAAAATCAAAGATTTGAAGAAAGACCTTTATCAAGGTGTAATCTTGATGGAAATACAGGCCATGAATAAAGGATATGAGAAAAAGATATCCCCTTTACCAAAGACTGAAAAAAGCACATAACAGAAGCATTAAGTCTCAGGAGCATTAACCACATTACCAAGCAGCAGCTGGTCTCAGCTGGATATGACCCTCAACAACCTCATCTAACTTTAAAGTTGACCCTGCCATGAGCGAACTGTGGAAATAACTGACCTCCAGAAGTCCCTTCTAAGATGGTTATAATTATCAGTAATAATCAGTAATAATCACTAGTAATAATACTTAAATGGTATTCTCCAGGCACTGTAAATATGCTCTTTATTGGTTTGGGTGCCCATTAAGAAACTCAGTTCAGTGTTATCTAATTTAGAGGATCAGGGAATGTTTAATTATTTTGCAGTAAGTCACAACCTCCATTTTGAGTAAGTTTGCTAAAACAAGCACAGATCTCTAGCATTTATAGAATCTCTAAGAAATACGTAAATTATTTTTTTCTGCCTTACAAGGAGTGATTTTACTTGGACATGAGATTACTTAAGAGAAATCATAATCAGGATAAATTTTATATTAAATAGTACTGGTTATATTAGTTTGATTATGTAAAGTATCTGATTTACTATATAGGACCTACAGTTTATTAAATGACAAATTCCAGAAGGTTAGTCCTAAGACATTACAAAGTTATTTGACATTATTAATTTTACCTTTGGTAATAACTAGGCCTTTTCAGTTGAAGACCACTACACATGTGAATTTTTGTAGCAGGTGTGCCACACTGTACTCAACAACACAAGGAGGATATTAGGAGCTCCAGTCCAAAATGTGACCAGTTTTCTGCAACAACTCTGATCCTGCACAATGGCTAAAATAAAAAAAGGCTCAGGGGACAGAAGGACAACATAGTCCATAATGATTGCTTTTCCTTTTTTACCTACTGATTTTTATGTTATGTCTAATGTCCAGTCACTTTAAAATGTTTAGGTCAAGTCTTAATTGTTCCTGAAGCTACCAAAATTTTAACAGGGAATTAACTGTGCAAGTAATACGTCAGTGAGTGTTTGAGGAGGAGGAAGGTGGTCTCTCAGGGGCATCGTAGCAATCTGTCAGTGGAGGGGGTGAGGGTTACCACACCACCTCACTAGGTACAGCTTGGAGATACTTTTTGTCATCCACTCTTACTGGGGCATTTGCACTTCCTATGTGTGGGAATTGGTGGATCTGACCTGTAGAGGCAGGTTAATGTTAGTCAATACATAGACTGACAATCTACCAAACTGACTCAAGAAAGTTTTCCTTTCTTCTGTTTTCTTGATTGATAAGGAAAAAGCACAAAAAGGCAGGAATCTGATGTAATTATGTGATTATATTACAGCTTGACCCGTTCAATTGCAGAAGGCTGCCTAACAGTAAAAGGCACAGTGCAGGTCCCCATCCTTTCCTTTAATTGTTCTCTGTGTGGGAGGACTTTAGGGACAGAAAGCCCCACCCAGCAAACGGGTCAGAAGATACATTGGGATGTCCTCCTTCCATGTCAGATGTTTGAAGCCCCAGTCCTTTTGTCATAGCTTCCCTACAGGTTTTCCACTAAGATGGATGTAACAGGGATATACACCACCTTGATAGAGACATACAGCCCTAGCCCCTTGATGCCAACCAGGTTATGACAGCTGCAATCTACTCACTACCCAGCAGAATTCCTCATAAACAGAAGTGAAGGAATAGCTCTCTCCCCACCAGTATCACCACAGTGGAGGCTGATGTGACCCTTTCTGTTTGGTTCAGACAAGACACAACCACTGCCATACTCAGAGAAGATGACAAAAACATGGTCCAAATCTAATGTTCAAAGCTAGGCAGATGGCAACGCAGAAAAAAGTTTTCTTTCCTTACCTATAACCCCATCCCCATCACTTTCAGCTCCAACACCCAGCACCACTCTGCTAAGGGCTGTCCTTCCCCACTTCCCCAGCCCCATAACTCATTAACCAAAGGAGATAATGCTCTAAAGAGACACAGCTAATTCTTTTGCTCACACAAAATGCTTCACGCAAATAACACATTTTGTAGAACTCCTAAGAAATTTAGACATTTAAAGTTACGAGAAAAAAAAAATCAAGCTGTAAAATATATCAGCAGAGGTGATAGGAAATAGATGAAACACACAAAGTGTGAGAACCAAAGAAAAGGCCCACTCTACTGGTAAATATATTTCTTCTGATAACAGATATGTAATACACTCAAAAGGCCCTGAAACAGGATGTTACAGTAAGATATGTGTCTTTGGTAAGAAATCCATATTTGTCTGATACTGTCATTTTATCTCTGCAGAGCAGATTTAACACAATATGTTCCTGTTTTGTCCCTGGTGTTAGAATCATATATATTGGCCTAGGATATCTTCTTGTCATGAAAAATTATATTTTAAGCCACAGAAGATAAATTGTTATGCACAATATTTTATGTCCATTTGGTGTTTTGGGAATCATCAATTGCTTGTTTTCTTGTTCACTGTGGAGTCATGTTCTGTTCTAGTGCAACTTAGACTAGTCCAGTAATAGCTGTGTGTAATCTCTGTCTTTGTCCATATGCTTGCCTGTTTAGAACAATATCACAGATGTAAATAACAAAAACTGATTTTTCCTGATGCATGCAGATCCTCCAAAGTTTGATAGGATATGGCCGAATATTTCTTCCCTTGAGGTTTCTAAACCAAACCAAGGTAGGATGCTGTAAAACTCCTAGTGGTCTAAAGGTACTGAAATTGTACTCAACGAGTCCCACGTGGTGGCAAAAGCAGTAACAATGATAATCCAACTCATTTTGCTCTGGTGCTAAGTAATGCTATCCTGTGAGGAAATAACTATAAAACAAACCTTACCTGAAAGGGAGTCTTCCAACACTCAGACTGTGCACATTACTGCAAGTATGGGAATAGCAGAAACACAGATTAAATTTGGTGATACACAGAAAGCCCGAGATCATTTTGGACTTGTTTAGATAGCATAATCTATATTTTGAGTAAGTTTTAAGATTTTTAAGTGAACCAAGGTTGTCATTGTCTGCATCAAACCCATTTTTAATAACTTGTTTCCACTTCATTTTCCCCAGTGAGCTGAGAAGCATTCTCAGCTTTCATGCCATCCACAATACAAGCAGGTTCTCTGCAGGATAGACCCATGGTTTTCTACAATTTGAGTGCTACACAAAAAATTACTCACAGACTGAGGCATGATGATGAGCACTGAAAGAAATAAAATTACTTTTTAAGATGACTAATAAAAGTAAGATTCTTTGTTAGTTGAAGAAGTATTCAGCTATACTTCACATTTCAAAGCGATTGCTCATTATAAAAATAATGTCCTTTTGTTCTTCTTATTTACTGCCCTTTCCTCCCCTAAAAGTCCCTGCAGAAATCTGGCCTGTGGCTTGCTTTCATGTTCAAAGGGTGTCCTTTCTGTGCTACAGAGGTGGAGAATAAAATTAATGAAAAGGCAATCTAGAAAATAGCCACTGAACTAAACAAGATGTACTGAGAATCTGTTGGGAATTACACTGGAAGGGCTGTAATTAAATCTATGGATCACAATCACCAAATCAAACATATGCATGTGCATGTGAAATCTACCATGTTATATGTGCAAGTTTCTATGTGCCCAACAAAATAGAAAATACTAATTGATCTGTGCTCCCTGTAAGGATTAACAATGTACTTTAGTTTGGATTATTCATATATATTTAACTATCCCTGATATAGTAATACCTAGCATTCCAATAATTTCATTTAGCTCATGTTGTATTTTCCAAGTTTTTGCATGTGTTTTTTAAACAAACAAACAAAAAACCCCCACCCAGATTGATCTCTTTTCCTCTGCTCTCTGTAAGGATTAGCCTTTGTTATTCAGAGGAATTTTAAATCAAAACATTCCCAATTAAATTATACTTAGCATTTCTAATGGATTTCATTGCTAAATTATACTGTGTGTGATCTAAGACCGAACTTCATTGCAGAATACATCTTGAACAGCACAGAATTATTCAGTGTTTCTTCCTCAAAAATAAGAGTTCAAGCAAATTTAGTTCTGATGTTTTGGTAGGGAGCACAAAACACAAAAACTTCAAAGCATTTCTATTCAGCTTTTGTGTGTTTGCAGCATATTGTTACAGTGATTAACATATAGTGTAGGTTAAAATTTCAGTTACGGATAGTGTATGAAAAGAACGATTACAGAAATGTGCCTATATCTAATTAATTTATTGTGGGGTTTAGGTTTATACTTTTTGGCCAGAATAAATATGCATTCAAATTCAATAAAACTCTTTTCAGACTACTCTGGGTACCATATAGTCATTTGTCATGGACTGGGAGAAACCACCAAATAACCTCTAAACTGCCAAAGTGGATGGATGTGAATTACAGTCCCTTCTTGATCTTGGATATTACAGCTCAAGTGATTCAATAATTGATAGTGTACAAGTCATTTTCTGTAACTTTCACCCTTTCCTTACAAAAAAAGTAACCACTGTTAATTTTAAAAGTTAGAGAACAAAGATGTTTATTTTAATATTTTGATTTTTTTCCTATATGATACCTTTTCTAATTTGCTGTTCATTTTATTACCTGTCCAGTTCCTCCCAAATTAGCTATGTCAACTGTTTCTTCTGTTCAAGTTGCAAACCACAAGAGAGGTAGGAATTCTAGGATTCATACAGTGATCCCATAGTGCTCTGTGTTGTGAAAACATTGCACTGTATGAATCTGGAATATCTGTGAAGTGTACCCATTAGTTTACTGGTGAGGCATCTTCATTGAATACAACAGAAGCATTAAGTCGCATAAACATAAGCCATACAAAGAAAAATAAGTATGCTTCTTAGACAGTTGTTGGTGGCAAATGGAGTGACATGGCATTTATTTTTAAAGGAGTTAAGTGTATGAATATGACTATTCAGATCCTTGCTCAGAGAGCAAATGTTTACTAGAGTCTTGTTTTCCTCAGTGATATGCATAAATTGTAAAAGAGGAAACATAAGCAGATTAGTTGAGGGCAAACAATCCATAAAACATCAATTGTCCATGTCCTCAAGAAGTATCTGTAAATGCCATGGAATGTGATGCATTGTTTTGTCTTTTAATGCATTGTAAGTGTGCCTTATGTCTTCATTTTATTGTAAGTGTGCAAATTCAGAGTGCAGGCAGTACATTTTGAACTGATGTTCCAGTGTTTTATCAAAATAATGGAATTATGTGGACATAATAAAGGATGCCAATATTCTCTCTGACTTACAGGCAACCTGTTTCATTTGCATATCTGTCATTCACAGTCTGAACCCTGAGATCTTGTCATTGTTTTTCCTCATCAATTTATCTGTAAAGAGTATGTATGAAGATGTTTTGTCTTTCTCTAGCTATTGTGAATATCTCATTATTCATGAAATACATATTAACAAGGAAAAGGATTATTAAGAAATGTTTGAACTTAGTTTGACCCATTTGATGAGATCATGGTAATGAGCCATACTGTTTGTTATGAAGCAGGTAATTTCTAAGGTTACAATGAAATCTCCTTTGTTTGCCTTAGTGTATGGAGGAGGAACACGGAGTGACTGGAAAATGAGAAAGAAAAAATAATTTAATGATTTGTGAATGCACTTCTCT
This sequence comes from Machaerirhynchus nigripectus, assembly GCA_013397975.1. NCBI lineage: Eukaryota > Metazoa > Chordata > Aves > Passeriformes > Dicruridae > Machaerirhynchus > Machaerirhynchus nigripectus. The sequence goes on along the minus strand of VZRQ01009416.1, from coordinate 1,232,806 downwards.
TGAAATATGCTTTGTGCTTTTAATTAAAAAGTGACACTGATAGCTGTCTCATGCAACCTGTCTTAGTTTAGATGCTACCCTTCCATGTGTGTTTACCATTGTTTCATGTGATGACATTTCATGTTTTAATGGTTGCAGCTGAAGCTTCAGCTGAACCTCATCCCCACAATAATAGTATTGCAAAGTCATCTCAAAGATGTAAATGCAGAGCATTAGAATGGGGAGAAAGTTTTCAGTTTATAGAAATTGAAAAATTAGATTGTCAACCTCTTCATGAGACTCCTTCAGTGAGTAATTTTATCATGCTTTCTGCAACAGGATCAAGATTGTTTCAATAAAATCATTGCATTGGAAAATAGTCAGGGAGGCTCAGAGAGTCAATGCTTCTGTGAGTTTGCAAGGGATTTGACAGTTCCTGAATCACCCAAAAACAACTATCACATCTAACATGGCAATCCCTTTTTCCTTCACATTAAACCTATCTAGCTATCATTACCTCTCCTCTGAGATTTTAGTTTCTGAACCATTCTCTCCTTACTGTTATTCAACTTACCTGTGTCTTTTCTGACATGTGGTACTCAGAACTGAAAGCAGCATTTTCTAACACTGTAAGAAGCTCGTGTCATTTCACAATGGTTGGTAAACCATTTGCAGCCTGATTTTGATACTTTTCTCCCATCTTTTTCGATGATTGCATGACTTTGCCAGTGCGTGAAAGTGCTTAGGCTGCTAGCCAGAGCTGTGTGCCTAAAGACCCTGAGCTGTGCTTCTGACAGGTCTAGGAGAGCCCCATGCTAAGCTAGAAGGGCCATACAGCACTGACAGCTTCCCAGCTGGCACGGTTCTGAATGCAATTCTATGTGCTATGTTTGAGTGGTTTAGGGTAGCACCTCATGTAGCCAGTAGAGAAACTAATTCCATTTTGATCGTAGGAGGACTTGTTACATAGCTTAGTTTTGTAAGCACAGAGGGATGTAAAAATGATTCACTGACCAGGCCAACAGCAAAAAAATTACTGCACTAACATGGTGGGGAGGCAGGGGGGAAGCAAACGGTATCACAAAATTGGTTTAATCGTTACTTGCCATTTCTTTTTTTTCTCTTGCCATTGGTAATGTTTGATCAGATGTTAGACTGTTTCCAAGTTAACTGTGTTTTTTTCTACACCATGTACATTTCCTAGTCTGATCAAGACTCCTAGAGCATTTCTGTACCTTAGCATTAGCTAACTTTGAGACAAAGGCTTTGTTTCACACAGCACAGGGCTTATAAAAGAACAATACCCATAGAAATGCAACCAAGTTTTAGAACTGATCTCATTGTTTACCCTTCATGTCGATGACCCACGTCTGAACTTGGGCAGTCTTTCTGCATAAGTTTAGGAGCATGTGTGTACATCCAAGTGCTTCATAATTATTAGGTGTTTCTTCACTCCAAATCATAACTTGGAGCGAGCCTTGTTACAGAGTGAATTGCTTAATGTGCAACTTTGTTTCTTGTGCTTTTGTAATTGCTAATTATGTGCAGTAGTAGTTATATTATCGGAGGTCATATTGCAATTTCAGAGTGGAAGTAGTGGAGTCATTCATTCACAGAATATTCTCAATTTCTTTCTGCTGCCTTAAATACAAAAGATAATGTAGCACAGTCAGCTTTTCTTTATAGTGTACAGGCAAATTATTTCCTCTAAATTCACCTGAGTATGAAAATGTTAAGCAACAAGTCTGACCAACACACCAATACAGTATGATCTTTCTGAAACAAATTCTCTGTTGGTAGCAGAAGACAGGTCCTTTGTCAGACAGAAAGACTAAGACAGCCTTGCTTCTGAACCCAAGATTCAGAAAGATCAGATCCGATTGCTTATCACTAGTCAGTCTTTCTTACTTTACAAATCAAACACATAAACACAATCACAACAGTCTTCCATGACTCCTGTTTGCTAGTGCTAGTTCCCACTTTTAGATCTCGTCTGCTCCACACAGGCAGTTTTCACTTGAGCAAGATGGATATACTGGGGAGAAATGCTGCAGGGTGGCTGGCTGAGATGCTGTATCAGACTGACCAGCTGCAAAAGACAACAAACATTACATTTTTTTCCTCCCTACTCAGTTGTGTCAAGTGGTAACATACTGAGACTGATATACCAAATGTTTTCCTGTACTCCAGCCGTCACTAGGATCAAAATTATCAGATTAGCACAAACCACAAAACACTGGTTTAGCAGAATAACATTGAAGAGAACAAGAAATATATGTTAACTAAATGCGTATATGTAAAATGGATTAATGCTTTCTGGCAGCAGAAAGGCAGCTCTCAAGATTGAAACATATGTTGCGCTAAGTATCTAAGAAAAAATGTAATCTATTTATGTTGCAATCTATTTATGGTCCAGTACATCAGACAAAAGCCAAAGAAATATCCATGTATTAGGAGTGCGGAGCATACTCAGAAACATGTACTGGGACTGTTGTTTCTCTACAAAAATACAGACAGGCACAAATACTGTATGTGATACCCTACCCCACCATCAATGGATGATCAGGTGCCCCAGCATAAGCAGGAGCATACCAGAGGAAAGGCAGCACAGGGGACTTGGCCTCTGTCATGGATGGAAACATTTTACACCCTCTGCTACAGCTTTATCTAATTAAAAGATAAGTTAACTACAAGACCTCGAAGCCCTTCCAAGTCACTGCATCCAATGCTGCATTATTGCAGGAAACATCCTGTAATTTATTGCACCAGTTAATAAACTACATCTGTACTGCATCAGTATTGTTTTGCTACAAATGGAAAGTGTTTGAGAACCTCACTGCCCGCATGGCTAGATACCATCTCCTAATTCCCAGCTGAAATTTCTCAGTAGCCAGTTAACACCCCTTGGTTCTTGTGCCAGTGTTGTCCATTGGGATGGCAGGAGGCTTATCTCCTTGATGTATTTATGGTATCCTCCACCATCAGTTTTCAAGACTAAACAAGCCAAATTTTCCTAGTCTTCACTTTTTGAATAGAGTCAACTTCTCTGATCATCCTAGTAACCTTTCCTGCATTCATTCTGGGCTCATAATCCCAAGAGTTGAGTGATCAGGCTTACACAAGTGTTCTACACAAAGCAGAGCTGTGTCTTCCACAATGTTATTGATACATTTCTAATTTCTCCTTCATTCTGCATAAAGCCAAGCATTGCTTGTGATTAAAGACTAAAAGGCACTAGCGTTCTATATTTAATGAAGGGGTTTTTTGAAAGTGGCTGTCATGCCAACCTCATTTCAGATGGCTGCAGTAAGCATGCTTTCTAGTCAGTACACATTTCAGAATTTTCATAATCTTTTCTGACCCAACTGTTTTTCATCTCAGAATACAAAAATTGGTTAATGCTTACCTCAAAAGTACAGTGGACGTAGTTCTCCAGTAACTCTTCCTTCCTTTTCTTCACTGTTAATCGTTTTAGGAGGTGTTGGCCAAAATTGTCAAACTAGAGATTTGTTTGGCCTTGAAATAAAACAGTCTGGAACTCAAGGTGCCTACCAGTTACAGCACCCCAAGTTCAGTAGCATTTTTGAATACTCGCCATTTCTGTCAGAAAAAAAAGCTTTTCTTCTACTTACAGTTGTGGATTTAAGCATAATGAAGTTTGACAATTTTGTCCACTGAATTTAACATTTTTAATATGAGGAAGTTTTTCCCGGGTCTTGATTTATATTCATCTCAAATGTGCAAAAATATGTGCATTTCTCTCAGCGGAATCTGAGCCTCCAGTAACCCTGAAAGGTTTACAACTGCAAATGCTTCAGTTCCATGAGGTCTGCCAACAACAGCCAACCTCCGACATCATGCCATGGTTGTCGGGTCACGCTAACCTGCCTGAAACCAGCTCCACTCCCATTGCAGATAAACATCTGCTGCTCTCCATGTTACATTGATTAACATGTATGTGCCATTCATTCATACTTCTGCTCATGGTTCATTTTTACTAAGCATGTAATGTGCTATGACTCTGCTGCTGTATACACTTTGTATACATTTCTGTTCTTCCTTGAAAGACTGTGAATGCTTCGGGCACTCCAACCGGTGCAGTTACATCGAGCTGCTCAATACGGTCATTTGCGTGAGCTGTAAGCACAACACTAGAGGTCAGCACTGCGAGTTATGCAGGCTGGGCTACTTCAGAAATGCTTCTGCAGAGCTGGACGATGAAAATGTGTGCATAGGTCAGTCCCGGGATAACTGCTCCTTTTCTTCTGTGCCTTTTCAGCTCCTGGCAGCTGCTAGGGACCACTGCTGCTTACTTGACACTTAAGCCAGAATGAGCTTTTTCAATGGATAAGAACATCTGTGTGGACTTCTCACCTCATTTCTATTGCCCTGGCAGCCCCAAGGAGGCGTTTTGAATCCATAAATGATGATGAACCTCTCTGGCTACAGGTCCTGGGTAGACTTTCCCCAGAAGCCCCTGAGAAACTGGATGTGCTGTCCTCACACAGGAGGGAGCCACACTGGGGTCACACGTGAAAATCAAGGGGTGGAGTCTTAAATACCTCTTTCCAATCTGACTTTTGTAATTACTAGCATAGACTCTGAATACTTGCCTGGAGACTTTCAAAACTTGCCAGCTGCCTCAAGAGGACATGGGGAGAGATCTCTATTAACCCCTTTTATTCACTAAATTTCACAAAAACATGTTGCAGCTAATTCTGCTCCCAGACACAGAGTTGTAAATGCAGTGTTACCTCCCCTTTCCTTAGAGGAGAAAGTGAAATGATGCCCATGAGGTTAGAAACAGAATTTGTCAAGTCAGTGTGACATGATGTCAATTTAGAAAAGGGATTCCTAGGTGAAAACAGTGCTTTAGAACAAGCATCTGCTATAAATATTCAAACTGCAGAATTAGAGAAAATGTCAGAATGTAATAAGAAAAGCATACTGGGAAAAAATTTAAGATCTTTATCACCCTAGAAGAATATGCATTGTTCTCATGTCACCACAGACAATATACAGCACAAGTTAGGACACTTTAGGTGAAACCTGAACGTAGGCAATAACGGAGGCCTCGTACAATGGCCAGTAATTAACAGGTAGCCACTAAAGATGTTCTAATAAAAAACAGAGGTGGAGAATTTAATTATATGATGTTTCTTATAGACATAGGCATCAGTAGGACCTGTTCTGAATTTTCATTGTGAATTTTTTTCTTTCCATCTTCCAGGAAGCAAAGAGTAGTTAGCAGACATTGTAAAACCAAAACAGACTATGGGTGAATAAATTGTATTATAATATCTTTTAAAATCCATTGCTGAGATTCAGGCCAGAAATATTTAGGTTGCTATTATTTGTCTGAGTTTGTAACTTGACAGATTTACATTTTTATCTTAGGATAAACACACAGATCCATCCATGCACTGCATTTCATGTGTCCTTCTTTTAACTTTGCTTGGCAATGCATTCAGGAAATGCATGATCTCCTTTGACAGTAATTAGTCTGAGCTAATAAGAACTTTAGTAGGCAAGTCATGATTTTGTATGACTGTGCTGAGGAGATTAACACAATCAAATGTTCTTGGAAAAAAAACTACTGTCCCACATTTTTGTTTGATGTAGATGACAGACATCACTGGTATGACATCAGGGCTGTATAATTTCAGCTGCCTAAATAGGCCTAATGAATACGACTCTAAATTAATCTGTTTGGAATTTTTCATCAGCTCATTCAGTGTGTTGTTTTCCCATGTACACTGAAATGCTACGACAGCAGCTGCAGCTACATAAGACAAGGAAGTTAGTAAATAAAAAGCCAAAAATAAGTAATTTTAAAATTAATTTATGAGTGATATATTTAGAATGTCATGGTAAGACAACTGTGCACTTTGAAATTGTTGAGACACTGAGGAAATGAAATTTTAAAATCTTTTCATTTAGCATGAGTCTGAAAAAAAAAAGGCAATGGGAAACATTTGCTGAGTTTCCACCTTAAAGCAAGCAGAATTCTCTTGGGCTCCCATGAGAATTGTACCATGTGAAATAACTATAGGATCAAACCTTGGTTTGCTACATATTAGGTAATTCATTTTAAATGAATAACATTCTTGCTGGACTAAGTTTTCAGGATCACAGTTATCATACAAAATGTATGTTTCCCAATGTATGTGTCCTAGTCGATTTGCCAATTTAAGAGGTCTTTCCTACTTCTTGTAAAGTCAGTGAAATGAACAGACACTGAAGCACTTTTCAGAAAACATAGAAGTTTGTTCTTAAAGTGCTGTCTTGATCTGGGGCTCCTAAGATTTAATTGGGCAAAACACAGAGTATTTTCACCTCTGAGACAGTTGATGGATTCACCACCCTTCTAGGTCAAGCACAGTCTTGCTCTATTGGAAATGCTCATTTCTCTTTTCTCCGAGTTTAAAAGCAGTTTAACTGTGTTCTGTGGTTTAACTACAAGTGAAATGTTGGCATGAACATTTTAATAAGCAGATTTCCAGTGATATGTGCAATTCTTATTCCCGTATGAAAGTCATTTTTCCAGGCTAATTCTTTCCTCTTCAGCCATATATGTAGAAAGGTAACAAATGTTTGGATAAGCTAGTTGAATGGCAGCTAATAGGGCTTTGGCTCTGATTTATCAAAACTGCTTACATAGTTTTCAGAAATACATATGGTAAGTACATGGATAACAAATCTGTGGATCTTAGCTGATGCTAAATAAATGGAGAAAATGCAAAATGTTTAATTTTTAAGACTAAAGAATTCAAATACTGAGAAGGTTTTTACCAGTGAACCAAATGCAATGTATTATACAGTGGGCTTAAATCTAAATTCTTGATGCCCTTAATTTCTTTAGAAGCAAAATAGATTTTATTTCCTAAAATGAAATATCAAAAATTTGCAGATTTGTACGTTAACTGCAAATTGACCTCATACAGGCAACTGCAGTTTCTGAATCAATCAAGGTATTTTGAAGTTAAAAATTATTCATTCTGTGTGAAAAAGGATTTAACAGCTTGAAGAGTTTTTTATTTCTTGATAAAGACCTAGTAACTTTCAGTAAATACACACACTGACAAGCAAGGATAGCATGGAAACCACCAAGTAGACCCAGAGTAATCAAACATGGCCATTTCCTCACAGCATAAATACTGACCTGGTGATTGCTGTCACACTTTTACCAAAGCCACCCTTGCAGTCAGTTAGGCTTCAGCTTCAGTTAACACCAGAAGCCCTAATGATGCATGGTTAAGTGAACCCTGAGGGTTGTTCTGTAGCCAATGTTAGCCCAGACTGATAAGCAGCAAGCCTGTAAGCCTCAGCCCATTTCCCCACCTTCTTTTTTATTTACTTTGATTGTGTTTTGTTGGCAGCATCACATTGATAGAGTGAACCCCAGAGAGCAGATGACTATTTCTGTTATCTCCCATCTTTTCAAATAGTCACCAGATGCAGGTTAGGAGGAAAATTCTTTCTCAGTTTGGAACTGCAGGGGCTTTTTCCCCCACCCTGGAACCTGTGTGTGATTCGCTTATTAGAGTGGTCTGGGAATGTTAGTTTAGTGTTATTTAGTGCCCTGTTGTTGTGAGGGCTTAGGAGATACTCATTACCTCCCTGTGGCACACTGAAATTGTGACCTTTGTGATTTTTAAAGTCTTAAGTGTTTGGTAGGCCTTGGGAAGTGTTCCACAGCCTGTGATATTGTGTTGGACAATGACCCTGAATGTTCTGTGGGCCTCTGTAGGTTATATTACTGTGGTATCAGTTGGGAAAGATGGAGGCTAGAATCAGTCTGTTGGGTGTCCTGATTGGATTTATTAGTTTTGCAAAAGGGCCTGGCTTAAAGCTTTGTTTCTACTATCTACTTCCCCTTAAATAGCACGATATGGGCCTGGAACTTCCTACATGCTTCTGTGACAGAGTTCAGAAGGAAAAGTTTCACTGCTTCAGGGTCTTGTTCTCTGGAAAATATAACATCCAGTAACACAGGCTGTACATTTCTTTCACAAATACTTGTTTAAATCACTGTAACTTCATTATGTCTAACAAAGCTGTTTTTAACAAGAATTGGGCCCTCTGTTTTTAATGTAATTCCGAGCTTTTGTCTTTCAAGGTTTTCTATAAACACTCTTCGAGCAAATTTTACTTCCTGCATTCAAAATGTATCTCAAGTCTATGCCTGTTTACATAAACATTTTATACATCTGATTAACATCAGAATTCCGAGCTTTTCAAACGGCACTCACTTTGCTGTAATACTCAGCCTTGCACAGTATTTTTGGCATGTCAGTTTTCTGCTTCATTAATGAATGTTGCCAGCTAATTGACTCTATTATTGTTGTGGCATCCTATTGCCAAAGGTAACTATTCTTCTTCAGCATCCCAAATGTCCAAAGTGCCATCTGTAATTTATAGTTGATAAACAGTGAGACAACAGATGACAAATGTATTTCTGGTAATTTTTTTCCTGTTACAGTTTTTTCACTGGAGATACATACATCTGTAACTTCCCAGTTCAACTCCATTTTTTCATTTATGGTACCACTGAGGTTTAACCTAATGCTAGGGAACAATTGCCAAATGTAGTTATCAAAGTAGCACTGATTCACAGACATATAAATCCAGACTCCCAGCAGGTTGCCCCAAATCAGGAAGCAGCAGAGATCAGATGCTTCCAAAAGGTGTCTGTGGTCTCACTTAACAGTGAAGTTACTCTGGGTCTACATGGGTCTACATACAAGATAAGATAGTCCTTCATTTGAAAACAAAAAAATCTAAGTAACCAAGGTGAAGAACAGAAGTGCCAGAAATGAGCTCTGTGAGCTCCTTGCCTTTGTTCAGCTGGCTAAAAGCTGAACACAGATATTGTAATCACATTAAAGAAAAGGGCTGTGAATGAACAACACAGTAAATGTTGTGGGAGGAAATGTGCTACCCTACTTATTCTTTAATTAGCTGAACACATGTGAAAAATATACAGCGGGGAATGAGCCTCACTGCATTTTCCATCTGCACGCTGGGAGGTGAGAGAAATTAAAATGGCTGCATAAAGCCTGTTCCTGAAGGTTTTGCATTACATTAGTGCCCACCTTAAGCTTTTCATTGCGGAATACGCAAAAGGTTTATTAATGTCACTGATAAATACAATCTCGTCAATTTAATGGCAAATATTCACATAAATTATTATACTGCTCAAACCTATAAAGGAAGACTATCTTGGAAATAAGTAAAGTGCATTTATATAGCCCTGTAAAGACATTCAGCACTTCTGAAAACATTGAGTAATACAGATAAGCCTATTTTAATAAAATGATACATTTCACCCTGATGGCACATGGATATATCCATACTATGCAAAGCTTTTCTAATGTTCATTAAATTGTCAAAAATATTCTTGCCAAAGAGAATCTGTTACAATCACTTACCCTCAAAGACCGTGGTATCTTCTGCCTTTATATCTTTTCTGCTTACTTTCTCTTTGCATCATAAAATGCCTCTTCCTGAAATGACACACACAAACAAATAAATGGACATGTAGTAGTTATATTCACTACTCTAGATATCCTTAATAGACAGTCTTCCTTTACCTTTAGCACTGGAAATGCACCCTTTATTGGTATTGAATGAATTATCTCCACATGTAGACCTGAATCCAGTGTGTATGTGTTGTCTTGTTTCTGCAGACTGTTATTGTAACCCTTTTGGTTCAGTCCATGATCGCTGTAATGACAGAGGATTTTGTGAGTGTAAGGAGGGAACATCAGGGCCTAAATGTGATAAATGTCTGCCGGGATATATCTGGCACAGCTTGGGCTGTCAACGTAAGTAACTCTGAGAGTCGCCCCTCTCCTGCAGCTCCGCTGCCTCTCGTCCGTGTGCTGTCATGTGCCGCTTCTTGGGAGCAGAGAACGAGCAAAAGCTCTGGGCTGTACCCATGCCATAATGCCTGAACCTTGGGAGACTCCAGCTGAGGGCACTGACTGTGCCATCCAGTTCATTCAATACACTCAGAGTGTCCTCTCTCCCTCTCTCTCTCCCACTAACACCTGGAGGAGCTCCCACTGGCATAGGTAAACACATGTGTCTTGGCAACTGTAAATAAGTTTTGTATACCTAACCATCAGCATATTAACTCCAAATTCAGAATTCTTACCAGAAGAAAGAAGGTGGTTTCTCTGCATGTTCACTTTTTTCTGTCCTAAACTGCAGCTTCTTGACTAAGTTAATGATGTTTTCATACCTTTAAACTATCCCCGGATGAAAACTGCGAAACACTGGTTTGGTACCTGTAATAATTAGTGAAAACTAGATGAAAGCTAATAGTTGGAAAAAAACTGAAGTATATTTAACATCCTTAAAAATAAGAACTGAAAATTTCCTTAAATTGTGCTAGAACACATGTTTTTTCAATGCTTATTTACATATTCAGCTTCTCTTCTGGTTAAGGGGTCTTGTAAACAAGTGAGTAGAAATATCACTTCGGTATATACAGGATTAGACTTTTATTGCAAATTTTGTTTGTAGTAAATTCTTAGGATTTATTCTTTGTAACAGTTTTGATTGTCTACTTCCTGAAACTCTGGAGAGTCCTCTCGCATTTTTCTTTCACCATCTCTCACTGTGTCTCTGCATTCTTAAACTCACACACATTAAAGACACATTTCTACAAGAGCTTGCTTTTGATTCTTAAGACTGAGAAACATGAAAATATAATTACTGACACCGATTAGCCAAATATTGTAAAATTTGTCAATAGCCACACAAATGCTCTAAATACTCAAAAACAAATGCGTATCTTCTATAATAATTTTTTTTTTTAAAAAGGCAATAAAGCTACAGATTACCTCTGCATCTCCAAGTGATGAGTACCCTGAATCAGAAAAGCTGGACTTGTGACAACTCAATTATATCTGGAAAGAAAAGCAAAAAATAAATAATTTCAGGAAATATTGTGATAATTACCCAATTAGCATTAAACATAGTATATGAAGAGAATAGAAGCTTGCATGGGCAAGTGCTACCTGAGAAAACTGGACTTCCTCAGCTTCTTACCAGCAAGCTCCTGTTTGTATTTGGCAGGTCATGTAACCATGCTTTTCACATGTGGTTGTTAACTGTATTCTCATTTTCCAGCTGCTTGTACTTGAGTTATGATTCACAAAATTATTGGGCACTTAAGAGTTGCAGCAGAAAGCAGGCGAAGTAGGGTTTCAAAGTTCTCTACTATTAATTCTTCACCAAATCAGATCCTAGTTACCTCCCAAACAACGCACTCAGAAATCATAGGGTCTCCCTCTGCCTTGCAGCCCTTATGCAGAAGAAGGTTGTCACCACCCTGTACCTTATCCTAGGTACTGGCAAAATAACATTTTGGCATTAGAATTTGTGAAGCATTGGAAATGCTGCAGTGACAGGAACTACAAGGGAAAAAAAAAAGAAAACAGAAATCAGTAAGGATCTCTGCATAGAATTTGAATAAAGTTAACACTGTGTCCACACAGTGGGTCTAAAAAAGATATTATGTATCTGAGACACTGAACAAGTCTGGAGGGCTGTGGAGCAAATTTTACAGTCATAGAATAATACCTATATACCAGTTTGTCAAAGCCATTGCTTATTAATTTCAGTATTCCCTATCTTTTCAAGTTTGGACATTATAACACAAATAATGTACTTTTAATGAGGATTTTTTTGAGCCCAGTGTATAATTAGCTTGATTTTAGCTGAATCAAGAGTATTTGTAAAAGCTTTGGACAGTTTCTGGAAATGCAAGCTAGTGCCTTTATATTTGCTGACAAAACTAATTGAGTTTCCCTCACTATGTTGTAATTTTCTGAGCAAATCTGTCTGATTGTGTAACTGTCAGATATTCTCCAAGTTTGACCAAATTATCTGATCAAATTCAGAAGAAAAACAACTAGATGTGGTTGTCAGTTTTATGGAACAGACATCAATCTGTCATGTTTTACCAACCACACACTGATTTAAATCTCATTTCAAGTCTTATCATGGAGGAACGGAATTCCAATTAATTTAATTTTGTAGTGTGTCGGTTTTAGCTTTGTTATTTTCCCATTGAATTCTAAACCAATGACCAGGCAAGCAAGCAGACCCCAATATACAAGAAAAATAAGAACTCATTCTGTTGCCTTGGCAAAGCTCAAAAAGATTATTTGTCTGGACACGTAGCATGTGGTTTTGATCTGCTTTTCCCTAAGCCTGTGCTGTACAGAAACATAGATGTGCAAAGATGGATACACACACACTCGACAGACCAATATGTGCTTGTTTACTTTTTGTTTTACATAGGCTATTGGCATTATTAAGAAAATCTGCTCTTATGGAACTTCGTTGCTAAAAACCTTTGACCTAGGGCAACCAGAAACTTCACCTATAAATAAACAATTTAAATCTATACCATAGCTAGTTTAATTACCTGTATGATTCTGTAAGTAAATGGAGTGCCATAATTTTATATATTAGTAAACCTATTAGGGAAAAAACAACACAAAAGCCGAGTTGTGTTTTCTAAGGCCTGCAATATATCATTTGATAAATTGCAGTTTGGAGTCTACTTTGTACCACACAAAGCAGAAGTCGCAGCAGCTATTATCCTCACAACTATTCATTTAGGTACCTCACTCTTAGTGATTTCATCTAAACCCTCTGAGGATCCAGGCAGAGCGCTCCTCGCTTGGCGTCTCTGGGCACACCGAGGTCAGATGCAATTTCAGACTTTGCCTCACAGATAAAAAGCACTGTGATAGCAGCTGTTATCTTCGTGCATTCAGGGTTTGTGCTGCAGAGCCGTAGCGGTCAGCAGGGTCCGGTTGGGACAGGAAGGTTTGCTGCCCTCGGAGGAGGAGGCACAATAGCCGTGGCTGTGCCTGGCGCCGCTTCTGAGGCCTCCCCAGGAGCCCCGAGGCCGCAGGCGCCGGGCACGTGCTGGGCTCAGCGGGGCCTCCCGCCACAGACCCACAATGGATTCCTCGCCAGCAAGATCAAAGCACAGCGAATGAACTGAGAACAGAACAGTTTGGTCCTGAAACCCTTTTAGAACTCCTGGAACATGAGAAATTCCAGTGCTAAAGCATAGCATGTATTTGATTTTTTTATTCTATAGAAACTGAATGATTTCCTTTAAAAATTAACATTAAAACAGAACTAAAAGCTCCAAGCCTGGCAAGAAATTTAACCTGCAACTACAGTTGATTTGGGCCAGTTTTAAACTGAACGTAGTGCTTTTTGATAAAAGGAACCTGTATCAAAAGGTAGAAACATTTACACACAGAAAGCCAAAATATTAAGCAGGAGCATTCACTTGATTTTCTATGTGTACTGCTCGTAGTCTTGGATCTTTTGTATTTCTTGGCCGTGACATTTCAGGTTACTAAAGTCCATTTTATACATACAGCAGCATTTTAAAGTAACACTTTTTAATTTCGCTCACAGAAAGCATTGATTCCAAAACCAGCTGCGTATTTATCCAATCAGGCAAAGAAAAAGTGACTCTTTTGCCAATATCAGTTTGGCAGCATAGTTCGGATTTTCATTAGGCATTTTCCTCATGGGGGAAAAGGTGAGGGAAGGCTCAATGACTAATACTATTCTCCAGCTCCCTTCATACAAGACCAAGTAAATGCATTGAACCCACAGCACTACAAAGGCCTAGAGCAAGTAAGAGTTACCAATGGTAGCTTGCACTCCATAGTGCATCAGTGTTTTAGATAATCTTGGTTCAATGGTGCTAATCTTAAACAATTAGCAAATGAGTTCTCAGCCAGATGCCTTATATCAAGGTTTGAACAATCTATCTCATTTTACCCTTTTTTGTTCATTTAAATAGAAGCAGGCAAAGGATTGCACTCTTATCCTCAGTGTTCAAACTGCACTCAGTGCTTGCATCTGTCTTCCAGACTAAACTTGTGTTACTCTGCAGCCTGTCAGATAATTCATATACTGTCACAGCATGCATTTAACTTATATGATTATTTAAATATGAGCTTTTTTGGGTTGGATGTTATCATGTGTTACAAATGTTAGAAGCTGAGTCATTTGATCAATATCATCATGCAGATTGAATTGCCAAAGAAAATCAAACTTGAAACTGTAAACTTGGAACTCATACTAACATTTTGTTTAGGAAGATTGGGTTTACCATCCAGCAAGAAAAGAGGAAAAGACATATACCATCTAATTCTTTAAAAATCTTTCTTCCAAAAAATACACCCTGCACTCATTTCTAGACAGATTAAATACTTCAGTTCTGGTGTGTTTTGGTGCCAAGGCTGGTACCACTGCCACACTTGGAGCTGAAGGGAAGTAAAATATAAAAAGAGTTTATTGAAAAGGATAAAGTTCTGTTATCCCCTGTTATGAGGGGCTGAGCATTGTTGTCCTCTGGGAACAATCATCTGCCCCAGTCTTTATACATAAAATACTGATTTCAAAATACCTATCCTGCATGGTTGTTATTTAGACTAAAGAAACTGTGTGTGTGTACCAGGGTTTGGATTCAAGAGGAACAGACTCTCCTTCAAATGGCCCCAAATTCAAATCCAGAATGATTCTCTTTACATTAATCCAGAACCCCACTGCTGCAACTCAAGCCAAAGTATGGCTTACAGACGTAAGACAAGCAAGGCAAGAATACAAAATTACAGTGTTATCAGACCTGATCCTCAGACGATGCAAAACACTGGTTCTGCTCGCCTCAGGGGAAGCATGCTGGAGACTTACAGGTGTAATGCCATCCTGATATCCTGGAGCTTTTAAACCTGAGAAACAACAATGTGAATGTGCTTATTAAAGCATTCCTTCCAAAATACACAACCCACAGAATAACCATACAGATCCTGGGATACGCAAAAAGTTGTTCACCAAAGTATGAATATCATGGAACATTATTTTTTAATGAGATGCTAGATTTAAAGGAGAAAGGGAAGGTTGATCTCTCTCTGGGGAGAGGATATTTTAGTCAGAGTAAACATGTCAGAACACAAACACTGTATATTAACAGAAATTATTAAGTGAGGCACCTGTCTTCTGTGAAGAGCACAGAGGAGATGAAAACATAAGATGCTCTCTCAGATAGTTACACAGACCTGCACAATTCCTGTAGCATGTCTAGGTTGGGGACCATGCCTTAATCTTTTAGCACTGCTACCTATAAAGCGTGTGGGATATTGCAGAAATGGAAGAACCTGCAGAAGCAATAGACTAGAAGAGTATTGGTGAGAGCTCATTATCTCAGTGTCTCTGTGCTGGAAGGCCTCTATGAACAGGATGGGGGTTGTGAATTAGGTAATACATGTGTGTGGAGAAGCCAAAGAAAGTAACAGGTGAATAAAATCAAGCCGAAAGCAGGCTCAAAAGAGGGGACTAGTTAGCACAGTTACCATGTTACTGAGAGGCACCAGGCTCCTAACAGACTGCAGCTCTTCCTGAGATTTACTCTGATAACTTGGTGATCAGGACTTGCTTTCTCCAAAGCAAAAAGAAATGGTTCAGTAGCAACATTTATACACCTGACCTTTAACAGAACAATTTTTCTCCAGCAAGGTGAGGGATTGGATTGGAGCAAAGAGGTTGTTCTCCTCTTGATCTTGCCCAGGTGTCAGCTTCAAAGCTGCTATTTCATGGCTGTCCAAACTACTCTAATTGCAAGTGCTGCAATCCCTCTTCTCCCAATTCCCCACTATTTAGTCCCACACCCCTAGCAATCTCTCAGGCACTTGTTTGACCTTTCACTGAATGATTTCAGATCTAACTCAGCAGGACACTAACCAAAAAAGAATAGTTTTCTGCTATGTTAGTTCTGTGATATGAATCATCCACTAGTTGAACAAGCAGGAGCACCCTGGGAGAGCATAACCCGCTCAGCTGGGGAGGGCTGGAAGCCTGACAGCCAGTCAGGCTGGGCTGCCATGCAGCTGTGGCACATCTGGGGGAGGAATATTCTCCTCTCCCTGTAACTAGATCGTTCTATGCTCTAGGAGCTTGCCAGTATTTTTACCTGAAAAAGCCACATAATTTCAGATGAATGAGCAGGTGGATGATTAGGAAAAGGTCTTAAAAAGGTTTCCCTTAAAAAAAAAACCCAACATTCTGTACTGTCCTAAAAATAGCTTTAAAAATCCACTAACCTATAGAAAACCCAACAGTTCTCTAATATTCTCTTGTTCTGAAATAGAATCATAACTTTTTACAGACAACAAAACTAGGATTCTGCATGCAGAGCCGAAATGGACAGTGCTGATGGACGTGAGCAGAGTGCATTTCCAAGACAGCCCAAAGAGTGTATTCTCTCAGAGAGAGTGAATACAATTTGAAGGGTCTTTGGTATTTTTAGTGCTATATCAAGGGAGAGTTCTGAACAACTAAATATCAGGAAATTCATGAAAACTTAAGCAAGTAACATTATTTGTTTTCTTCAGTCAGATGATTTTAAAATGGTTAATATTTGATAGAACAATGATAAATATTTTAATAGAGTATATTGCAGTCAGTTAGGAATAGATCAAAAAGATACAAAGCAAGCTCCACTAGATAAACTTTTATTAGGTACATGGAATAGAACATAAAGCTTGATAGCAATTACTATTTAATCTATTCACATTTGGAAACGTATTGAAGGGGAAACTTATAACTCAGTTGTTATGAATTATTAAATGTTCATTTGAACAGTGATGAGCAGGACTTCTTTTCCTCTGAAAAATCTGTCACGCTTTCCTTTTCAGCCTGCTCAGTGGCCATAACTCGTATGTAATTTGCCCGCTCACTGCCTTTTTATGAGGACAGAATAAAGAGATCAGTAGCAGCACAGACACACCCAGATGGGACATTTTTTTATGACGGGGCCTTAAAAGGACCATTTAGTAGTAACTAAAGTAATCTCCATCCTACTTAAGTGTAGATAAAAACTACTGATCTGAGGCAAATAAAGATACCCAAGGTTTCCTGTCTTGGCACTGATGCAGCTGATAGCATTGCTGACACCAGCACATGCTGATTATCAGGGCTTCAGTAGTTACTGTTTAACTTCCTTTACACATGTGCAAATACAACAGTATGGAAACCAAAGGTTAGTTTAGAAGGAGCTGATGGTTTTTAATTTGCAAGGTGCCGACGGCCTCCACTAACAGAAGTTAAGCTCCCCCAGTGGTATTAAAAAGTAAAAAAAGACCTTTTAACGTTTCACATGAATTAATGGATACTATGGAAGTAGGTATACTATGATTTTTCCACCTGTAAATTTAAATTTTAAAAGACAAGCTTGCACTTTTGATGGCTTTCAGAGTTATTTGAGGTACAGGAGCACACCTGATGTTAAGGTGTGTTTCTGCTTTGAATTTTGACATGCTGAATGGATGTAATCCTAAAGTAATCAGCTTTCCTGATGTCAGATTTGTACTTCGACAGAGCTGAGTGTTGTAGTATCTAACAGCTAATGAATTCAAGCCTTTTTTATTACTGCTACTACTTTTTTATACTGCTACTATTTGAGGTACTTGTTCAAAGTATTTTGGATGTCGTGACTAACTGACAGGTTTTGTTATAAGTAATCTGTAGAGGTGGGGCTAAAAATTTCAGACTGAAGGTTTTAAGGAAATTTAGTCAGACTAAGGGAGTTATTATTTAGTATCAATAAATTGAGTACTTCAGCAAAGAATTTATTCATATAATCAAGATCTTTCAAGATCTGAGCTCTTAACTAAAACACTTAGCAGAAGTGCCTTTTTACATTTCCCAATTCCTATTTCACCCCATTTTCTGATCATTTTACCTGGTTTATTTTAAAGCTGGTCTTCAAAACCTTTCAGTCCTGTGAGTCATGTGTTTATCTGCATATTGCATGCTTGTAGACAATAGAACATCTCACAGTAGAAACTAAAGCTGTTCTGAACTGGACCAGAGCCCTCTGTTTACCCCAGTGTCCTCCAGGTGACAGTGGTGGGCTCTATGAACTTCATACAGCAGAGGCAGCCAGCCTCTGGAAGGTGCACCTCAAAGATTTTCTTAGCCAAGGAACTCGTCTGTATCTTCATATTTAATTGGTCTCAGTGAGTCTTTCATTCACTAATTTTCCTAATAACTTCTTGAGACATTCACACTTTTGCTATCCAAATGTTCTGGGCACAAGTTCACAATTACACAAAGGGTAATAGTAGTAAATAATAATAATAATAATAATAATAATAATAGTGTTGTCTTTGTTTAACTGGTTGGCTGGGAATTTCATTTGGTCCTTCCTGGTTCTTGAGAGGAAGAATAAATGAATAATCATTTCCAATTCACCTTTTCCATAACATCTGTGATTTTACAGATGTACATTTTATTTTCCTTCAATCTATCTTTCCTTTCTTATGCTGAAGAAACATAATCTATTTAATCTCTGCTTTTACATGGCCTGCTTATATCTGTGACAGCTTTTCACTCTACCTTTTATGGTAGTACTATCTATCTTTTCAATATCAGTGTTCAAGAGATGGGCACATTATGAGGCTATATAGGGACATTGAGGTGTTTCCCTTTCACTCCTTTTCCTGTCTTAAAAAATTAAGTAATCTGTTTTCCTTTTTGACTGGTAAAGAGCATTAAGTCCACACTTTCAATAAAATACCCTGAACTACTCTTAAGATCCCTTTTCTAAATGGTAAAGCCAAGTATCTGTCAGAGCACATTATTCTTGAACACTTAATTTCTGTCAAGCAGCACCTTAGAAATTCTTCTGAAGGTCTTTATAGCTACGATATCTTTGTAGTCTGAGCAAATTTATTACATTATGCTTCTCTCACTCTTCTAGCAGAATTCTATATGTGTAAGTCCTCATAAGACTGATCAGTAGTTCCTGACATTTATTCTTAGCCTGTTTCTTATTATTCAAGCTATGATTATTCCATAAAGAAAGAAAAGGAGAAGGAAAAAAAGGATCCCTGCTGAGGGACCTTGGGAAATACTTTTTGGACAGTAAGATACATTGTCAGCATGATCTTTTGCATCCGTATGCTTACCTGATTCCTTAAAAAATCTTTTCCTAGGTTTGTACATTATTATTTCCCTCTTTCATACTCAGTATATTCACTTATCTGACTGCTAATTCTGTTCTTTATTACAATTTCCATTAACTTGCTTGCTGCAGAAGTTTTACTTGCCAGTCTCTAATTCCTCTCCATCTCCTTGAAAATCTTTATAAAAATCACACCTGCCACAGGTCCTTCTTACAGTTAATCAAGCCCATCCTGACAATTACAAAAATTAAATTAGAAAAATCACAAGTAGCAGTCAAAATTTTGTTTCTGCATTTTTTACAAATTCTTGGATCAATAATATTTGCTTCTGGTGATCTGATGCAACAGACTACTTCCATTTTTAAATAATGGTTTGTATAAGTAATGGTGTTGTATAAACACATCCAGAACGTGCCCCCATCACCCTACGCAGGAGTTTGGTAACCTCCCAAAGCTCTTCCATAGTTAATAGATCTTTCCCTTCTCTACCTTTCAAAGCATTTGTTTGCCTTACAGCCTTTCTATAAAGGTCTGGTTTCTACTGTGTTTAGAAAAAAAAATTAATGGCTAATGTTTATGACTTTACTAAATTGCTCAATCATTTCTGGCCTCGGTACTTCAGCCTGTTCTTACAGCTCCGTTGTGAGAACATGTACGCTTTTCTTTTTTCTTTCATTTCATCAGAATTGCAACATTTTTCTTTACCCTTTCTAAATGTATTTTCTTACAAAGTTTTTTTACTCTGCTAACAATGTAATATTTGTAAGAATCCTTTAAAATTGTTGTCTCTTTTGTTTTGATACTTACTTTACTCTGCATCTCAAATACAACCAGCTCACCAAATCATCTGCAAGCATTCTGCCCCTTTAGCTTTTCCTTGCATTTCTCTCTAGTAAGTATCTACAGGATCATTTTCTCCCAGATCCCTACACCTGAGACATGGACCAGCCCTTCCAGCTATTTCAAATTCCTCTTCAGGTTAAGCGTGCAAGGAAAGATTTTGACAAGGAACATGGGTATGATACAATCAGGAACAAAAGCTTGATCTCATAAATGTCAGTCCAGCTTTTTGTCAGATGTTTGACTACTACCTTTTATAGCACAAACTCACTATGAAAGTGAATAGAGCTTTACAGGATTCCGTCAGTGTAAATTTAGAGGGGACTCATAGCCCATACAACAGTACCATGATGTTCAGTAAAGTATTAATGGCATTGCTCTTTTGGTTTCTCCCAGCTCTGCACGATTTTGAGATATGATTTGGTTGATTATGATCTGTGTTTCTCTCATGCTGGACTACAGTCAATGGCAAAATCATTAAAAGAGACTTTCAGTAGAAGCCAAGTCAAGCCCCTTATAATTATCTTGGCTTCTAAAGAGAATGATTAAATTGTTAATAAAATTGTTACCTATAATCACCAGGTGAGAAGAGAAAGATGCGATAGTGATGAAAGTTTAAAGTTGTCTACAGAAAAGGGGAAGAGTTTGATCGTAGTTCAGTTGTTGGTAATTTATTTCTACAAAAGACTACTTGTATCTGAAATCAACTTGAAATAATTATATTAAAGGGACTGTATTCATTAACATCACTGATTTCAGTGGGCAGCTGAGGTTAAGTATGATTAAAGTGTTATACCCAAAACTATGTTGTATTTTTATAACTACATCTTGGACAGGTACTTCCTTATATGCACTTTTTTTCTTGCCAGTGACTTGTCTGTCTTTTTGTTCAGAAGAACATGGAAAGCCATGTAACAACTGCACTGATGCCACTGGC
This sequence comes from Machaerirhynchus nigripectus, assembly GCA_013397975.1. Lineage (NCBI taxonomy): Eukaryota > Metazoa > Chordata > Aves > Passeriformes > Dicruridae > Machaerirhynchus > Machaerirhynchus nigripectus. The sequence goes on along the minus strand of VZRQ01009416.1, from coordinate 1,212,034 downwards.
TGAATCTAGAGCCAATATTTTGATTTGCACTTATCTGTAGATCAATTTACCCACTTTATTCACTTTCTAGAGACTGAGTGGAATAGCTTCCCAAATCTTTCACACTTTTTAGACATTTATGAAACCCTGTGTCTTTTCCAGATTCACAAAATCTCCCTGTGGATAACCAAAATTATGCTCCAGCTCATGGAACCAGCATCCAGCATTAGCCCCTATTCTTACTCAATTTCCTGATTAAACCTGGAATCTTTTCCAGTAGACCCAAGTATCTATTCTTGCCCTTCAGGACTTCTAGGTTACAAGGAGTTCAGCCATGATCTCTTTGGAGGAGGAATTCTCCCTTTAATAGATGTTTAAGTGAGCTTTAAGAAATAGCACCAAGCAGCTCTAGATCAGGGGCACACAGGGGCTGAAAGAAAGAGCTACCAGGTTTGTTCCCCACATACACTACCCAATCCCCAAACACCCTGACAATTGCAGGAGGAAGCAACTCCAGTGTCTTCAGTATAGAAACAGCAGTCCATGGGAGACAGTTCAGCAGGGTGTTCTGTCAAGGAGATGCTGCACCACTGAGCTCTGGATGGTACACATACTTTAAATGGGAATTCAACTTCCTTTTTAAGCCAGAAGATCCTTCAAATAGGACTCTTACTTTGAAGAATTTAGAATTTCATTTCCAAGGAGAGTAAAGAGAGTTTCATCACATGTAGCTGTTCCTTTAAAGAGCTGAAGCTGCATTTTGATCGTGAGGCAATAAGCAGTGACTAGCATCCAGGGAGGACAAGTTACCCTCACAAAATTCAAAAACCTCACTTACTTCCTACTGATTTCAAGAACAGGAGAATCCCACAATGAGATTTAAACTGGGGCTGTTAGTGCAAGGAAATTCATACTGAGGGCAAGCCTAGCATCCTTAAATCAGCTCCATTATGTTGACATTATGCAGCAAAGCACAGCTCTCTGCAAGGAGGCTTCAGCTCTCAGAAAGAGCCTCCTATTCCACATATCTTAGAGATAGATTACAACAGCATATGGCAACACAAATACCTCAGAAATTGAGCTGGATGCTTTGAAATGCTTCCAATTACATTTGCACACGTGCCCTTTGGTACACAACTGGGGAGAGACATGAAAGGCAGCGTGTACACTGCATAACCTCCGCAAAGGTATGAAAATTTGGGTCGAGATTTATACCACCTGTCAAAATGAAGCCATACACTGCAATAATTTTTCTGCAATGACCTGAGAGCTTTGCTAGTTCATGCTAAACCATTACTGATTTAAAACAAAGTGAAAAGATGCTTAGAGAAGTGTACTCCAGTTATATCTTTTATTCAGTGGCAACATGACAACTTAGTGATGATGCTGCAGCCCACGCTGCACTGCACCATTAGAAGACCCTGAGTGTTTTGCAAATACAAAACATTGAGCCAGCTAAGATGTGTGGAGCACCTCCCTCACCTACTCCCACCCGCCCTGGCTTTAGCCCAAACCCCTCTGTTCCAGTTCCAACTACTTCCCTTTAGCACTCCTCCTGCTGTTTTAGCTAAACAGCTACTCATTCCGTAGCTTTCTGGCAGTCTTCAGAAAACCAGCATCCCACTCAGCTCTGCCATGGTACCACTTCAGAAATGCTGTCTCACAGCAGAAAACTTTTGCCTTTCACACTCCTGCCATACCCTCACTTCACTCTGGGCTGTGTTTGAAACCTGAGCAGGCACGGTGCTGGCTGGCCACGCTTGCCAGCCCTGCTTGCCTTGTGGCTCCATGGGGCAGGAGGAGGCTCTGTTGCTGTTTACCCTCACTGTTTGTCCCTCACAAGGCTCCAGGCCTACAAAAATTCATCCTACCTGGAATGACAGCCTTTCCTTGTCCTCCACGAGCACATGCAGCCATCAGCACAGGCGTGTTGCAAACCCCCTCCTGCCATAGGCAGCAATGTCAAGGAATACAGAGTTCTCCAGGAGCTGGGATCTGATCAGTCAGATTTCCATTGCCATCACTGCCAAGGCTGCTGGAAGAGAAGGACAAATGTGATAGGAGTTGTGCGATTTCATATTATGTACTGTAGAGGGCTGCCTGGGGCAGATGACGGGACTGGACCCAATGAGATAAACTTGTCAGGAAATACAGATTAATCATCCCAGTACTGTTGTGCAGAAATTTGTTTCCTTTTTCACTGAGAGTTCTAATAGAAATATAGTCAGACATTATGTTTTAAAAGAATATACAACATTCTAAAAGTACATTTTCCTAAAAACCGAACATTTCTTGTGTGACCCTTCCTTTTCCAAACCACAGGTTTGCGACATTGCTGCACACACAGCCTCTCAGGAGCAGGAGAAAATGACCAAGGTCTTGGTTTCTCAGTCTCACGTGCAGGTGGAAGACTTTTCAAGTAACACAACTACTTCTTTCCATCATTAAATTTAAGGCTATTGATACAGTATATCTGTAGAAATATCTAACACACTGTATCTAGAGTAATTTATTTGATCTAGATCAGTGGAGATATCCTTGGTATTTTTCAACTCTGGCATGACTTGACAAACTAAAAATTGGAGAAAATCATTTTAAACAAAATTAAGAAAGTACTTGGAAGCGAAATCACATTTGGCAGTTATCTATTCCTCGAGGATCCCAGGTTATTTCAGTCTTCATTAATAATTAAATTTTAACACCTTTGTGCCTCACAATTGATAAACAGAAATACATGTACGTTAATCAGCACGTCAAAAGTAATGCTAGAACCATATAAAGCTCACAGGGAAACAGCACTTATTCATGAGAATATTTTAACTCTGGTCTTTTTAATATCCTGAATTATCTTTACACTTTGACATAGTAAGCAAGATCAGCATCCATGGTTAGAGACATTTTCTTTAGTTCAAATGCTCGTAGAAAGAACTTTTCAGACACTGTCCCAAACAAAGCATGCTATGTACTCGCTTTCTAAGTCTAGGACAGGTCTATTGTTATTCAGATCTTTTTCTACATTGTAGCAAAACTTTAGAGTTGATTAAATAAGATTAATGGAATTCTGTTACTACTGCAACAACTTATTAGTAGTAGCCTGCATATTAATATTGTGAACAATCTGTAGGCTGCCTGTATGGCTGCTTCAGCTCTATTGGTTGGTGTGTAATAATGAACGTCTTTCAGACACTTCTGTTGAATTGTGTGGTAAGTCAGTTTTTTAAATGTTTTCAGGTAAAACACTGGCTAAGACTATGACACTGCTTACACCTGGGTTAAAGCACTGCAGAAAAACTGGTGTGCCTGAAGATTGTGTTGGAAAGCCAGCATCTGTTATCTGGGGTTTCCCATCTAATGGTTGCTCTGTCACGAAGATAAACGCACAGTGATAACCTGAAGCTAGTCTGTGTGTAGCAATAAATATTGTTGAAAACTAGCACAAAGTACTAATAGCTTTAATTATTTGATATATTAATTTATTAGTTCTTACTTTTGCAGAGTGCTACATGCCAGCTGTTTGAATCAACTTATTGGTATTCTGATGAAAAGAGTGGAAAAGTAAAGCATTTCACCAATTAAAATCCCACTCACAAGAGAGCATGTTATCATCCGGTATATCGCAGACAGGAATTATGATATAAGAATCTGCCTGTTGAATTCATTTTTTAATTTTACTGTAATGCAAAAATAGATAGTAATAGGTAATATTTTTATAGGTCAGATGAAGCAGAGTGGATAACAAATTTGCAAATCTTTACTGTGTTCCTTCTGTATGAATATGAAGCAGCTGAAGTTCTGATTGGTGAGATTAGAAGGAGATATGATACACGACATTGGTATTTCTAATTGTCAGAAGATTTAATCATCTTATGCAATCACATCTGACAATTGGACAAGGTTGCATAGTTCTTTTTTAAACTTCATAGTTTAGAAGCCTTTTTAAAGCTGACTGTCAGCAAACTCTCCTGGAAACAATATTCAACTCTGCTCTTGCATTTATCTAATCAGCAGTGCAATCTAGTAAATGGAGCAGGAATTCACAGGACCTGCATCATTCCCTCCTTTTGTTTGCACAAGGAACTCATTTGGCTTTCCTTGGCATCAACTTCTCCATTGTTCACTAGCAATAACACGTTTTACTCTGAAGAACTTTGAGACCTATAGAACAGTGGTTTTATCCCCATTCTAGAGCTGGCTCAGCAAAAGCACTGCAGCATTTCATCCACACCAAAACAGTAAATCAATGTAGATTCAGAAAGATCTCCTGATTCCCAGCATTGTTACTTTAACAAAAAACCCCATCCCTCACTTCATACGTGTTGTAGGAATTATGTAAATGTTTTACCTTTGCCTTTGCATTGTAACTAATGTTCACATAAGTTCTGAATGTTCATCTCCTGAGAGATTCTACACCACTACCTTTGCACGCTGGTGTTTTGGTCTCCTGTAGTAGAACATTATCCTGGTATCTTAAACCTTTTTTTTTGAAAAATGCACACAGAAGGAATACATAATGACATGTAAATATAAACTTGGCTTTACCTTTCCTTGTGGTCACTGTAAAAGAGCTAAGTCACACTTCCATTTAGTTACCAGTCCCACTTTAATACCTTTGATATTTATCACAGTGCAGGTAAAGATTGCTGGTGTTTCCATTACAAATGCTGGTTTATGTAGTTAGAAGTTGATCATAGCATATATTTCCAGTACATTTTTTTTACTAGTTGTTCAAAAGGTCCCATGCAATTGGCTTTAAGCCAAAGTAGTAAGAAGAAAGTTTGCAACATTCAAATTACTTTAAATCACAAATAACTTTAGAATAGCAGTGATTATTAATAGAAGCCATCAGCAACACATTCTGTCACTCTCTTTTTCCCCTTCCCTAAAAAATTTAGGAAAATACTTATTAGAATAATTTTAATCCCCTAAATCATTGGGAAGTATTTTCAGTTGTCATTTTCTTGTCTGGTTGTGCTGCCAAATAAAGTATTAAGTGTTTGGGACTATTTCATGGATTTTGCAAGTCTTCAATTAGTGTTCACTTGGAAGAATAGGCAAAAGAGAAACTTTTTTCTCCGTAAACAAAGACAAATTCTTTGCATTCTTTTGTGTCCATAACATTACTCCAAATCAAACACCTTAGCAGCCAAGGATGCAGGAACATTCAACCTTTTATATAATTCATAATCCTTTGTTTGAATTGCTGACCTTTGCATGATCCTGCTGTGGTTTGCTTTCCAGGCTTTCTCCTGTGCTTCTGTGCTCTGTAAATGCAATACTTGTTGCAGGTCTGTTTCATAGTTCTTGGATTCTTCAAGAAAATCCTGTTGTTGCACATGAAGCAGGAAATGCTGCTGTGCAGGCAGGGCCATCCTGCCAGCTCTTTGGACAGGACTGAACTGGCCGTAGATGTCTAAGGAGCAGTGGCAGCTGGGTGTTCCCCAAAGTGCCATTGAGCCAGGAGCAGGACAGAAGGGGTGAGGGACAGCAGGACAGGGAGTTTCCCAGCACACAGTCCCCCAGGCCAGGGGAGCCAGGAGCAGGACAGAAGGGGTGAGGGACAGCAGGACAGGGAGGTTCCCAGCACACAGTCCCCCAGGCCAGGGGAGCAGAGCAGCTCCGGTGGCAGCCCGGGGTCAGGCACAGCCTGCAGCACACAGCTGGAGCAGGGGAGCTGTGCCTCACTGGGGAAGCTGCAGCAGCCAGAGCCTGCCAGCACAGCAGGGCCCAGGAGCCCCTGGCAGGCCTCCCACCAGTGCTCCCCAGTTTAACCTCCCAGAGCTCCCGGACACACCTGCCAGCTCTGAGGACGTGTCTGAAATGCCTTCTGGCACGGCCAATGGCAGTAGCTGCTTGTATTTAGGGAACCAAATCCCATCCTCCAGCCATTCATAGGGCCTTTTGAGGACTTCATCTTTTGCATCTGAGGACTTTTTGTGCTTAGCCAGGTGTTATTGATAGTGGTTACATCTAAACCCTGACCTTGCTGTTGGCAATAGAAAAAAAAACAACTCTGTAGTTGCAACTGCTTCTTTTCCTAGTTAAGGAAAGAGAACACAGATCATGTAAGAATGTTCATTTTTCTCCAGGCAGATAGAAATAATGGCTCTGCAGCTTACAGCTTTGTAAGTGGAATATGAATGATAGGGACATGTAGTCCCTTTTGAGCAACTAAGGCTGTGATGTAGCTTATTGCTCTCCTGAGATTACTCTGAAGTATGATCAGGGTCATACCAATTCAGTGGTGCTCCTCCATAAGCAAAGCAATAAAAAGAATAGGGAAATTTTTCTTCCCCCCAGTTTGGGAATCATCCTCTTTTGTAGAAGTATAAAATTGGAACCATCAAAATCAGAAACTTGAAAGACTGAATCATTCATTTCCTGAAACCAAGGAAGATTGAAAGGTATTAGTTCAACTATAATTCTTAGATAACTAAATCTGGATTTGTTTTCATCCATTTTAATACACAATCGTGTCGTTTCTACAAAAGCTACTTTGGCTATCGTGTAAGAGCATCGATTCCAAAACTCAGTTCCCCCTCATGTCCTTTTGACAGGTTAGATGTATTTCTTCTCATTATTTTTTATTAATTAAACCCAAGGATTTTAGATTAAGAACAGAGATGAAAAATAAGAAAGCACAGACACAACCTGTGAAAAACAGATACCTCTACTATCCTCATATCATGGTTAAAAAAACCCTCATATTCTGTACAGGATTTTGCACTTTCAGTGGTGAGACATAATCAACTAAGCTTACCCATGTGGATGCTAGGATAAATTGCTGCCTATTTGCAGGAGAGAGGAATCACCATCCATTCTCTGGCTGTGTGCTGGGCAGAACTCTGAGTAATAGCTACATCTTGTAGAAACTCTGAACACTTCGCCTGCAATTTGATTAGAACTGGCTTAGCTTTGAACTGAGGGTTGTGCAGAAAGAACAGAAATTAAATGTAGGCAAACAATCTAAAAATTCTACTGGAAATTTTCAGTGAACACACTGTCTCTATTACTCCCCTATTCATTTACTCTCTGATAACTTAATAAAACTGGTTTGATAAAAAAGTAAGTGTCATTTCAATTGTGCTTCTAACAGGCATTTCTAAGACAAGTCAAGATGGAGATGTCTGCCCTTAGAAACTGCTCTCATTTGGTCAATGTTTATTTCCTTGTATTGCTGGCAATATAATTAATCACAACATTGTTTCAACTTTGCACCAGAGATCTTTGTATTAATGTCTGTCATTCTGTGACCATAATTTTGACACAGTAAGATATGCTTTAGGCTTGTACTTGTCTACAGTGATTTATTTTGTCTTAACATAAGAATGTGCTTTGGTAGATAAGTGAAAACCAGGGGTTTTTTTCATGCTATCAAAGCATCTACCTTGTTTTGATTTGACAGTATCGTAAGATAGTTTTACTACTACAGCAAATGTTGAATTAAGGGCACTTCCAAACAAAGAAGTTATTATTAATATTGCATTTATAAGAGAAATAGCTGGTTTTCATATCAGGTATGTTTGTGGATTAAAACCACTGAAGAAGTCTGATCAACACTGACACATTCATGGTAGCAAAACATTTTGAAGCCATTTGGCAGTAATATAAATGGTAACAATAAATTAAATTCTAATAATTAGAATAAAATAAGTACTTCTGATTGGAAGACAGGCAGGGAAAGAAATCTCAGTGACAAAGCCTTCAACTCAGTTATTACTCACTGGTTATTCAAATGAATAAGATACTTAAAGCTATAAAAACTTGAGGTTTTGTCATGTGCTGTGCAACACGAACTGTAACTGTGCCACGCAGAGACCTTCAACACACAGCAAGTATATATTGTATTTTTAGGATTTTTTTCCAAATAATGAAGATACTCGTTGCTGACTCTGGCAATTTGAAATATTTTGATTGCGGTCACTTAGGTTCAACTGGAACATGCAACTGGGTGCAACTGGAAAGAATTTCACAGCTTTGCATTCGAATGAGACTAAGTGTTTTGCATTCCCCAATTCCACTTCTGCCTATTTGACAAATTGTGGGGAAAATATTGCTAATACTGTCACAACTGCAGAGGTTTTCTTGCTGTATGTACGTATAGATCCCCACATTCTTACTGGGCATACACACAAGCTTCATTCAGTGCATTATATTCTGAGATTTTTTTTACCATTTATTGATTAAATGATCACAGTTTTAGAGAATAATGCATGTTAGTTACAGGCTCCTCATAGTATTCATAGGAACTAATTCTGCATTTGACAAGAAATCGCTTGTGCTTGGCCTGGATTTACTGAATTTATTTATGCAGCGAGACGAAACCTCCCAATTTTTCATGGCATTTCAATGTGCTGTTCAGTGTCTATATATAGACAACCACTGCATATATTTGAGCTACCTGTAAATATCATTACTGAAAACATGGATTTCACTGTGCTGGATTTTTACTGACTTATGCACAGAGAATATTTTGTTAGCATGTGTGCTGAAATCTTCCTCATTCATGAGTTCCAGTAATATCCTTTACTAAATAAGAAGGACCAAGGAAACAAATGCATTAGAGAAAAAACAGCCAAGAATAATTTCTTCAGCCATGAGACCTGCATGCTCTCAAAATTATGAACAATGGATGGAATCCAAGGTCAAAAATTCAGTGGTGCCAGTCACAAAAACCACTGACAAACAGTATGGAAAATTCACTGCAGCAGAAGTAGGGGCAAAGCTTGCATCAGTGCTTTAGAGTAGACAAATACGTTGTGTAATATATTCAGAGCTGTCAACCCACCAACCTGTCCAGGGACTGTGATACTCATGATCTGGGAGACAAGAAGGACAAAAGTGAAGGAATGGTTTTAAAGAGAGAGAGAGGAGGGAGGGAGAAGGCCATAACTAATGATACCACAAAAGGAGCACATTGAAGAAAAATAGTAATAGAAGCAAATGTAGAAAACATCGTTTGAAATTTAAGTCTTCAGAATTCAAGAAAAGAAGCAAGGATGTCTAATAATTTTTTTTCTTTCTGTGACTTTATCATTAATGATCTTTTTGTTGTTCCCACAAAGAAAATTTAATCATAAATCCAGATTTTGATGCAGAGAGAACACCATCTATCCCAGCTCAAAAAGTGTGTCAATAACCTGTCCCACCGGAATAAGATGCTATTGTAGGCAAGCTGTACGAAATTAAGGTAGCACAAAGACAGGCACAAATTTTATTTTCTTCCCTCTTGGATGGCCTTTGGGAAAGACAGAAGTGTAGAAGAAACTGTATTTAAGTTCAGTAGCATCTTGTTTTTCTGTCTGGGCAGCAGGCAGACCTAAAGCCCTGGGCATGTGCTCTGCAGCTGCCCAGACACGGTAACCAGAAGGACCTTAAGCCAAGAGCACAAGGCTGTGCCTGAGGTGCCCCTCCAGACCGAAGAGAGCAACGCCTGCATTTGTACTTCCCTGTCTCCATTGCTGCTTCAGAACTAAAACCAGCCAGAGCTGTCTCACTCTTTTCTTTCAAGAAGTTGCAAAGATATTAAAGTTGAATTTTGGAGAGACTCAGGAATTTTCATGTATTATTCAGACTTGAACATTTAAGAGGAAAGTAGTCATTTGTCTAACAGCTGTGTTACTCTCAATATATTTCATTGAATACCCAATATAAATTCTATGAAACACTGGCATATCTATGAAAGGCTAAGACTACCCCTTGAGCCAGCTCAAAGACAGGTATTTTCCCCTTGTTTTTCTTTTCTATTCCATTCCAAATATATTAGCTTTGCAATTAAAAATCAAGAATATTTTCTGACTTATGGAAAGGCATCTTCTGTCATCATTCAGAGGTATTACACTAAAAAAGAGCCGTAGATATTTTATCAATATCTCTCACTAATTGCAGAGGTTTGTTGGGTGGGAAGGGGAAGGTAGCCCCAAGGACAGCAAAGCTCCAAATACCCATCCAAATAGCAATCCATTTCTGCATGTGTCTTTTTTTTCTGTCTCCTTTGTGTAGTGTTTTAAGGGTCCTGTAACTAGACCATAGTTAGATTGTAAATTGATGAATTATGAGAATAACTTCCTTTAGTTTACTTTAAATATTTCACTTCATGCAGCAGCACAGATCTGGAGACTGTGCTCAGAAATACCCCTCAAAAAGGCCTGCAAAGCTCTCCAAAAAAATGAGATACCTGTTTTGGTTTTTAAGTGAGCAGTGTGATGTCCTGTCTTGTAATCAAGGAAGATCTGCCAGCAAACGCACAGCTGGTTCAGCCACACAGGTCTTAATAGTCCTCAATGTGATGACTTCAGAATTAAGTCTTTTACTTGTGTCACCTCACACATTTTTTCATTTATCTTCCAGCTCACAACTGCTATGTACATGATACATATATGTGCATACATGTGTGTGTGCAAGAGAAAGAGATACAAGCACAAAATAAGAAAGCTGTGAAAATACAAGATCAACAATTGCAGACTTTTCAGCTATACAGTATTTTGCTGAGAACAATAAAATCGACCTGCATTCCTGTGGGCAAACACTTAAAAGCATGCAAGAATTATGATGAAGCTTTTGATCCATCCCTTCTTTAAACATATTTCAAAAACTTTCTAATGAGAAAGAAATGGTCTGATTGAGAAACCAGCATCTATGTTGTATCCAGAATTTTGTAGATGGCAGTGTTTAGAGGCATTTGGTAGCAGTCTGCATGAGTGTGTCAGGCAGAACAGCCAGCGTGGAGCAAAACACCCCTTCAGCCACTCATCCCCAGCAGCCTGTAACTACAAACCAGATCTGGGCTAAAGGCCTCTTAAAATAACAGGTTACAATCTGCAAAATAAATTTTAAAATAGGAAAGATATTTGTTTTATAAAAAAGTTTTAAAAATATGGTTTACTTAATATTTGAGAAAATTTGGATGAATTATTCCAGGCAAAATGTGAAGTGAAACATCTCCTCCGCTGTTTAAGAAGTGGTATTTAATGAACTGTTGACTCCCACGGAGTTTGCCAAGGCAAACAAGGGTCTGTATTGATGGGACAGATATTTCACAATTTGCACTCCCTGAACTGTAGGAAGCATCCCAGCAGTGAGTAGTCCAGAACATGCAGATTCAGTAGCTGTATCGTCAGATAAAGTACTTTGATTTCACATATTAAGATGGCTAAATATACACAATATGAATAATAAAGTCAACTTCAAAGATACATAGCCTCAGTTATAAGAGACGTAATGCAAATATTGACTTATAAAATACAGTTCATCTTTTCTGCCTGTTACCGTGATCTGTTCTGGGTTGTTACTCTCACCACATTTATTTGGTAGCAGCTTACTGTTTCTTACACATTTTTTCTAATGCATGTATAGAACATTTAAATTCAGACACAGGGTCATCAACAAAATGTGTTATTGTACCTTACTATTAAAATTTTTCCATTGCAATTCAGAAACTGGACAACAGTATTAAATCCATAGCTCTTAGTAAGAACCCTAGATTGCTAAAGGAATCACTAAAAAAATATAATGATTTACTGTTCCCTTTCAATTGCATCTACTAGCTTCCAACATACTGCATTACTTGGCCCACTTGTATGCAGAACATCAGAAAGCAGTTTTTGGACAGACATTCTAGGGTGAGAAAATTATTTTTCTTAAAGCAGCCAGGACAGATAAGAAGTGAGGTTACTGGTGCACAAAACTGTACAAATTTATGTAGAATTACACCACTTAAGAACTTGGACTATTTCAATTGTAGTTCTCATTATATTTGGACTGCTTTTAAAATAAGTAAATTAATATTTGCAAAACTATACTTCTTTGTAGCAATAAACAGTAATGTTTAAGATAAAACTAACAATACTTTCTCTATTCTGAATTATTTAGGTTATTTTCAGGCTAAGGTATAAATAAACATCATATGATGTTGAGTCTACTTCTAAACCAAATAATCCCTTCCCTAATTCTCTAAGTTAAAATTTTTACTGTTACCTTCTACCTAGGTCGTAGGTGCAAGTTCTTTACTAAAATTGCCTCTCCTGTGGAAGGCAGACCTGTAATCCAGCACATATCATACTAGTGATATCATCTGAAATAAAACACTAATTGACCCATTTAATTAGTATGTTGCTCATACCTCTACATTTTCACTCATGAAATATTTTAGATATTAAGCAGTACAAAGTAAAGCTGTCAGCTTTTCAAATACTATAATATTATGCAGCTCTACAAGTTTTACCTGTATTATTTTCTCTTAACTCTCTTGTCAAATCTGATTTCTGAAGTTATCATCAGGCTACAATATCTAAGATAGCTTTAAGATGCCATGTCCCAAAGTACCAAATCTAATTAGGAGGAAATATTTGATCTATAATGGAAATAACATTATCTTTTATTTCCAGATGTCTATACCATATATTCCCCATCCAACAGCATGCTGAATTTCCTGCCTGTGCTTGCCTTATCTTTTTTGCATAATTTTTTCAGATCATTAATACATGCAGTTCTTGATTATAAAACCTTGCTCTATCATGCAGATCTTTTTACTTCAGCAAAGCCATATTGCATTTTTAACCACTGTTCATGGTTTCCAAAAGCTCTAGATACATTGCCCCTTTCAAATAACACACGCCACCTACAGTTCCAGTTCAGAGATAACCATAAAGATGCAGACATTAGCACAAGGCACGTATTAATAGTCTTATTATTTCATTATTAAACAGTCCTTCATATAAAATTAATATCATAGTCAGTGGTCTTGATGGTTTTCCAAGAATACAGCCTTAAGGGGGGAAAAAAATCGAGTATTTTAAAAAGCACAACCCCTTTTCATATGGCTCAGGAAGAGGAGGGAGGTGGAGCTTCAATTCTGATTTTAGTGCAGTTTCTCCCGCAGATGAACTTACATTTATTCCCGTTTCTTTTCCCCCCTCCCCTGCTATCTTGCAGCAAACGTGTGCGACAATGAACTGCTGCACTGCCAGAACGGAGGAACGTGCATCAACAACGTGCGCTGCCAGTGCCCGCCGGCCTACACCGGCATCCTGTGCGAGAAGCTCAAGTGCGAGCGGGAGCCGGGGGG
>VZRQ01009416.1:1156895-1198968 GCA_013397975.1 Machaerirhynchus nigripectus | reverse complement strand
CTGCGCGGGCTGCCCGGCCTCGCACCCGGACTGTGCGCGGCACTGCGCCTCGTGGACACGGGGCAGGACCCAGGCGTTCGCCAGCGCAACCCCGAAAGGGAAAAAGAGTAAAAATAACCACATACAAACTAAGAAGGCCGAACTGAACTAAGCCATATCACTCAGTTACGGACAGGGCTGCGAGTCAAGACTGTTCACCTGTGGCTCGAGACACGCCGGCAGCTGCCTGTTCTGTCACATCAGCGCTGGCTGCAGGACAAACGGCTTTGGCAGCCCCCGGAATGGGAAGAGAATTCCAACAACATTTGCTACTCCTCTCTGGTGCGCTACTGTACCTCCACCCGGTGTGTGGACCGACCAAACTAAGGCATTCTTTGCTGTCAGTGCATTGTGGGTATAAGGAAATCTGTAAAAGCTGCCATATTGGCCTGCTTCAGTCCCCAAATCCTTTCCAACCTGTGCTTTAGTGAACGTTGCTCTGTAACCCTTGTTGGTTGAAAGATTTCTTTGTCTGATGTTAGTGATGCACATGTGTAACAGCCCCCTCAATAAAATTCAAGCCAGTCATATCCTTGTATACCTTAGCAGCACTGCATCAGTAAGATGCTGTGTTCACCTACTGTACAAGAGTGGCTATAGGACAAAAAGTGTATTTATCCTTTTGTATTCAAATGAAGTTATTTTTCTTGAAATAATGTACAATGTAGATTTTTTGTATTATTGCCTATTTGTGTTACCAGACAATTTATTAATGTATTTAATTCTAATCAGATAAGAGAAAACGATTACTTTTTATTTAGTCCTTTTCTTTCTCCTTTCATTTAATTGTGCAGAGATTTCTCTGTATGGGCAACGTGCTGGCATCAAAGAATATCAGTTTACATATATAACAAGTGTAATAAGATTCCACCAAAGGACATTATAAATGTTTTCTTGTTGCTTTAACACTGGAAGATTTCAAAGAATAAAAATTCCTGCATAAACAGTTCCAGGATGACGTATTGCTATTTCTTAAGGCCTTTTTAGAAAACAAACAAACAAAAAAGGTTTATGATTTTACCATCTGGTACGTGGAAGAAACCCGGAAACAAAAGTGGAAATTACATCGTAACAATCTAACCTGGCTTTAATTTTGCTGCTGTCCTTTCTGCAAACTTAAAATGTAAAAGGCATCATTTGCTTGAGGAAGATTTCATCAAATCCCAACCTTGAAAAAGGTATGAAAAGTCGAATAGTTCTCGTCTTTGTTCTCTCAATTAATCACAAGCATTTTTCCAAAACTAAATTACAAGGTATCATAGAAGCTGGTCTTTAACTCACACCTTTTTCATGGATTCTGGCAATAAGCAGATAGAGCCACAGCTTCTATTGTTTCTCCAAATGCTTCATTTAAAAGATATGTTTATATATGTACTAGGCTGCTTAAGAAACTGCAAAAACAGCAGCAATCACAAAAAAAAACCCACCAAGATTTAACTTTTAATAAAGTCAGATTTAATATTTAGAAGGACTGTCAAAATATACAGCAGCGAGTAGATAAAAAGTGCTGCTCCAGCAAATAAAGTTTGTTTCAAGTATCGCCCAAGGTGTAATAAATTCTTGTTACTGCCTTTTATTAGGCCAATTACTGAGTGTGACAGAAAAGAATAGCAAGACTAGAGAGGCAAGCCAAAACCACAGCAGTGTTTCAAAGTCCTGGGAAAAAAAAAAATCTAAAGGTAGCAGGACTGTGTGAATTCATTTCCTGGCAATTTTCATCATAATGGTTATAAATATTTTACCAACGTAATAGCCTAGTGTGGAAAACAATCAGCAAAAGAAAAATTCCTGAGAGAAATAACTTCTACCTGGCTGCTTCTTTCAAATGGTGAACAGCAGAATTTAGGGCACTGCTTTCTTGGAGAACCTCTTTCCGCTGAGGAAGCAAGTTCTGCAAGACAGTGCCCAGCCTCCAGAAGTGGGTAGGAAAACCAGGTCTTCATTTCTAAAAAGAAATAGGATTCTAAAAGAATACTACGGAGATGCTGATGACATCAAGCTGCTGCCTCTTCAGGCTGTCACCCTGACCCTTCGTCATGTAGAAAGTTTGATGTTCACACTTGCCCTCATTTGTGAGCTAAATAAGATAAGGTAGAGATAAATGAAGTGTTTTGCTGGTTCCCAGCCATGGCCTACATGAGATTGCAGGTATATTTTAGAAGTATGTTCATGACAATAAACAGAAAAGTACATTGAGCAGACTCAAGGAATATAAATGCTAATACAGGTGACATACAGACCTGGAGACTATCTATAATTAAGTGGATTTCTGATATTAAAATGGGGAATTTGAATTTTCTTATATTACCACAGACCAAATTCAGATTGTGTAATTATTGGAAAAGATATGCTTTAATTGTCATTATAAACCAAGGCTTTGTGGAAGTGCTAAGTAAGCATGTCATGAACATTTGGTTAGAAGGGATTCTGCCAGCAGTGCTGAAGTATAATGAATATAAGATCTCAATCAACTCAGCTACATTTCAATTTCATATACTTGGGATCTTCTAAACCAGGGCAGAGTATATGGCTTTCCATGTATTTAGCTACCATTTCGTGCATTTCATCCTCCCTCACATATTAATAAAATTACAGTTTTATACAGGAGTACATTCAGTGGAAAATCTTCTTATCAATTGTCCTTTTCTTCAGCTTCATTATTTTTTCCTCTCAACTCCACAGAACTTTACTAAATGACAATCTGAGTGTATGTTTCTGCTACTGTATTCCAAGTATATTTCTAAAATTATGTGTATCTTTGAGAGAGATTTACAGCACTCAGCATTGCTTTACCTGATCTTTTTACTTAATTCAGTATAAAATTAAGGCAAAACTTGTTCCCCATTTCAGAAGCTGTGAAGAACAACAGATTCCTTTTCCTGAGTATGCAGTAGGATCTCTCCATGACAACATGCAGTTGCAGTGTCTGCTTTATTTTCCACCAGAAAATATAGAGCCCTTCCCACATATTTAGGTTTCTTGGAATGGGTATCCTCTCCCTGTGAATGCCTGTAAAATAACAACACATTCACGATACTGAAAAAGGCCAACCCAATCCCTAGCCTAGGATTTTGGTTCTGTATCAAAACGCAGCAAAAGAAACCTACTATGGAATTATCATTTTCTGTCTGGTATTTCTTTCCCGGAAGGTTTAGCATCCAAGAACTGGCCATGCTTTAGATTGCTTAGTTGTCCAGATTATAGTTCAGGGTAGAGTGACCATAAAATTAGCATTCATCATTAGATTTATTCAGTTATATTAGTTCCAGTTGCTTTGCTAAATCAGTCAGTCCTAGTCAGCTTGCTACTCCTGTGTTTGTACCTAGAAAATTCGTTCTGATCCAGGATCCACACGTTTGACATCTGAAAATGGGGCACCTCAGTGCAAGGTGCTGCTCCCTGACAAGCAAACTGCAGAAATTTCCACTTCACACCAGCCATCTTTCTCACAGGGAAATGAAGGGAGAGGTATCTGGCTTCATCCTACCTAATTGTTTCAAAACTATCCAAATGGAACAAAAATCTAGTCACATGCAAATGGACCCCAGATATTGCCCTCAAAAAATAATTGATCTAATACTTTATCATGACTGAGCCACAGGTGAGAAGTTATTTCATGTAGTGAACAGAACACAAAAATAATGTGCAAAAGACTCCTCAAATTTAGAAAGAGCTCTTCTGCTTGCATATAATTTTATACATCTTTCTCATAACTCCAAGATGCCAGGGGGATTTGTTATAACCTCATTGGGATTCTAGGTTTATTAAACCATTGAATTAACTAGATTCATCCATGCATGCAGTTTATTCACCTGTGAGAAATGTGAGTAATATTTTTCATAGAATATGCAAGACCAGATTTTCAGGCAACCTTCAGCCTAGCATTCATGTTTGTCCTTGCAAATGCAAAGTTACAGATGTAAATATTAAGACATAATCAATTCATTCCCAAGAAAAACTGTAAGTTTAATTATTTATGGATGCAAACATCTATCCACTACAATGCAGATCTAGTATTATAAATTAGAAATTTTATATTAACCAACAATACATTTCCCACCCTCTCACAGTATCAGAAAGAAGAGGATATAAGTATATCCAAAACAAACAAGTAGAACAGCAGCATTTTGCACCATATGGTGCATTTCATTTCATGAAGTGGAAGTTCATCACCACAGCAGTATGTTCTCCAAGACACCATTTTTGCCATAATATTCAATAGACAAAATTCCAGGACAAAGCATGTGTTTCCCTTTATTGTTTTTCTGGCCATCATTATCTATACAGGCACAAACATACAGACAATGAAATACTGCTTGAGATATTTCACAGCCCCAGATAGTACAGAGAAGACTAATTTATGCAATCAAGACCTAAATAGATTGCAAAGGCTTCAGGCTTGACTTTCTGCATACATTGCTATCCAGAGCGATCCAGTGCTCATCTCTGAGGAGGACTGGGATAAAGATCACACCATGGAATGCAGTGAGTGGGCATCCCACAGCAGGCAGAGAACCGAAGTGCCAGCCTGGTTAGAGAAAGCAGCACAGCAGGGTGTTGGCCCTGCATGTGGCAGCCGGGGCACAGCTCACACTGGGACATGCCGGGCGTGGCTCCCCCATCAAAGCCTTGGCACCTGTGTTTACAGACGTGCTTGTTCCTGTTGCTAAGCCACCTCCTAAGTACACAGTGCTACCCAATGGAGCTGCTGTTCAAGTCTACTCTTGTCACTGGAAATACACTTCTTGTCCTAGAAGCAAACTGTAGTTGAGAAACTGAAGGAATAGCAATGTTTTCTGGGAAAAGAGGGTCAGAGGTAGGTTCTGGGGCTATGCTTGTCTGTTTTGAGAAAACGAGACTGGTTTGGGATGAGTATTTTCCATTTCTCATATAGTGTAATTTTCACCTAAGTACTCTGTGGAGGTATTTTGTGACATCCAAGAACAAATAAGCAAATTCTAACATTTATGTATATGAACATGACTTCTCATGAATGAACAAAAAAAAAGGAAAAAAATCTCTGATTTCTGATTCAGTTCCATTGAACGAATGGATTTTTTAAACTAAATTTTTCTGGTTAGGACATCATTTGTTTTGAGATTAACACATTCTCTGCATTCAGAAGTGCAACACCATTCCTCCACAAAACTACCAAAAACACCCAATGAGATATAGATCATTCAGGCCTTACTCTGACATCTTGTGTAAGGCATATTCTAAGTTCCCTTGTTCTAAGAAGCCTTGTTCTAGCTGATGCTTTCACATCTCTCAGAGACTGTATTCAGTGTTACCTGGACAGATAAATGGAAACACTTCAAGCCTTGTACACCTACTGGGAACATGGTTCACTTTGCACTTGCAAATAATTGCAGATGCAAAATTGATGGGTGCTGCCTGTATTGGTTGTATGCAACTGACAGGGCCAAGAAGTCGCCTTCAAAGGCTTGGGTCACTTTGACTGAATTCTGCAAACACACTGAATGAAAAAATGTATTTGCTTGCTCTAACTAAACAAAATACAAGGCTAAGTCATTCTTACAAGAGTCTAGTGACACTCAAAGTCAAAGCACTTCCATTTATCACAATTGAGATGCTTCAAAAACCCTCGGAGAAGATACAATAGGGTTAGACATTTATTCTCTACAGTCTATAAATATTCAGATACTTCAGGTATCTTTTAACAGGGATGAAAAAACTGATTCAGAAAGGTAAATGAAGTTGCCTGAAACAACCCAAAAAGCAGCTGGCAAAGTCAAGGAACAAATTTCATCATGCTCAAGCCTCACAGCACATCAAATATGAATAAAGTGCTACACTACAAGAGTATTGAAAACTTGGTTACAACTACCACTATGTATAGCATTAGTATACACATAATACAATATTTTTATGCATAACCTATATTACTAATTAGAAAATACAACTTCACACCTCCTCATTTTATAATAGGATCAAACCAAATTTGTTCTCACAAGTAACAAGCAAGACAAAGAGATGTATGCTAAATGGTGTGAAATTACTTCTTGCCTAAACAGGTAACTGTTTTTATGTAACTTCATTCTTTCTTAACTTCATTAAGGGTTATGGACACCAAGGTCATAAAGAAGATAGTATTTCTGTAACAGTATTTTAATGAGAATAAACAACATATAGTGGTTGATAAATTAATGATAGCAATCATGTTTTTAACTATCATGATATCTCATAAATTATCTCCTAAAACTTAAAATTAGTCATCCTAATTGCAGGAGAATTTAATGTATTTACAAAAATGCACTAATAAATTTAGACAAGTACTAAAATAACTTGTTTTACTGTTTACTTGTTGCTGGTTTTACTGACTTTATGCATAATAAGTCTATTACATTCTTCTTGCAAAACAGACCTGCTAAATACATGCCCAAAGCTACATATGCCAAAACCCAGTAAGCTAAAACATAATGGCAATCACATTTATAAGTTGAGATTTGCTCATCTCATGGAACTAAAAAGCATTCACAGGAAATGGAATTCAAATATTAAAACAAAGTTTTCAGCTTCATGGTGTAGAAACTTAAAAGGTTAAACACGGAAATGAAGGTTGGAGCCCACACTGCAGAAACAGGTTAATGAAGATGCAGACCAACAAGATCAAGATGAAGTAGAACTAAACATGTTCTCCTTACCAACCAGACACAAATTTTACCTCAGTCTAAACAGAAGTGTATATGAAAGGTATTGGAATCCAGAGGGAAACAAAGCAAAGAGGTCCACTTGTAGAAAGACTTGCAATACTAGGGGAAAACCCAACACCAGAAGAAGGAAGAGAACATAAGCTGTGCCCACACTAAAAATATGCCAGAATCTCAGAGGAAAAGCCAATTTAGGTACTACATACATTCTCATAAGTCTGTAGGCACAGAAATTAGCATTGTAATCTCTGATTTGGAAATTGCAGGACTTGAGCCTCACACAGACAGTCTTCACTTGAGGATTTCACCTTCTGTCCAGGTGATACACTGCTCACTTACCTGCTGGAAGAGCCCAGGCCCACCAGCACCACCTCTGCTTTGTCTTTGCTCCAGCTGTGCACATAGCACGAGTCTGGCCATCTAGTCCAGATGTTCATGAAGCAGATGCTTTTCAACACATCACAGGCCTGGCTCAGGCCACAGCAGAGTAAGAGCAGTGCAGGAAGAATCCCCTTGCCAGGATCTGTGTAATGCCAGCAGTTACATTTGCTCTTTGCCACACACCTCTGAAATCTCTAGAAGTAATTCTTACGAGGACATAGAAAATTATATGTGTTCAGAAGAGAGTATTTTCCCTCCAGACCTTCTATTGACTTCTGCAGTCACCACGTACAACAAGGGACTGAAAGGCTGATGGCTACACTGACTCATTCAATGCATGTCTTGTTAACAGCTCTTACCTTAATTATTGTTGCTCAGAAGGATAGGAGAACTGACATGTAGAACACCCTGCTAGCTGTATTTATTATACTCCTTTCTTTTGCCATACTCCAGCTTGCTTTCTTCCCTCAAGTCAGAGTTTTTTCTATGCCCTCATAAATAATATTTCTTACTTTGCTCTGCAGATCTCCCACGGGCACTAAGTAGGTGGATTGGTACCTATGAATTAGTCTTGGCAGTGCTCTTTTGCCTTCCCAGATCTGGTAGAGGCACAACGACTTTTACAATTCGCTCCTTGAGTAGGATGGAAGGAACGATGACTAAACTATGTAGATTGAGTGCTGAACAATTTTTTGACAGCTTTCTCGTTTACTGACAATATCTAACATCAGAATATCTCCCAGACTGTACTGAGGTTAGCCTCATGACACTACTGCAAAGCAGGGAAGCATGTTATTTCCATTTTATTCATAGGGACTGAAGCCTGAAGATGCTGAGAGACTTACAAACTCAATTACAGAAAAAGAGATTAATTCTGACACCTCGTCCACCGCAATAAGTACTGAGACCTACAGTTCCCTACTCCATCCAAATTACACAAATCTGAAGTTAAATAGTATCCCATCTGCATGTATTTGCCACCCACTTACTTCAGATTATCCCATCCAAGTCTATTTTACATTACACTTCCCAAAACATTGAAGTTTCAGTGTTGTGATATTTAACTCACACATGTGATTTTGCTGGTTCAGTTTTTTCTCTTTGGCACTGCAGTTCAAGGCTAGAAGGAAACCACAACTGCTGTTTTGTGAAGGGATGTTATATATGAGCCAAAGTAATTGGAAGCATTTTAACAGACTGATAAATTAAAAGACATGCATACAGAAAAACAGCAGAGCACTACAATGCTCTTCCAAAATAAAGAGATTGTTATAGGGCTCCTTTCCCCTCTCCTTGTCTGATTTTTATTTAACTGGATATATTAGAGCTCACATAATAATAATATTATGACTTGATAAATACATATAATACCTTTTATAGCTTGAAATACCTATAGCTTAGGCATTTAATTTCTTCTAAAAATGTCTAGATACTGACCCAATTAGATTTTGATACATAGATATTTCTTGCTTACTGGAAATCTGGTAGCAAAAAGACTCTACATTTTGAATAGGCTCATAAATATATATTGAATTTAATTTTTTAATACACAAAATCCATTTTCCTATTGTTTAGTTGGTTTCCTGACTACTTTAGAGAAATATTTCCTCTAAATATTTTTGTTTTGTACAACTAATTAGTTCATAAATCAGTACGTTGTAATATGGCAGAGATTACCCTCAAGCCAATGGAGAACTGATTGAATGTTCTTACTTTCTTCGTAATTCAGCTATCTCCAACGTCTCTGTATTCTCTCTGCTGCTTTCAAACATTGCCTTGCCACTCTTTTCTCTCTTCCTATCCCTCAAATGTATATTATTTAGCCAATAAGCATTAATTGTACTAAACACCAGATTTTTCCTGTGTTTTGAACCAAGCTCAGTGGGCTGACAAAGTACATAAATAAATAACAGATAATCATGGAGTAATCAGTTTGATTCTGCAGTAGGAATTTTTAAATGCTTTCCTATTTCCTGTTACTAGGCCATATACTGATATTAAAGATGTCCCAACTCTTAAACAAAAAGATGTCTCTGAAAGAGGAGAGACAAACTGCAAATGTAAAATTTGTGTAACAGATGTCAAAGACTGAACTGGAAGTCAGTTCAGGACGGTAACCCTATTGAAAAATGGAGTGTAAGCACATGCTGAACTTGGAGCATGTACTGTAACAACACCAAAGTCCTCTTTAGTGTATTTTTTTCTTCCTAATCTATAATGCCAACTTTGTTTTCCTCAAATGGCTCACAACGGCTAAGACGAGGTAGGATTGCTCCGAGGCAGTATCACTTGTGAGCTATATGCTCTTGGTCAACAGCTCTCTACAACTTTAAAAACCAAAACACAAAAACCAAAGAGACAAACAGAGACAGGCATGGCTTTGTCCTTATTTCAGGAGACTTCTGTTCCGAGTGGTAATTTCTGTGTGGCAATCAGTCAGCAGCCTTAGTAGAGCTGCTAATGGAGATGTGCATGCTGATAACCAAGCTATCAGTGGTTTTTTCCCCAGCTGTCAATCTTAGCAAAGGAATCCAAGGGGAAGTGAAATGAAGATGAGCTAACCCTGTGTATCTCAAAACCACGCCTCAGAGACAGAGGAAACATACAAAGCACTCTGAGAGCACCCAGAACTTCGGTGTAAATGGTGCATCTGTTCTGTGAACAATGACGTTCCATTCTCCAAGGACTGACCAGTTTGCATTCGTTAACAACCTGTTCCAGAATCCATTAAATGTGAAGGAAAGCCTCACCTTGATTTCAACAAAACAGAATCAGGTTTTAAATTAGATTGAAAAATAATTTCAGGAAAAGAAAAAGTAATCCCTTACGCATTATCTCTCTGATCCTACTATAATCTGCAGCATTTGTACAGTTCCATGTACTATTTATTGTGCATTATTCTATTGCAGCACTTAAATTATTCTCATTTGAATGTTTCCACAGACCCAGCAGCTCTGGTGACAAATGTCTTAATTTAAGGTGCTGGTCTGTATGGCAGGCACCATTTCTGTCCAACAGAGAAAGGAACTCCCTAGCTGAAGCTGTTTTCACCAATTTGTTTGCCAGCAGCATGTTTTCCTGTTTAATCCATGTTAACATTTTGTTCGGAGTTATCCTAACTGGCATGTATTCTATCTGATAAACATCTCCTCTTCTCCCTCACGGAAACATTATTTATTTATGACATTATTGTTACAGACAACTAAACAGCCAAGAGGGAAACGCATTTGCTTTTCTCCAAATACCTGCATATGCTGTTAAAACTGCATCATTTTTCTTACAGAAACATTGAAAATTTGGTAAAAGGCTTCCTAGAATGTGTTTGGTATCCACTGAGAATAAGGAACAGAGATAGACACATGCAGCAGTACAAAATCAGCAAGGGTTCAAGAGAACACAAGGAAAATAATGACATTTCAGGTTGTTAGGCTGATATATGAAACCTTCTCCTTTCCAGCCCAATTTGTCATGACTCCATGACTAAGTGAACTAAATGGACTTGAGATAAAATGATTCAAATCAAGAGTCTCAAATTCATTCATGTTCTCTGTATCTTTGCCAGCACAGGAGCAGGTTGCTGTGTTATTAGGAAACCAGTACCCACACACTCTGTGAGCGAACACCAAATGATCTCTGTTGGAGGTCACGGTGTCCCCCAGGCTGCTTCATGACTAACACTAAATTAAGAAGGAATAGTATAAATCAAAATTACCAAGTGCCTGAGAAGCAAATAGCCTCAAATTCCCTCTCACTTCACCAGTTAGTACCGCATGTAAATCCTCAGTGACAAAACCACATATTCTTTTACAAAAGGACTCAAAACCCAACAACTGTTTCATAAATCACACTAAAAGTTGAAATGAGTCATCAGTTTGAGTCTGCACTACATGGGACCAATCATCTTCCATTTCTTTGAAGTTCCTATTCCGTCCAGGGTCTGTATTTTACCAGCATGGGGAGATTTCAGTGTGTCTACCTGCAGTTTTCCCACCTTCTGTCTGTATTATCTGTGTCTAAAAGTGCAAGCTTCTTTACCACATAGATGCCTTCAAACTCTGTGACACATTTCAAGACATAACACATATCCTCAGTTACTTTTAACTGACATATCCTTGAATCTTGTCACACTGGGCTAGGACTTTTTCACATAGAGAAAGGCAAGTCTCTGCAGAGGCTCAAGTCAAAGGAGCAAAACAACAAAACCTGGAAAAAAATGGAATGCATAGACTTTAGACAAGCAGAACAAAGGCAATATTTAAAGACAGATTAAACTGTAGGTGTATTATTTAAGTAATTCACCAAAGAAGAAATTTTTTCAGCCCCTAAAATTTTTTGCTGCACACCACTGCTCCCGAGAACAGGTCAGGTTGTGGTTAGTGAGTCTTGCTTGCTTAATGCCTTACAAAAGAGCAGGTCTTCCAAAACTCAAAAAAACGAACCCCCAAACAAACAACAACTTCTCCTCCTCACCTGCACAATCTAGAAAAACATCTTGCTTCTGATACACCTTAGAACTTTATAAACTTCTTTCAACAGTGCTGAGCAAGTGGAGGTAGTATTTGTAAAGCCTTAGAATCACATGTTGGTTGCATGTGTAGACTCATTATTCACATAGCTCCTCTCCCAGCTGAAGACAGTGGGGCCATTGACTCAAAGGACAAGAGGCCAAACTCCAAATCCTTGCATCCAGTGACAGAACTGGGCACTGTGCACTTTATTCCTAATCATGTCTTAGCACAAAATAGGAAGGGATGAGAGTTTGAAATAATTCTAAGCAAAGTCTTTGGGCTTGAGAAAGAACTCACTGTCTGCCTTCTCTAGCAGCCGTTAAAAATCCAAGATTTCATCGTTACCTTCATCACCATTTTCACTTACCCTCACACACGCAGAGCACTCTAAGCCCAGCACTGCTCCTCAGCCTGACACCTTGTGGCTGTGAGGGACATAACACTGCTGAAGCAAACACCCAAACACCATCCCCACACACAGGAGAAGAATAATACCTGCATAATTTAAGCAAATAAAAACAGCTCTTGAGCAATGCAAGACGATTATTTCATTTGGTTAGATGCAATGTGGTGTCAGCATCGTGTTCTGATAAGACAAACTGGCACAGAATTGTAAAGGTAAACCACAGTTACAAATAAGGCAGAGCTTTGGTTAACTGGACTACAGCAGATGATATTTTGCTCAAAACTATCAGCCTATTTAATCTGAAATAAGGATTTCTGGAATATCTGCAGTTATTCTCTTGATACTACTGAATATTAGTTCAATTTTTGCCGCAGGAATGAAACCACTCCTGCTGCAAGAGCAAAATATGAGTGCAGCAGGCTACATGAGGAAAACTAATGTCTTCTCAGACAGGGAGAGAAATGAGGAAACAGAGTGGGTTTGCCTACGTACATAGACATAGCATGGGTACATGCCTGGCAGGGAAGAGAGGGAAAACACCCATGCTATGAAGAGTAACTGCTTTTTCTTTTCCTAAAAAAGTTGTGCTATTGATTCATTTTCAAGAAAAACAACTTGAAACTCAGGGGAAGATTCTTCCTTTTAGGAGGATTTGCTGCACTGTCTGAAGAGGTTTGACACTCACCTCCTGTTCTCCTTTTCTGACATAGAGAACAACAATCAAGCAATTACACGGACAAAATAATTTCTGCACTTTGATTAGTTTCCACACCAGATGTTCCCACATATATTCACATCTCCCCAACTCTCTTTCTCCAGCCAAGAGTGTGTGCAGCTGCTACTTCTGTAGTCAACACCAAAGCTATTTAACAGAGCTTTTAGCAGGGGGTTACATTTTAGATCTCACCACTCTTCTCTAGGGGTCTGCTTCTGTTCCCATTGAAGTT
This sequence comes from Machaerirhynchus nigripectus, assembly GCA_013397975.1. Taxonomy (NCBI): domain Eukaryota; kingdom Metazoa; phylum Chordata; class Aves; order Passeriformes; family Dicruridae; genus Machaerirhynchus; species Machaerirhynchus nigripectus. The sequence goes on along the minus strand of VZRQ01009416.1, from coordinate 1,186,016 downwards.
AAGGCATCATTGCACTCATTATCTTCAGAGAGAGCTGGACAACATTCCTGGAGGTTTTTTTTCTACTCTGTTAAAAAACTGCACTTTCATCTCTTCCAGCCTATGATTTCCATTACATTTTCTTGCTGGCACTGTAAGGCTGTGCAGCTGTTCACTGGCCAGCTCTGGGTTGTCATTCTTTGTGAAACAGATTCCAATGGCAAACAATTTTAAGAACCACCACAACAGGTAAGAACTGTTGCTTGTTTGTTAATTAAGGTTTAATGATCATAGATTTCAAGAAATGGGAGGTACAAAGTTGCAGCTCATTAATGTACCACTGATTGAATAAACCTCAAAGGTGGACATGAGTGTTCCCAGATGATGTTAACATTCACGGGTTCAGGAAAACTCCCCCAGGGCAAGGAGTGGCTGGAAAGCCAGCCCCCCAGCTCTCAAATGGGCAGATTACAATAAATTAAGGCTTCTGTTCATTTGGGAAAAAAATGTTCTTACTCAATACTGACAAAAAAACTGCCACAGCCTTTGAGCTCTGGGATTTGTTCTAACTGCTCTGGTTGTGAGTGAGAGGTTTCCTGTAACATGCAAAAAAAGAAACACTGACTACTCCTTCCTATCTTATTAAGAAGGCAATTATATATGTTTGCATTTCTAGGAACTCAGTATCTGTACAAATTCTGCAGCCAGCTTCTCTTCACAACTTCCATGTCTTGTTGCAGAAGACACACATGGAATTTTTTCATTAAGGATTTATGCTTTTTTGATGCAAATTAAAGGTGATCTCAGGTGGAAATATGCTGGTGGAAGCACTGCAGTAACAGCTGGGAAGAAACCATCCTGTATACCCACAGTGCTGTCCATGGGGATTTTTTGGCACTGGGTTCTCAGAGTATGCATCTGAGGACCAGCACTTCCATGTGGATGATCACGTGGAAAACAGCGCTGAAGATGAATAAAGGGCCCTGGTTATCTGCTGAAAGCTGCCACTCTCCAAAAGGGACATTTTAAACGTGTAAATGCCAGGTTAGCTAGATTACCTTAGATAACTAAAAGCATAAAAAGGAGCACGGCTTTTAGACGGTAAGTGACTGCAGGAACTGGTCAGTAATTGTGTGATTTGAGAAGGAGGAGGCATGGTCTGCTCCTGCCCCTGAACTCCCTGTAAGGAGACAAGATATGGTGCTGCACTAGACCCACACAGTGAGGCTGGGTGAGTGCTGAGAACAGACTGCCAAAGGCCTGGGCAGGTACTACCAGCAAGTAGGAAGGTTCATAAAAATAAGAGACATTGATAAAGTAGTCAGAGAGGCCTGGGACCTGCCTCCTGCAAGCAGCACCAAGATATGCACAAAGGATTAGCAAACCCAACCCTCTCCCTCAGAAAGACACAAGCTGATAAGCCAAGGATCTCTTCAGAACAAGGGTGGTGGGTATCATGAGCCTTCTGAAACCTTAAAGGGAAGTTATGGGTACAATTAACTCAGGTAATTAGATGTAAATTATCGTATTGTTCATTGGACTTGAAATGCCACAATGTTTATCACTCTCCTGTGGCGACTGGTATTCCAAGAGCGAAAACCTTGCCTAAGACCAGGCAGAAAATAAAAAGGACCCACAAAGTAAAATCATGCATTGTTTGCCTTCTCCTGGGTTAAATGAGTTAAAGAAGGGTAAAACAGCACAGAATTAGAGGCAAATTACATGGCTGACAGTGTCTGTATACTAATCACTGAGAGCAAAATTAACAAACACAAGCATCCACAAGCATTTAGTGCATGAAATCTTGTTTTCCTGAGCTTTCACAAGTTCTGCCACTAACTCCAATGTACCCACAATTTTATCCAGAAAAATGTTATCAGGTCAAACTGTGTCAGAAAACAGACAGATCTTAAGACGTGAAGAACCCTGCATACTTCAGTATTAAATATAAAATCTTTGCGATGAGAATATTTTTCTTCACAGGAAAATTAAATCCATCTTCATCACACCATCCCAGTACCTTCTTCCTCTCCCTCATGCACAGCTGACTGTAACTCCCACTCCTCTTGTTATAAGAGAGAAAACACGAGAACCTCTTTCAGCTGCATTAGTGGAACTGGATTTTTAAAGCTCCAAAGATGCAGAAATAACATGGAATTCCTGAACGCATCTAAAATCTGGCCTGCAAGTCCAGTGGCAATGAAATAAAACAAAGGATGTTTTATCATGTTCCAAATCACTCTTGAGAGATAACAAGTGAAAGCAAGCATGACCTGAGCAGGAAGGATGGCAGGATCTAGAAAAGCAAAGGATATCTTGCACAAGCTGAAATGGTGCAAGAAACTGTCATTTGGTCCCTGTCTGCCAGTCATCAGAAAGCTCTGTCATCACAAATGCTTAGGGAGACTATATGGCAGCAAAGTGCTTCCCTTTCCACCCCTCCCCCAGCAAGCTCATTTCAGTGAGTTATAAAACACAAGCATAAAAAGACCTCAATGAAACCAGGAGAGAGCAGATGTTAATTACAGCAAAATGGTCTCAAAGCCAAACTGAAATTTGGTTTGGTTTTGCACAATTAGTTGGGCAGCACTCCCAAACAGTGCAAACGGCAGGGCATGCAAACCCCGACCACTTGAGGAAGATATATGTAGAGCCTGCCCATCCTGTGTAACTGAATGTCACCTCCGTAGGTTTTACCAATTGCCCTTAAGCTAATGCATCATATGTCTTTTTGACAAGAGTAATGGCTGGGTTCTGACAGTGAATAATTGCCATTTCAATTGAAAATGTTTAAATATAACTGAAATCAAACACGAAATTATTACTGAAAAATGTAGGAGAGATGACAGAAGTGTATAACTTCACTGGAATTTTCAGTAGCTATCAGTAAGGCACTGCTTTAGTTCTAATAAGGATTCAGAAGCCACAAAAACAAATGGAAATGGTAGTTACAGCACTGAGACTCAGTGCTTCGCTGCTAACCAGAGAACAGCCATGCCCTAAATTGTTTCCATTCCCACCAAATCTAGTGCTTAATGGCCTAATTCTTCAGTTTTAAAATGTCAAACTATTGAAAACACTGTTCCAAAATGAGCAGTAAGGCCATGTCCCGCAGGGTCAGCTGCTGGCTTCCCCAGCACACCCTTTCTGGGAAGTAGAGGGCTGAGCAGTAAGTGCTGCAAGTCTCTCCCTCCAAACCTCAGACTTGTGCAGTATGCCATTGTCTCACTTTCAGTAATTGAAATTAAGCTCTCTAAATATTCCAATCAATTACATTTTGATTTACTGTCTTCCATGGCATTTTCTTCTTTCATTTATTGGTGCACTTGACTTGTATTTCCTACAGGGACATTGCATGATAGAATTATATGTCATTCTTTTAAAATGTCTCTTTCCTTCTAGTACAAGTTTAGGCTGTACCCTGCAGAGTGCCCCTGAACTGATCTATCCTCTCCCTAGTCCTAGCAGCAATCTCCAGGTAGCAGTTTTTCCACCACAGCTATGATTAGAATACTGATCAAAAGCTTCTCCAGAATCCTGTCTCTATAGGACTGCACTAAGCATAACAAGATAACGGAATTAAACCTCTTCCAGCACACACTTGTAAGAGAGTAGTGTCTGGTTTCCTACACTCAAATGCACCAGTTGTAGTTCTTGTCTCCCCTTGAGGAAAAATGGATCCAAACCACAAGTGGACTTGTCTCCCTATCTGCAGTACTGGGTAATCCAGACTTTGGGGTTGTTCTTCCTACACCAGCCACTAATCATTGCCAAACAAGTGAGAAGAGCCTTGTGCCAGCTGTGGGGCAAATGGATGATGGAAGTATCATCAGAGCAGCTCTTCAAAACCCACTGACTTACGATCACCTTACTGATCAACTGTTACCTGTTCTGCAATAGTTGGAAATTTAGGTGTTTTCCTAAAAATGGATTTAAAATATCCCTTTGTATTCTACCCAACCTCCGAAATACTCCAGCATTCCAACCCAGTGTTTCATCACTTGTACTCACTGAGATCATTTTTCTTGCGTACACACAGCCCTCACCCCACCCCTCACAAACACAATGTTTTTCTTCAGCAGCAGAATTCTTAAAATCTCTAAATTAATCCATTTCCAACACTATTATGCAGACTGAGACTTTAAAAGAGGAAAAAAGCCTTTGGGATAATAATCTCTTCACTACAAGTATTTATTCTTCCCATGTATAAACACTGCAGAGTATATCCTTAACTCTGATGTTATTTGTTCTTAAAGTACCAGAAACTAATCAGGAAACTATGCCTATACTGTACCAACACTGCACAAGGCCAAAGGAAGTGATGGGGTGGAAACTTTTTGAAAATTTAATTAAACTTCGGAGAATCAATAAAACCATTTGTTTTATTCTAGCACCTGTTTTTAGGCAGTAATATCTTCATGCTGCTGCTTGTTTGGTTATATTAGAAATTACATGATCTGCTCAGCTGCAAAAAGATTATTGATTTGTATGTAACAGCAGAGAAAAGTACTGTCTGTTTACAAGGGATTCATAGTTACTGTGAACACGGTCTGCAAACAGGCAGGGACGCCCGTGTGACACAACGTGCCTCAGAGGAAGCAAGCTAAACACGGCAGCAGTTCACAGAGCACGCAGCAAGCACTAAGCCACTTCTTTGTCACGTAAGAAACTCTGCAAGTCTGACAAGATAAACAACACCAAAGATGACAAGCTTTTCAACAGCTCCTAAGAGGAAGATCAGGGAAAGGGAAATAAGAGGAAAATAAGAGAAATTTGATAAACATGATCACTTACCATTCAGGCAACTTTTTGTTGTATTACCGTTTCTATATACCTACTAGAAATTCTTAGGTACATGAAGAATTCTAAGAAACATGAAAGCATTTATCTGACTACTAACCAGTAAGCACTCACTTGTCCAAGGCACTCCAGGGAGCAGAACTCATAGGTAAAAAGTTTTCTCCACTAAAAAGAATAATAGTCTGTCCTTGACCATTTCTGACCATACTGGAGAGCAAGGAAATAGTGAAAGTGGACTCTTTGTCACAACCATTACTCTGGAGAGTTTACACCATTTTCTCTATGGGATTTAAACAGAACATCTCAGAATCCTTGTTGACCAATACCCATAAATTCCAACTTCCCAGCAATATTTACAGTGTCTTTAAAAGCAGTCATGGCCTTGTCTGACACTACCCTAACAGCAGTATCATGTCTCCCTGGCTCTGTTCAAGTCAGCAAACTGTCAGGGCACCTATAGACTGCAATAGTCCAGTTTCTACCTTCTGTTCATCTGCTTAGGGCATTACATTTCTACAAACAGGCCTAATAGCTCTCTAGTAATGGTAACTGCAGGTTTATCATTTCAGTATGTTTGGACTGAGGTAGAAGCTTAATTGAAGCCTTCTGACTTTGTTACATACAGGACAGTTGTTGACCATCTCTTACATTAGGAAAGTAAGTAGATGGAGGGTTGCCTTTTTTAATTAGTAATATTAACATGTTTAATAAGAATATGTTTGTTTCTCAGTCCCAATAATTTAAGAACAGAGAAACAAAGTAGCATCTTTTCAACTAAAAGGTCTCTCTTGCCCGTTGGGTAAATTTTAACCAGATCCAACAAATGCAAAAACACTTGCATTTCTTTTATTTACTGTTGGAATCAGAAACCCAAAGCAAGTAATAACAAACAGGGAGGAAGCAGTCCCCAGTAATGCATCTCAAACTTTTTTTCAGCAGATTCTTCATCCTAGAGAGTTTTGTAAAAAAAAGCATCTACCATACAAAAAGCTGTTCTCAGAGCATTTCCTTTGCTAGAGAACAAGAACCGGGTAAAAGCAATAGATCTTGAACTTTGGTCTGCTTTACTTCTGACACTCTAGGATTACTGTAGGTTTCAGGCTCAGAGTAAGGAATACTTACCTCCCTCTGCAGTATGTGAGGTTTCAGTCTGTGCAACTCTGGGGTTATGTCTTTAACCCCAACTTTCATGCATGTGATACAGGGTTGCTGACATGTTCCTCTCTATGCACTGAGGATCAGTTTGCTTGAGATGCAGCTGGAATATAATTTTCTGGACAGTTATTTTATGTGATTGCCAGAGAACTACAACTTAACTCTAAGATATGGCCTCAGGCACCATCACTGGTAAAACTCATGCAGCTGAATAATTCCCAAGAGCACATACCCCAGCTGAATCATATGGCTTCAGTTTGCACCAGTCTACGTCTTCTTGAGAATGAAAGATCCAGGTTACAACAGAACTTATCAGTTCCAGTCAAGCTGGAGCCTTTTCTGAGGTTGTTGGCTATATTCTTTATCATCCATGGTCTCTGCTTCACACATTTTTTTCATTACAGAAGCTTAAAATAAAATATAACATGATTCCACTGTAATCCAGGAAGTGTAATAGTGAATGCTGACCCGGAAAATAACCACATACATTTAAAGGGTATTGAGTTGACAATTTTCCTCCTCTTATAACAACGTATTTTTTTGCATGATCACAATGGATCATTTAAGTAGAAGAACTACAAAATGTACTGAAATAATATAAAAACTCTGTAAAGTTCCACTGCTCAAGAGAATGTTGTTAAAATGAGTGTTCAGTTCTCTCTTGCAACAAATTTCCTCCCAGCCTCACAAGAAGCCACACTCAGCATATCCTATGAACCCTTACATAAGAGAAAGCCACCAGTGAGTAGGTGACACAGTGATTCTATTTGAGGTGCATGCAATGTAAAACATTAGTATTTTAGAAAATAAGTGGAAAGTACAATATATACTGGAAATGCTCACTTTCAAAAACCCAGAGCAAATGTTGATTGTATTTGTGTGTTTTGCCACTGAATTTACTACTCCCATAGGGTTTCTTTTCTTTATAGATGCACCCCATGCTTGTTACTGTGCTGGGAAGTGTTCTGAAAGCTGCTCTATTATGTAGACATCAACAAGTTGAAGTTAATGCTCTACTAAGCATTTTTCACACTGACTATATGGGGGGAAAAAAGTTACAGGTTTCTTGCACTGGTAAATATAATAGGATACCACTGCCCAAGGCAAGCTACTCTTTGTGAAAACTTAACACATGCTGGGAAAAGGCCTCTTGGTACTGCTTCCTAAAACAGGGATGAGGAATTGACTGAAGTGTTCTTTTGTTCATGTCATTAGACAAGAGGAGGAGGAACAAAGGATAAAAAAGAGCATAAGGAACCACGGAAACACTACACAGGCAGAGAAGAAAGTCACAAATGAGAATAAAAGACAAAGGATTTGCCAGAAACAGCAGTCTCTGGAAAGAAAACTGATTGTTCATCTGGAAAATGGAAAAATCTGTATGTTCTTTGTAAGTATACTGACTGTACCAATGAAATTCTTAATTTTTCCCACCAGTTTCTTCTCCTATAAGCAGCAAGATTCTCAACAAGGGCTAAAGAATATTCTGTGTGCAGTTGAAAGCACTATGTCACATACTCACATCACACAGACATAGCTGTAACTTCAGTGTCTAGACAACACAGGTTTTACAATTTATTAAAAATTTAGTATCACTAGAGCAAATCCTGTATTTTGCCAGCTCTTTGAAGGCAAGGTGGAGCCACACAAGGACCCATTAAATATCAGCTCCAAAGTAAGCCTGAGTCACACTCAGGCTGAAGTGTACTGAAACACGTACATGCTCAAAACAGCAGCCACATCAACAGGTGCTGGATTTTGAATCCAGGTTCATTTTGTGAGTGGAGACAGGGCAAACTCCAATGACACAGGGAAGAACAAAGTGTCATATAGTCTGCCACTTGTTTTCCAAGCACATCCTGTTAGGCCACAGGTTAATCACTGTCACTTCATGCACCCACATATCACACAGTCTATTAATTATTACTTAATGTCACTACACTACTAGATTTTTTGATGAATTCTATTAGTAATTAGAACTGCTCATGCAGTGACATTCAAATAAAACTTCCTTCACAGTGCATTCATTATGAAGAGCCAGAAAGATAAAATAGCTAGGTTTTATTAGATGCATTTCATTTAGACTACAGCTTGTTGATTTATTTCACTGTTAACTACAAAATACTCATGACAATCTGAAAACTGAGACTAAATTCAGCTGCATGTAAAACAAGTCATTGCATCTCCTTATACACATTTAGAACAGAGAAAAAGGATGCCGTACCAAGAGCTAACACTGTTATTTATCTAGAAAAGGTCAAACAAGAAAAGGATGCTTTCAGACACCAAGTAGAATTAATCTTAGCACTAGTATTCAACCACTTGACTTCAAAAAAAGGTACAGCCAAGCTGATGGCTTGTTTGCCACTCTGCTTTTTGGAAAAATTTTAACATTACAGTACTTGTGCCAATTCTGCCTGAGAGCTAAATGAACTGGGTTTGTTTTATAAAAATGTAGTCTCTGATGATTTGAGGGAAGAATGCTTGAAGCAAAGTCATTTCTTTCTCACATCTGCCATTTTCTATCAGTTCAGAACCAAGTAGAAAGACACGGTACCTGAGCTGCCTTTCTTGTTAACCTTCCCTGAAATCAATACATATTTAAGAAAAATTCTGATTTTGACAAACCTACATATGTTGCAGTAACAGTATGTTCTGTCAAAAATAAACCTGTGAACTGCAATAATGCTCTTTAGCTCATGCCTCCCACTGTGAAGCAAGACTTAAACATTGTGGTTTTACAACATTTTTACACTATGAGCTAAATATGACCCAATTGCATCTCCTGAAGAAACTGCTTTAATTCATAAACATTCAAACTCCTTGCATATTTAGCAGCCTGCTTGCTATGGATGTTCACCTTATTACCTTTCATTTACCTTTTCCTCTACACCTTGGTATAGCATTTCCATGAGATTTTGGTAAACAGCAGCAGCTGACTGAAGCGTTGCACAGCTGCAACCCACTTACAGAAAGGTAGTACATACAGTAGGAGCTCCAAAAGAGCATGTGACATGTACCTTGGTATCTTTAACTCCTTATCAGCTATCTCTGACAGACATTTAGCTAACCACACCTGAAACACTGCCAGTGCTGGAGATACCACAACTTGTCCAATTTTGTGTCTATGTAACTTTTTATTCAGCAAGCTTTCCTAGTAACTGAATCTCCTTTCTTCAATTCAAGCTTGTTTTTTCTGTTACTATTTACACTAACTAGGAACTGAGCTGATCAACTAAACTGACTAGGACTGAACTAAGAGTTTAGTCTCTAAAGTTATGTAAAACCTTTTAGTTATTTGGATGCTATTCCCACACCCCCCCTAGCCTGTTCTATAATTCCATTCAAACAATTCCAGTTTCCTCACATTTGTTGGACCCTTCAGGAATATTTTCAGTGAGAGACTGTATCCTATACAGGATTTAGTGGCCAAAGATGGACAAAGCACTGAACTGGAGCCTTACCAGAAATTAACTAAATGATTACTTCCCATTTTATAGATGATGTTCCCATTACCAGGCATCAAGACAGTATTTGCCCTCTTCGCAGTAAAATCCTGTCAACTTCTCTTCTGTCCATGGTTCACTTTTACCTTTTTCAGCACTATTGCTGCTTAGCCACAGGTTGCCCAGTTTTAACTGGTATAGACAATCTTTCCATCTGATACAACTTCTAGATAAAGAAGTTTCTTCTACATCTAGATAAAACTTCATGGATATTTAATTGCACACTCTTCCCTAAACTACCAGTTTATCAGTACCTGGGTGATCCAATCCTCCAGCCCACTCACAGCCCATGCTTGCATGATAGCACCTCAAAGTATTTTAAATATATTCTAGACAAACCCAAAAAGTATTGTTTGTCAAGAATTTTTTGTGGGGAAACGTAGATTTGAAAAGGACTTCCCTGAGCGTGGTATCTTAACTCCCTAGAGACACACTGAGACCATCAGTGACTTGAAAGGGAAGGATGTGCAGGCTGGGAACCACTGCTTTTGGAAGCTTGTTTTTTTCTAAAGCCACGTGGCTCTTCAGTGTAGCACATAAAAGAAAAAAATGTGATCAAATATTCTCTGTAGCAGTCTTTTGTACACCTGTATACATATATAAAAGAAAATGTTTACTAGCATGCCCCAGAAGACTTAAAAAGGGTTTTGTGCATCTGGTCCTACTGTATAAATTTGAGGAGTTGTAATCAAGTTCTGGTGACAGAACCTGCATTTCCTATATTCAGAAGAATTTACAAAAAAGATATGTTCCCCCAAAGTATGAATCAAAATTGCAGAGACTGAAAAGCTGAATCTAGTCTTTGTTTAGATTTCTACAGTTTGATTTTCCACATCCTACCGTACTGATTTGGAGATCAACTGGCCTCTTAATCATCAATCATCTGATTCCATCTTTACCTGATCCAATGCAAATGTTTACATTAATGCATAACTGTAAAAACCATAAATCCCTTTTTAAAATCAAATATCAAACTGCTATTGCATCCTCTACTTGCAACTGTTCTTGGGAATAGAGCAGTTGATACAAAAGCTAATAAAAGTCCCATCCTGCCCTTTCCCAAACAATAAAACATTAATACTACAAAACCAAAAATCAGGCATGACTGCTTTTATGATCTGCCTGTATTTTTCTGCTCCCCACACAGGAATGGTGTAAATACTTGTGGGACTTGTACCACACCTCTGTTAAATGATATCATGGGGGAGGGAGAAGAGGTAGGAAAGATCTTTGTACATACCCAGGTAACTGAGTGGGGTGGGGGTCTCCTGGCACATTCCACATTATTAACAGCTACAGGGACATTAATTGTAAAGCTACCAAAGAAAAGGTGTCTCAATTATACATATTTCCATCAGGCTTATGCATGAGTAAGAATTATAATCCGAGAAATAACACTGCATCTCCTTGAGGAGACACTTTAATTGCTTTGGGGAAAAAAGACAACTAATTGAAAACAGATTTAGAGATTTATCTGGTAAGACCCAGACTAAATGCAAGAGTCTTTGATTAGGACCACATTAGCAAATGTTTTCCCACACAGTGACATAATTTCTGTTTCCAATCCAATGCTATCAATACACATATAATATTTTGGGCAATGATTTAGAAAAGTTACCACACACCAGGTTGTTTCTAACCCATATGGTGTGGTATCAACTTTTTACTTCCTGTTTCCTGGTCTTCTCTATTTCTGTTCTTCCCAAAGCCACATAGTACACTATCAATATAAAAAAAGAGTTCTGAAAGAAGCAAACCAGCCTGGTAAACAGCCACCTCCGAACCTGCCATTTTTTGTACCTCTAAGTTTACTTACTGTCAGATTACAGCATTTTAAAGTGAACTCACATTTTCCGAAAAGCAGATTTATCAGGTAGACAATTGTAACCCAGGAAAAAATCACCAGTAACTCAAATATTCCAGGAAGCTTATTAAATAAAATCTAACCTCACAGTCATGTAAAGCAGCAGAGATCCTCATAATGAAGGGGCAGAATACACTACAGGAGATCAGGAATTATAAAACTAAATTAGAAACCCAAATTTCATTTGCTATAAAAACAAACGGCTCTTTGTTCTTCAAAAGGAAGTTGTTAAGATAATGCAGTGAATCACCCTTCCGCAGTCAATTTCTGAAGCTTAATCCTTTCTATATTTCTTTTTGCTAATTATCTATGCATCATACATTTCAGCATTTTGTGAGAAAGTGGATATGAAAACCATCTCATCTCTCAGCTTTAGGAAGCTTAATTACTCCAAACTACCCCTCCTCCATCCATAGAGTGGACAGGGAGGAAAGAGCAGAAATTCCACAGCACGTTTCACAGCTTGGCTCCTGCTTCTTGTAGCAGCTTGGGACAGGACCGTGTGTTATACACACAAATACACACCCACAGAGCATCCATGTGTTACACACACAAATACACACCCACAGAGCATCCCTGCCTGGCAGCCCCCCGTGCCTGGCCTGGGTGTGCCCCAGACAGTGCTGACTGCCATCACCCAGCTCCTACAGCCTCGTGTTTGCTGACAACACACTCGATGCCTTCAGTGGCTGCCTAGAAACAGAGACTAGACAGGGGTAAGGGAACAAAGGTAGGTGTTTATTTGAAAGGCCTTCAGAGGTACAGCCCGGGGAGCCAGAGGCTACATCCAAAAATGGACCCCAAGATNGTGTTTATTTGAAAGGCCTTCAGACCTTTCAAATAAACACCCCGAGGAGCCAGAGGCTACCCCCAAAACGGACCCCAAGATGGACAACGAGTCACGAGTTCTTCACACTTCTATAGGTTTGGTTCATTTGTGTATCAGGGTTAATTCTCCAATTAAAGCTTCAGTTAATGATGTAATTTTTCCAAGCTCACTCCCCTTCTAGAGATGTTAGTTTACACATTTTGGGCCTAGGACAGTCTGAGTGTCCTTGAACAGCAAGCTCAGAGAAGCTTTGCTGTGTCTATCTAGCATAAGAGAGCAGCTAACAGGCTACAAGAAACTTCAGTTACACACTGAGCAATGCAGTACTTGAAGAATATAAAAGCTAAAACCTAAGGCATCACACTGAGGGTTTAGCTCTTGGTGAAGTGTTGCACTGATCAAGGCTTTCTCTGGTTTTTACTCTGTGCCATGAACCCCAGTGAACAGAAGTTTGGAGGACACAAAGAAGTAGCTGACCCAAACTAACCAAGGGAATACTCTGTCATATAATGCCATGCTCAGCAATAAAATGGAGCAGAGGGAGTGCTTCCTCTGTCACTCAAAGGAAATAAGCAGTGCCCTGAAGAGAATAACTTGAATTCCAGAAAAAAATAGTATGTAAGGCTTTCAGCAGCCCAGTTTCCAGCAAAAAGACAAGAGTTAATAGAAACAAATATTTTTGAACTGAACATCAAAGAACAAAACCTGGGTCTGAGGCTGGGTATTTTGTATAAACAAGCACCACTTTTTTCTAGACATACCTCTGTCTCACCTTTATAAATGGCTAAAACCTTGAGAATTGTCCTTTTTTTCTTCCTCACAGAGCATCTCAAGCTTGCCTGTGAGGCAAAAGGGAAAGGAATGCTGGTTGGCATAATTTTCATTGTCAAGATAGATTTTTTCAAGCTGAGATTTTCGAGCTTCCAAGCCTTACAACTGAAAAAAAACTATTGAGAACTCAGCCACAAGTGGTTCTTAGGCCCTAATTATAGTGCTTTCTCACTTTCTCACCCATCTGAGGACTCATCTCTTCTCACATACAAGGGGAAGGAGAATGTCTGTGACCGAGTGTGATATTGTTAACAACAGCATTTAATTGGGACACATTTTTGCATCCCACATTAGGTGTGAGTCTTAGTTATGTGATATGTTCACGGGTGACAGGAAAATTATGCCTTACATCTGCAGAGATGTGTAAATGCCTCATTAGGTTTAATAATTATCTGTTAGAAGGGCAGTTCTGCAAGAAAATCTCTGTTACTGAAAAATGAAAGGGACACAAAAAAAACAACATTGCAACTGAATCATCGGTGACCTTGGTGAATTAATTCACCTGTCCAGAAATACTTTTATAAACACATTAATAATGAATGTTACATTGTAAAAAATACATGAATGGGCTACATCACGAAAAGGTTATCAAGTAGCCCATGAAATCAGACATAACTTTATTTTCAGACTTGAGCTCAATTCAGCCTGAATTTATATGTTAATTCACATACGACAGAGGGAGAAAAAAGAAAGGTGGAAGAGGAATGTTGTGAAAAACTACACATAAAACTTTTCAGGTGCAACTTCTTTTCAATCAAAAACACGAAAAAAAAGTTATCATCTTTGACAGACAAAAGATCAATAGTATATGTCTGATTCTCTACAGCTAAAAATATAATAATAAATTTTAAAAAACCCAGAAACCACAAAACAAAACAAACCTCACCATCTTCCTGGATGTTGCACAAGGCAAATTATCCTGACAATAAAAAGTTCTCAAGGAAAGCTATACTATCCCCCTTATATTGACAGCTCAGTTTTACAGCTAAATAAGGATTATATAAATCTTGGAAACCAAAACAAAACATTATCAACTTCTTACAATGAGTAGGTGGTGAGACAAATGAAGCACAACCTTCACAGTAGCAAACTACGCATTTAGACACATAGCATTAAACAAAAAGTTAACCAGTTTATTATATTTAACATATTTACAAAATAGTACAAATTAAAGTACTGTAACTCCATTATTACATGACAAAAAAAAACTCCATACAGGCAAAAGCAGCACATAAAAGAGACACTCCAGAATATTTAGGAAGTCTTTGGTACTCAAAATATAGTTTAAGATGCAGCATTAACTCAATCAATACAGGGCGTTAAACACAGACAATGATATGTAGATTCACACCACAAAAGTAACGTTTGCCTATGGTTTTCATTCTTCTCAAAGGATGACTACTAGATTCAGGAATTCCTTAAAAGCTTTACATTTTTAGGATGGAGAGAATACTCAAAATGATTCTAAACCAAATGACTGAATTATTTTTCAACTCGTACTGAGTTTAACTGCCTCTTCTCAGAACTATAAGACAGTAAAGCGCTAAACACTTCAAAGACACAGAGCTATTCCTCTACCCCTTAAGCAGGCAAACCTGGAAAAGAATCATCCTTGTCTACTTAAGGAATACAAGATTAAGCTCACAATAGACAATCAAACTGCATGGCAAAACATGATCAAAGACTGTATACTCTACACTGCTGTACACATCATTTACAAAATTTTTATGCATCATCTACATATTTACAAATGCTCTCAATTATTCCATCAAGTAACGTACTCAACACAATCACAGTTTACATAATTTTGAGGTAAATCCTTGAAAAGTTAGAGCATTGGCAGAATTTCATCTGCAAGGCTGAATCTCTCAAGTCAGGTTTCTAATGAGAAGCTCCTCTCTTTCCCCTGGTCACACACTGTATGCCAGGTGTAGCAGATGGGTAAGACAGTTGCAGAGATGAAGGGGATTTTTGTGAATCCTCTTGTGTTGTGCTTGATTCTTCTTGATGGCCAGGAAAGGCCAGAAAGAAGCAAAGAATCCTGGGGGCAGCCAAAGAGAAACCCAAATATGTACTAGCAGATTCTGCTCTGTGGACGAATAGTGCAGATTTTGTTGCTTGTAGACTGAGAAAACACAGCAGTGTTAAATCTTGCAGTGTCAGTGCACACTAACTGCAAGATGCCAACGGAAGAAGAGGACAGGCAAAAGCAAAAGAGAGGATGTGGGACAGGATCAATTAATTTCATTTAAGAGCTTGATTTTCAATCAAGTTTTCAAGCCAGGCCTGACATTACTTAAATATTCAAAACTGCACATCTGAAGACACCACCCACATTTATTTTAGCTTATAACTACATTTCTGCCTCTTCACAACTGCATTAAAACACTGCCTCACCAAGCAGTGGACCCCACTTTACAAGGCCTGATCTTTTATCCTGGCTAACCTAGACACATTTTCCCTTGGGGATGTTCAGAACACTGCAACAAGACAACTCCCTCATTGAACTGCCTTTAACATCCCAGGCAACAAGAAAGGAAAGGACAGAAAGAAGTTTGCAAGCTCTATTTGCATTCACAAACGGTGACAGAAACTCCTGTCTAACTAGGAAAAGACAGTTTTGAGTTGGAAGCATCGAAGTTCATCTGAATCAATCAAGAAGTTAAGATAAACACTTTTGTTCTTGAGAAATGACATCATCTTGCATTAGTATTTTCTCCTACAGAACAGGTCTGCGGTATTTATTTTATGTTATCCCCCAGTTGCACTTTTATTGTCAGCTGCTTAAACGAAAAAACCTCACATAAAAAGGCTTGAGATGACAATAAAAGGATCACAAAATTCCACTCTGTGGATGTTTTTTTAAAGCAATAACACATCACTACACCTTTTTAGAATGTCTTTAAACAGATTGTTAGAAGATTTAGGCAGGACCTCAAAGTAGCCAGTTAAGTAATTATATATGCATGAATGCTACTCGTATTTACTACATATTTCCTTCAGAATGTTTCTGTGAGTGTAAAATGGTTTGTAAGCTGATAAGTAAAGTAGTTTGATGTCTCAAGACAAACCTACTGACTATATGCCCACTGGAATGATTAAAATCTGTTTGCTGCACGCAGTGATAAGGAATAATAGGCCTTCATCTCCTTGTACCATCACAGATGTTAGCTAGAAGAGAAACGTTAAATATTCAGCCACTGCCAGTACTCATGGTGTAGTACGGGGTGAAATGAAAAGGAACAAAGAATTTTGTTTTCCAGAGATCTTCTGGGAAGGTGAGGGTTGGACTTTGTACTGATCCCCAGTGACGGCAAACTGGCAGCTTGTTTCTTGCACAGCTCTGGGTAAGGTAATAACCTGTCAGCCCAAACTTCTGTATAAATCCCAACATTAAGACTGGAAGGTTCAGACAAAAATGTTGCTGTTTAAATACTTAACGAGACCAATAACACATTGAAGATATAAATTTTTTAAATCCCTGAAACTGCTGGTCAGCAGAGGATAGTTTTTAATTCATTCGTCCTCTTCAACATAAGTTGATGGAAACCAGCCCACCTAAAAAGGGGAAAAGCAGAACAAAATAATACATGAGATGCACAGGGGCTTTTTTTAATGGCTGAACTAGGCACAACAAGGATGGGTCTGATCAGTAAATATATTGGTAAGATTACAAAGATAAACTTGGCTGACCTGACACATTGAGGGTAGGTAACCTTAAGAAAATAATAACCTGCACATATGAAAATTTGGAGACCAACACCCTCTATGTCAATTCCTCCCCCAAAAAGTCTAAAACACGTTTGCCCGGATTGGAAGTCTAAAAATTCACAAAAATGCCAGGAGTGGAAGTAGTTTTGCTACAGGCAGGACACTTTTATTTTTTGAATGAGGAGTTAAACTTTTAATAGGTTCCAGTCAGGTCCAGGGAATCCTCTTATAAAGGGAAGAGTGACTGATTTGATTGCTTTACATGGAGTTGAATTCCACTGCCACCAAAACAGGTGTTACATATGACAGAACTAGACAGCAGAGTCTAGTGTCCTACACTTCAGAAGTTATAAAGTTATCTACATTCTGAAACTAATGATGTGCCAAATAAGGATTATGTAAAACATACAGTGATACAGTGTCACATGTTTCTGATTTTATGTATTTGCTTTAGGTTTTTACAGACTTTTATGTACCTAAAGTCAATTTAACATTCATGAAAGAACTCAAAACCAAACCTAGAGCATGACTAGAAGGGGTGACTGCAGAAATTTTTAGACTACCTTGCCAAAATATCTCCAGAGGTGAGTTTATAATGTCAAGTCCAGGCTATGAAAGTCACCAAGGAATGCTAGCATGTAACAGGGCATCCTTTAGAATGTGGGCAGCTGCATTAAAACGAGTTGTTCCGTTTTCTTCACATGCAAAATGTATATATTGCATGATGGGTATTTCTTCTGCTTCCCTATTTCTTCTGGTCCAGTTGACTACTATTTAATAAGCTTTAACCATTTAATGTAACCATGCTCATGTACACAATAAAAAAGGTTCCCCAAATTGCATAACGCAGTAAGTCTGGACATCCACTTCAACTGGACTTGCAACTATCATTTCCAGCTTCCAGACAATCTACATTCCCCCACCTCGCATTCCTTGACGCTGCACCTCAGTGCTTTAGACATGGAAACAGCAGTCTCAAATGCTTCTGACTAATCTGCATTAGAAGGCAGCAAACTAAGATGGAAACAGTAAACCCTTATAGGTCAAAACTGAAACTTCCCTTCCAAGTTTCAGAGCAGAGTGTGAGTTCATAAAAATCCCTGCTAAATATGGCACTTCATATGGGCCACATTTGCAGAGATCAAAGCAGCAGCCTCCTATAAAAAGGGTGGTTGATTCCACTGCTTTGTAGTCTGGCAGAAAGATGTGGGAAATCATTCTGTGGTAAAGTGCTAAACAGAGTTTCACAGCACCAGGAACCTGACCCCAAATATCTGTCTGCAAAACAGTTCAAGAAAGGTCAACTGCAGCAGTGCTATTAATCCTGGTTATTTTCCAACCATATAACCTTGCCCAAATATTTAGCCTGGTAGGTCACATTAAATAACCAATACCTTAGGTGCTGGGAAAGCTACCTGGCAAGAGTTCTGCCTGGCTCCTATGAAACGAAGATGAGAACATGCTCCATCTTGTGAATTTAAATACACAACAAAGGTTTACCATGTAGAAACACACCCTTTTTTTTTTTTTTTTCTCTTTAAACAAAATCTCTGTCAGTGAAGGCAGAAATGAGACACAGGAAAAGGAAAAAAAACAGCCTTACCCTTCCATTTACTTCACCTCTCCACCAGCCATTGGCACTCATCTTGGTATAAATTTTGACAACGTCCCCTTTCAGTAAGGACAGTTCTCGCATGTCTCGTGCACAGAAGTCATACCTGGCTATGGCAATGCCTATCACCTTTGGGCTTAGCACTGAAATGAAGCAGATGGTGATATTATTAGGGCTGGTTAAATGAAGGCTACCAAACCACTGTAAATAGAAATACTGCAAAATATAAAACAAGGATTCCACAGCAATATACACTGGCATTCGTTTTATGCAAAACATCTGCCCTACAAAGATCAAGAAGATTTAAATATAGGTGAATGGTGTAAAAGTTGAAGGGATTTTTTGTGATTTTTTGAACAGTCCTCTTTATTTTTAGAGAAAAAAATCAAACTAGATGAGCCATAAATAAAATGTTCCCCACCCTGAGATTGCTAAATACATTTGGAATCACTTTATTCTTGTGCTTCATAATAAAACTTGCTGCCATTTATATGTATCAACATATTTTACAGGTCACTAATTTCTTTCCAAAAGAATTATTAGCATTTGCAGTTGAGTTAACTTTAGACCTCTAATGAAGCAAAACAAACAGAATAAGGTGCTGTTCTTTCAAAAAACAACTCCCAAGTTAAATATTAATGCACTTAAAACGGGAAGCTAACATCAGCATGAGCAAAAAGGTACAGACTTTCTACAGGAAATTTCCACGGATCATTTGTCACAATCTGCATTAATATCGACTGGTGTAAATCTATTCTTTTCAGGAGTTTATTTTGTAAATCACCACTGAATTTGTTCTGCAAAATTAAGGTTCAGTGAAATTAATACTTTAAAGTTTTAAGGTACACCAATATAGAAGAATTTTGCCAATGTAAAGCCCAGATATTTTAAACAATTAAAAAGCTGTTAAGAATTTTTAAAAAGCAAAGGTGCAAAAAGCCTCACTTCAAAAACCAACCCCTTTTTCCAAACAGTTTTTATAGGAAAGTATGTGTCCAACCCTGATGTAGAATGTCTAAACTTGCAAAAGAAATCCTCAACGATTCCAGTGTGAGGACAATGAGAGGAGAGTGGGCATGGTCTAAGAGATGAAACACCTTTGACTTGAGCACTTTAGAAAGAACATCTACTACTCTACAGCATTTTATGGTTGGATTATTTGGTCAAGGCATTTTTTAGCTTTCTTTTCCATGAATGCCACTGTTTTCCTACGTAAATCACTGTAAGAGGAGTTCATGAGCACAGGTAAGCTTCCTACTGAAAAGATTTCAGAAAAATTCATATGGTCATGATGGATGACTTGATATAATGTACACAGAATCATCTCTATCCTCAGAACCCTTTCAATTTTCTTAGAAATGCCCAATCTTCATTAGAAAATGCCATTAATTTCTAGTTTAGCAACAACATAATACAAAGAATTCACAGCTACCTGCCCTTAATTTAAATCAGGAACCCAAAACATGGCAAACGAGGTGGGAAATCTTAACAGTTCAGCTCTGCTTGTGCCTCAGTTTTCTTCTGACCCCACTGGATCACAGATATGTAATAGTATTAAATATCTGCAAATCAATCTATGTTCAAAGCTTAAACAGCAAATGCAAACTATTTATTTTAAAATAACAAGGAATACTATGTTTAAAATATTATTAGATATACCACAAAATTGGAATGCCTAAGAAATAGTTTTGACTAGAGATTATGCCCTATTTTCATCACGTCACTAAAGTTTAGTCCAACATTCCTGACTGCTTATGTAGAGTATGCTTATCAGACCCTTGATAAATTATGTAAAGGATGCCATATAACAGAGAATCAGCCTCTCAATTTATTGCTTCTATTGATGTTGCAAAAATCTAGCTGATAGATTAAGCACATTAAAGTTCAAACATGCTTTCTTCCCCTCTTGGCAAGTCAGATATAGATGCCACTTGTTTAGATCCTGACATGAATGTAATGTCCTATACCTTATCAGCATTGCAGTAATCAATTTTACAGGGAAAGAGCACATCATGGGCAGCAATTGTTTTGAGGAAAGAAAAAATAAGAGCAGTTAATTGATTGTAGGGTCAGTAACCACTCCCAGGTGTGCAGCAATATCACTGGCAGATCTGGAGAAGCATTGCAGGGTGGAAGGAATGATTCTGGGGAGCAGGGTATGATTTCAGATTCTAGAAAGAAGATAAAGGGGCAGGGAGAAAGATTACAGGAAGCAAAGACCAACAAGTTTCGGGAAATGGAGAAGAAAATAACGAAGAAGGGAAGAAATGCATAGAGGAATAATAAAAAGGGAAAACAGCAAGGAAAATTAGAGAAGAAAGAGGAGCACATCTGGGGGAAAGGAGGACTTTTAACTCTTTTTCAAGTCACAAAGCAGAGAGGAAAAGGAGAAAGGAGAAATCAAAACCATTTATCTTCAAAAGTCTTGAGGCAGAAAGTAGCAGAATTTAGATTAATTTAGAATCCAAGATCCATATTTTCAAATAAAAGTGAAGCTCACGATAGGAAATATATACAAGGAAGCCAGATGAGTGATGGAATACAGGAAAATGACAGTGCTAATTCTGGAAAAAAATATTAACCATATCTCTCTGCTGACACAGTCACAAAAACAACTTGAGTAGAGACTATCAGCCCTGAATTCCCAATTAGTGCTGTCCCAGGATAAATAAAACTTGAGGGAAGACAACACATGGAAAGGACATCTGTACAGATGGAAGAAAGAAGGAACACTGAGTGAAGGGCAGAAAGAGGACAGCTACAGGAAAAATGCAGAGAGAGAATGGGATTAACAGCAGAGATCGATGGAAAGAGAGGGCCCAACAGGTGAATGAATGTGAATGAGAAATTAAAGAGGGGGAGAAGAGAAAGTGATAAAGAAAATAAGCTGTTGAGAAAGCAGTAATAAATAAACCTTGTGTATTAGGAGGGAAATACTCAGAGAACTAGCTGGAAATAGAGTGAGAAATCCAAAGGAGGTGAATAAAAAGTACATGTGTGAATGAGAAAAATAAGCTTTTACTTAATCTGGCCTTTCCTTCTGCAAACAGAAGATGATGACTACAGGGAACTATAATCAGCTTTGATTTACACTGGAGTATGTTGGACATCAACAGTGAAATAGATGTGCTGCAAATGAATTTTAATACTAGTTTGAGCCTGATGAAGCATCTAGGTGCAAACAACAGAGGTTCCCTGTGATCACAGCAGGCTGGTCTAGCTCACATGCTTAAATTCCATGAAGGTCAATGTACTATTATTAAAGCTGTGAGTAGTTGTTTCTCTCTCCTTGTGCCTCCTTGTGCCCTGGCCTGCTCATAAATCTGCAGCCATTGCCCTGAGGGTGCTCCTGTGTATTAGTTTCCATGCTCCTTGAAGCCGTGTACATTTACTTGTACATTTAGTGTTTCACCAAACCTCAGTTCTGTTAGCCAGGCACAGGCAGCACCTTCAGTAGTGCTCCGTAGGCAGCTTAACCTTCTCCTGTGTTACCAACTTCCACATCAGCAGAACTAAGCCAGCTCTAAAGATACTTTGGGAAAAAATACTTGTAATATCACAAAATAAGTATTTGTTCTTCTAATATAGGCAAATTATTTGGCAATTTTTAAGAAGAAGGTTTAACTACAAATATATGAAGCAACATAGCTTAGCAATCAGAATATGATGGGTAGATAAGCTTAATTAAGAACTGCAGGTAAATAATTTCCTGTAATATTTTGTACTTGTGTAATGAAATACTTAACCTAGCATATCGTGATATGCAAGACATTGAATCTATACCTACTGTTATAGTTATTAATGAACTTTCTGATACAGCAGTTTTTCATATGAAAAAAAGGAATGTAATTATAATTTGCTGAAACCACATATGGGAATATATGGGAATGTGTGATAGGCTTAAAGTAACTGAGTCTTGATTGCAGTTCTATCACCTTAGGCCACTGCACAATTTTGTTCTCGTGGAACAGATACCAGTTTCAGTATGAACAGAATGTAGAGTCAACTGGGTAGCTGATCCTATCTTGCCCAAAAGGACAAAAGCTCACAGTATTTACCTTGAACAAAGGGCTAAAACTTAACTCCTCCATGTTGTTTCAAATCAGGTGAGTGTTCCAGAGAGTCCAGTGAGCATCATGTCATGACCACAGGGCAAACAGCTACACCAAAATGGCTTTCTACTCATCTTATCTACAGCTGTGTCCCTTTATAAAAGCAAATGTCAACTTGAAGAGCACCTTCTAGCTTGGATTCTCAGTCATTGTTGTGACTACTGAAAAGAAGTAGAAGTATCTGCCCCAAAAAAATCTATATGTAAGGGCATAGAAATGGAAGAAACAACTGAGGAGCAAAACATCCAAGCGCAGTCTAAGACATGGAGACTGAAATCCCTGGGGTGAATCAAGAGAGGGGTCATCAGCAACGCTCTCAGCAAAAGTAAGCACAGTAACCATTCTACTACTGAGCTGCCATCTACATCCTTTTCCCCTCAAGAAACTATGGAAAGCCTCAAGAATCCTTCTCAGAGCACTAAGTAACTTGAACAGCTTCTGTGGGGCAGGTGTAAAACATACTGCCCACTGAGATCTTGATGACTACATCTGCATGTGTGCATGCCGGACACCTCCCTTCCCTAGGGCAAAAACCAGCCCCAGTCCTGATCTGCACAACCCAGGCAGTGTCCTCCACCCCCTGTACACAAAGGCAGGCCAGTGTAACGTGAGCAAACGCTGAGTTCTCCACATCAGCAGCTCCTTCCACGTGCTCCTCAAGGGCATTCACCTTTCTACTGGCAAAATTCTTCTTAAGTTGTCCAGCAGTACAGTTCACCTCTTTGAAGACCAGACCTTAGAGACCAGAGCAAGTCATACCCACACTGATGCACTAACTGAGGCTGCCAGTGGTACCACTAGCATTTTTATGCAGTCTCTTAGTTTGAAACAACTGTATCTACTAAAGCCAGAGATGGTTAAATGGAAATAAAGAAAACAATACTTAGAAAACAGATGGGCAAAATTAATTAACAATGTTAATGCAGAATTTAAAGAAAGCATTCTCTACAAAAAAAACTACTGTATTCTAAGATGCTACTGCAGTACGGTTTGCTGCAGGGATGGGACGAATACATTATTTACCAACAAGCAGTGAGATTGCTATGTTTGTGCATTTGAACAAATACGTTAAAAATATATAGCTCATAGATGTCAACTGCATAGCAAATTAACAGTCAAGTGGTCACTGATGGAATCTGCTGCAACTGTTGAGCTTTGCAACCCCTATTCAAACTGCTTATTGCAATAAGCAGTAATAATTCAAAAGTTTAGAAGTTTGATTTTTGTTATACTCCAAGAATAACACGTAGTAAATTTCTTTGGAGTCAGAGGAGAGCTGAAGTATTAGATTCGTCCCTTCCCTCACTTGCTTCACACAGAAACAACAGAAGCAAATTTAGAAGAAATATAAAAGCAGTAAAGCAGTACCTGACCAGAAAGGAGTGGAGGAAGGGGGAACAAAGCTGTAGTCTGGAGGAGTTACAAAAGAAAACCCACAGAACAAAGAAGGGGCTTAGAGGGAAAAAAAGAGAAAAAGAGAAAAGCAAAAGAACATTGAAATATTGGCATAAGATTTAAATAATAGTTTTTTAACTATATAATTCATTGATAATAAGGAAACTAAGGTTCCCTACTAAGGATGTCTGCAAGGAAATTGACTGTAATAACCAGAAAATTTGGATCTATGATTTAATTTTTAACAATTGCATTTTTCAAAGAGTAAAGTAGGAAGAAGTCACCCACTTAGGGTTTCAGGGAAGCAAATTGTAACTGCAGACTCTTACAAATATTTTCAGATTTAACAAAATTTTTTTAAAATTCTTTGTGTACCCCACTTCTTACCATTACAAAAGCAAGAACTCATGCATACATAAATCCTCTTGAGCCCAGCAAGACTAGTCACATGCCCTTAATTAGGATATAGTCTAAGTTGAACTGGAGTCCCATATGATGGCATGGGAAAAAAGTATGCATTTTGCCCTGTTAACCATTAACATCAATAGGAATTCCACAGCTAAACTGCATCCTCTAAGGCCCAAACAGTACTGCTCATAATTACAGTTTCCCCAACTTGCAAAAAACCCCTTGAGCAAGCAAAAAAGGCCTAAGCTTGGCCTAGGCAGAACCAGCACATCAGCAGCTTCCCTGGGTGAAAGCCACAGGTGCTCTTGCTCTATTGTCACCAAAATAGGGGCAATGTACTTTTAAATGCAAAATTTAGATGAAGTGAACTAGAATTGCTTCAAGTGAAACTACAGTTTATTGACCTGTTTTCACATTTTGTCCCTCTTTTGAAGAGGCTATAAAGATATATAGTGTGCTTGTCTAATAAAGTTGGGATCTTTGCTCCCAGCCGTGATTTGGAAAGGTACATTCATCTCAACTGGATAAATGATAATGTAGCTTCTAAATTATAGCTAATAATATGTGTAATTACTGAAAAAGAGTTTGCCTTCAAAAAATAGCAGGGTTATTTATTATCACTTACAGCTACTTCTCTGAATTTATTCTTGTGACTACACTTGAAACACAGTAATTTTGCTTCAAAATGGCTGTTTGCAGGAAGGGTGACTAGAACAATTTCATGCAAGAATCCGTGCTGGAGGTAATGATACAGTTTTGTGCATCTCACCCGGAACAACGTGGGCGACTTCTGCAAGACCAGGAGACTGAAAAGCAAAGTTCTAATCCAAGTGGGAAGCCAAAAATTGGAAAGGCAAAATAACTATCCCACTAAAATAGAGGTTTTTATTCTAAAAAATTATTCTAGAAATCAAGTAGATGCTGAAGCAAGAGTCAAATTCCCTGAAAATTTAACATATTACAAGGTGACTTATTATGACTCATATTAGAAATTACAAGTTAAACAAAACACCAGTTGTTTTTTCTTTCCCGTATGGGTAAATGAAAGCATAACAAATACAAAAAAAAATTAACGTACTCCTCTCTCACTCTTTTCTGAGAAGTAAAGTCCATTTGGTATTGCCATTCAACTTCACAGCAGGTCAAAGAACTTGGCAGCAGAAAATTATAAAACTCTGTCAAAGTCTGCAGTGGTTCAACTAGTATTTTTTGAAAATACCTTTCCCACTTATTCTGTCAGTTCTATATCCTAAAGATCAGCTGTTTTGAAAAAAAAATTGTCTTTTCAAAATATGGCTTCATTTAAATAATCCAGATATGTGAATAGTATAGAGAAAAATACTGTGTTAAACCCAAATCCTTCTTTAAATCAGCTTCAAACTGTCAAAGCCCACTGCATTCACTAGCTTCAGCCCCGTGCTAAGCAGTTGCAAAATTGAAAAAAAAAATGGAGATGTGCTCCTCTGTCTCTTCAGCTACTTTGTCTGGCTTCCTTTCAACAAATGTTTTTCTTGCACTTGCACTATGTGTGAAGATATCAAAAAAACCAATTGTGTGGTCCTCACTGAGGGCTGTGAAGAAAACCCCATGTCCAACTGTTGCCCCACGTGACTTATTTGCCTCCTCTACTAAACCAAACCACAGCCTAAAGTTTCCCAAATTCTTTCTAAATTCAGCCCAGCAGAGTTCACACAGCCTAGATATAAGGCTTTTCTTACATCAATTTGGTAAAATGAACAAGACAGCTTAAAAACCGAGCAGAGTGACCCACAGATGGACTGTTAATCATGGACATTTTGCTTAAACAAACAAAACAAAACAAACAAGAAAACAACAACAAATAAATCACCACATTCATGGGGACACACTTTACTGTCCAATCCATTAAAGGAAGTGTCATTCAGAGTCAGTCCAGATAAAGCAGCAGAATTATGGAAATCTATTAGATTTTACATGAGGAGTTTGAGAATTAGAAGCTTTTCAGATCAGTTTGGTCTGAGACAAAACTCAGTTTCCACCAGCATAGTTTGTAGCATTAAAGGGCTGATAGTTACTGTAGCATATTCACTTCCTCATCCCCTTGACTAAAATGAGAGCATCCCACAGTCATTTCTCTTGCTCTCCCCTATACTGCCTAAAAGATCTTGTAAAAAATGGGGTTTTTTGTATGATGACTGAAGTTAATGAGGATGTACCATAAATCTTGTATCCTGTAAAGCAGGAAATGATTGAGCCCTTGCAGACTAAGAAGTTACTGGACAGTATAGATACAGTCTAACTGGTCAAATTAAAAAAAAGAAAATAATCTGGTTCTGCTCACAGTCAATAACAACTCAAAAAATGCAAAGTGAATCAAGCAAGACATGTCCTCTCAACAAATAAAGCCTCAACCTGTGCAGAGGCAAGGGATGAGGAAAGCACAAGAGATGGCAAGAGGAAGGGAGCAGCACGGGGACACCACAAGCTAAAGGGGAGGAAAGGGCAGATAAATTCACCAGGAATGGACATGTCCAGCATAGAGAGGACACAACAGACAGAAGTCCTGGGAAGCAGTGAAGGAGAACAGAAACGGAAAGAAGATGAATTGGGAGGTAGAGACAGTAAATGAAATGCCCAGAGACACACTGGTTTCTTACAATCATTTGGTCCTAAATTATCTTCACTTCAATTAGGAGAGGAAGAAAGCCTCCAAAGTTACAGAGATGTTATGGAACAGAGGCAAGCAAGTAAACAAAAGTTCACAAACACAGCAAATCAAAGTAAGAAAGTCACCATCAGCATCACAAAGACTAGACTGGACTTTCTGGGCTTTCACAGCAGTCTTCATATTGTTAAAATCCCCATTAATTTTTATTTTCCTCTTATTATCTGTTACAGTACAAAGATGCAGCCCTTGTCTGCAGAACAGCAAATCTAATATTTGTTCTTTGACAGAAACATTATATACTTTCCAGAGGCCAGCCATGTGGTAGGTTTGATCATTAACACTGAACCTGTCCATCTCCTAAAAATCATGCTAACTTCCACTTAAATTGTAATAGTGTAAATAAAGGACAGCACATGCATTGTAAGCCTTCTCAGTTTATTTCTAAACTTCAAAACTTTCTAACTGCTATTTACTTTGCACAGTAGCTCATTAACATTCAGAAGCTTAGTAAGGGGACTCTAATAAACATTCAATGTTAAAAAACACACATAAAAATGATTATGATATAGTAAATCTATTTTTTTGACACAATTATTTGGTATTACTGAGATGCTACTTCACAGGGCTATGCTACAAGACTGATTTATTTAAATCCCCTTTTAAGGATTAGAAATTGTCACAGATATTAACACTTGTAGCTGCACACATGCAAATTTCTTAAGAAACTAGGCAAGATGCAGTTTAATCTCTCACCAGCATGTCTAATAGATTTTTTGAATATCGGGGAGATTTTAAGTTTGGCAGCAAGACAAGCTTGCTAGACATGTTTATAAATCTCCTGGCAGATCTGAATCTGCTTAGCTTCAAAAACTCCAAGCTAAAAGCATTGCCATAGTAATTGGTTATATGTCAGAAATGGAAGATGAAGATGTGCAAAGTATATGTCCTTTTAATATATATATATATATAACAGAAAGCAATATACAAGAATTTATAATCCTCACCATTGCCACCTGTTCTGTTACTCCTCTGTCCTGCTGAGTTTTCAGATTCTTTGTATGGAAATTGAAGAGTAGTATCCAAACTTCGAAAACCTTCTTTGAGAGAGTGGTGCTTATAGTATTCTACGAGTTCCTTTCAGAAAGGAAAAATACTTTCATTGGAAATTGAAATCACATACTGTTCAACATTCTGGTGTACAGCAAATGACAGTTTTATTATGCAAGTAACCTTATTTTATAACACATCCCATAGAACATGCTTATTTTTTAAAATATAAAGTACCCTAAAAATTGACAGCTTTTACATTGCCACTTAAAAAAAAATTAAACAAAACAAATAAAAAAAAAAAAAGAGACACACCAAAAATCAGCTAAGTAAAATCTTACTGTCAGTCAACATTTCCTACTCTTTTAAGCCAGGCTGACAATGTATTTGCTTTTCTGGAGTCAGGCAGAAGGCAAGGTCAGCTGTTTGCAGCTGTTTGCTAAGGATGCAGCAGTAAATGTCTCTGTTTTCTCAAATTTCTTTTGCAATGACAAGTGATGTTTATCTACAAATGTATTTTTTTAGTACACAGATCTGAAATAAAGCACATGGCTTGCATCTAAGTGTGTAAGTCAACAGCAACTTAATGTACAGCTACTCAGATCATGTAAAACTTCCAAGGCAGGGCCAGCTTGGGGGGTGTCAGACAGTGCACACTGACTGAAAAGTCCAGCATTTCACATTCTCCTTGTACCCAATCCAAAAATTTCATCTTGTGTGTGTGCATCTAGATAACCATTCATAGCTACACACAGGAATATTTTACATATATATATGTAAAAATTCATATATGTAAATATAAAAGAATAGCTGAAATAGTTTATGTAACCAAGAAGACAAGTTACTTGAGTTCCCACTCTAAAGAAGGCAACACCCATCAAAATTCTGACAGCTCATGCTATTCCTTTGCTATCTTCTACCCCTGCCATTGTCTGCTACATTTGAATTAGCCCTAGAAATGTCAATATCACATAGTTTGTACACAGAGCTAGAATAAGATTAAAAGTGACCAGACAATTCAAAGCAAATGTACTTCAACTGATCCATTCAAATGTGGGATGTCACTCTTCAGAAATGCAAGCACAAAGCAATGTATTTACTGTAAACCCTTCACTCCATTCCACTTGCTTATATTTAGATTTCCAAAATCAGAGTTGGTCAAGCCGAGCTTAGGTCAAAATTAGGAAATCATGCTGTTTTTAATCATTTCCTTCGCGGGGGGGGA
>VZRQ01009416.1:1143710-1156865 GCA_013397975.1 Machaerirhynchus nigripectus | reverse complement strand
GAGAGAGAGAGGGAGAAGACAAAACAACAACGAACAAACAAACCAAACAAAGAAAAAAACAGCACCACAAAAAGCCACCAAAATTTTTTGCCTATAATAGCCTACATCGGTGATACCTTAATTCCAGGCAAGCAAAAATAACTCTCAAATTATTTAGCCCTATATCTAGTGCACAAACCCTAAGTTCTTGATAACAGTCTGGAGATTATTTTCTGAACTCTGGAGAACTTCACTGTCCACACTGCTGAATATTCTGAAATGCCTTCTAAGGCAGAGGCCAATTCTAAGTAAAATCTCCACCCGCTTTTAACAGTTTATAATCACAGGCACTCCAAGTAAGCAGAGAGGCCAGGAGACTAAGAACTCTTTGGGCTTTGCTGTTTGATATCAGCACATCATGCAAGCTACAACGTCAGCAACTAAATTTTACTCCCATATCATTACTGAATATCCAGACATTCAAATTACCAAGGCAACACAGTGCGTGATTTGTAAGTAAGCAGCACTCAAAGCAGGATTTCTGGATAAATGGAAAACTAATTAGCATGAAACTTGTTATCTTTTTGCACAGTGTAAGTCTGTAAGAATTATGTTGTTTGGTAAAGGTAATTAGAATTCCAAATGGACAGATGTTATTTGTTGGCAGAATAAGTAAAATGGTTCCGAAGTAAGGAAAAAGAAAAAATCACTTCATGTCACAGATCCAGTTACTTTTAAAGCTTAGGTTCTAATACCATTCTTCCATGAAAACAGTTGACTGACAACTGGCCTCTACAACATGAATTGCACAAATCACAATTGCAAGCTTACAGACAGATGAGGAAGGTAAGCAGTCCATGCCAGCGTGGACGGGGCTCCTCAGGAGTCTGTCACAGTACCCTGACTCAGAGCAGCAGCAGCACTGACCTTTCACTGCACCCTGCTTTACACACTCAGCACATTTTAATTACTCTTGTGAAAGTTTCTCAAATGTACTATGACAAGTACAAGAGCGCTTCTACTTTTTTTTACCTCCAAAGCAATACAAAACACTTTGTCACCACAGACCACTCCTTAACGTTTCCATGGATGCTGGCTTTGTCTCTCTTCTGCTCCCACTTCTACTCAGACTACTTTTGTTCCTCTTTTCTTTCAGACACTGTTACTTTTTCTCTTGCATCCACCCAGAACAAAGCAGTTGTTCCACAGCACGTACAAACACCACAGTACCACTTTTGTATTTAACTCTCAAGGGCAGACTTCATAACGCCCTAAATCTGTGTTATAAAATAATTCTTTCCAACTTGAATGTTAGCAAGGCTAAGTTGGTAGTGGTGAGGTCCTTACAGCAGAGATTTCTTCCGTCCTCTCAATTCTGTGATGCAATACATAGTCTTTTTGCTCACTTTTCATCCAACTTTGTCCTTTATTTTATTTCGGCTCTACTCTGGAACCTGCACCAGTGCATTAAACTGCGTCACTGCCATAAGAAGACACATGGCTGCAAGGCACTCCAGCTGCCATGTTGTGTCAAAATCAGTTTCCAGTGAATTGTTTGCAGTGTTCACAGACTAAGCAGCCACCTCCTTCATGCATTTGAGTTGATTTCTACTGCTAAACAACAATAAGACCTCAGGGTCCCCAGCCCTAACACTAAACTATTCACTGGCCTGTAAGTGTGAAATGAAGGTAAAGCACAGAAACAGCTTGGTGCATTCTTCATCAGGAAATAATGTTCTTCCTGTTCTAATGAGCACCTAGAACTTACCATTCAATCTTTCCCCACTGCTAGGATGCTCTTATTTTACAGAGTATCAGTGGCTAAATTAAAATAATTTCTAAGGCTTCCTGGTTTTAAAGCTTCTCCCTACTCTTGTTTTGCATTATCCTTCATTTTTATTTAGCATTTTCACGTACTTGAGTATTCACGCAGGAAGGCTGCTAGATAAATTTTAATCCAACTGATTGCTAAAAATCAAGGTTTTCAAAGACCTCAAATTCTCCTTTTCAAATTCACTCTAACTCCATAGTGGGCTGATGCATGGGATTCAGATTGCTGCTCTCTTCTACTTCACTACAAGGGACATAGTACAGTCCTAACAATAAAAATGTAGCTTTAAGCACATAAAATTATCACTTAGAGCTAAAATGATAAATATAAAAAATTATCTTATTAGCAGATATGGACACAATTGAAATCTCTCACTCTCATAGCTTTCTGGAATTTCACAAACCAAAGTAGCTCTCTCTAACAGAAACAGCTACAAAAAAAAATCTCACATTGTTAAAAAGCTAATCAATGCTTACCATTAAATTTTTAAATTTTCTATTTTCTGCAATGTGGAAAAAGCCATCTCTTGTTAAAATCTTGATGTGTTTCACTTCGTTATTGTACCTGTGGGCAATGAATAACTTATGAATATAAATGTGTTTTTAATCAGACACAATCAATAATTACCTGAGGGCATGCACCTAGAACACCACACACATAAATTCTTAAGACAAAATGTGTATCTGTGCCAAAACAAAGTTGACATCTAATCAACCAAATATATTTATTAAAGTACAGCTAAAGAAGTAATCTGTAATCAGAAAAAAATCACAGCTAACTGCTCATTCTAATTGGGAATTCCCATGTACTTCTTGTTTTTATATTCATGTTGATAAACACCATGGAAGCAAACAATAATTTGAATCCACAAAATGTATAAACTCACATTTTACTGAACTGTCTGAGATGCAAAGGGCTTCAATGAGTTGTCACCAAAGTCAATGAAAAAAGATCACATTGCACTGCAAAAAATGCTCACTCTTCTCCAACATACTCAACCATTATTTTTGTAGCCCCTTTTGCTACATCAGCATTACAAAACCATTGCTTCTTTCCTTCTATAAATCCTGTGTATTTCTGACAGCAACTTCAGTTTTTCTATATTGATTCTCTTAGAGGCTGCATAGAATTATATAATGGAAACAGCTGTTTCTTTTCCATATTTCTTTCAAATACTATCTAGACAAAAATGAAAACAGGAAAATTTTCTTGAGATGTTCTTATTCCACTTCCACTTACTTAATACTAATCGCATATTCTCCTGATTCTTTGGTCCTGTGCCGCACCAGGTAAGTGCTGTTTACTCTGTTAATTAGTTCACTTTCTGCTTGCAGTCGTTCCATTGCTCCTGCAAACCTGTAACAGGGAAAATAAAAATTGCCTATGATTTTTTTCCAAAGCTCCAAAGGTCTATTAAACATGCAATACTTCCAGATTTCTGAATGAAGAATAAAACATTAAAAAATTCCGCTGTTGGGGGTTGTGGAATTCTTAATTAGAAAAGTACTTATGTACATGTTGAATACAATATCTGCTAAGGAAAGTGCTCGAGAGCATTAGCTGAATGACTACTGGCTTGAAAAGCTCCTAAAACCAACTGGTTTTTCTAAATCATTTGTTGCAAGTGAAACAATAGAGTAGTGGTCCAGAACCTTTGAACCTCCCTGAGTTCTAGGGAGATTTATCTTAACAAAATGGAGAATCAGCCACCAGAGGTAGATCAGGTCAACAAAAGACCTATATGAAAATTTGGTACTTACACAAAGACAGTATTTTATTTGGTTTCACAATTATGCATAACCTCTAAAGGCTAAAGTGAAATGGATATACCAAACATCCAGAGGGAAGAAAAATAAATCAGCTAAAAAAGTCCAAATTTGAAAAAGCTGATGCTAAGAGTTGAAAGCCAAGACAAATAAATCACTGCTTCTGCAGCCTGACTGCACAAGCAGATTTGTGCCCTTGCTCTGCCTTGCTGGTTTGTGTAGGACATCATGAGAAGCTGACGGCAGACATTTATTTGCAAAACTAGAGGTTAAATTGTTAATTGGGGAAAGTGACTTAGTTTCCAGGGAAATTATGCTTATCTTACCATTTTACAAAGTAGTCTAAAGGCAGTCCACCATAGACCGCTACTATGTAAAATTTCACACTAATACATCACTACCAATTAGAAAGGAGCTTTAAGGAAAAAATAGTTCTTTATTAAAAATCCATAGAAGATAAAGACTGATGCCAGTAACATGCTTTCTTCTAACAACATTATAAATAGAGAAAATGTTAGAAATTAATTCCAAATACCAGTTTTGAACACTAAACATTCTATTTGGCTTGTTATGAAAAATCAGTGTTTGTTTAGATGTGATCCTGATTTCACTTTGGCAAGAGGAAATCAGAACTCGTATCTAAATGACAAAGCATAAAACCAGCAAAAGAACACAAGTGATGCTTACTCTGCACTCTCAGAATCATCATGTCTTTTCTGAGTTGTGGGAAAGAGGTCACACACTTCATAAACCCTAGAGCAGCAGTGGTTGCAGTTTTGATACGCCACATTTTCACAGAGTCATCAAGGTTGGAAGAGACCTTCAAGATTCATCTAGTCCAACCATCAAACTTGCACCGCCATAAACAACCCTACACCATATCCCCAGGTGGCACTTGTATCTCTACAGCTTCAGTGCTGGTGGAGGTTTTTTAAGGAATTGTTCATGATACAAGATGTATTTAACATTATTCCTTCCTTTAGTCAATCAACATGTAAGATATAATTCCATGATTCATATTACAGTCATCTCTTATTATGCTATTTCAGACCTCTGGGACTAAGGCTGTACAGCTACAGACTTCCAAAGAAAACGTCAAAATCATTAAGCACTTTATTATATCAGAAATGCTTTTAGGCATGGTATAGCTTTCCCAAACCATTACACAATGTTTTCTTCTGAGGCCTAGAAAGGTTAAACCAATATAATTCAAATAGTAGTAAACACAGTTGCTTTCTGTGACTGCTTCTTTCAGAGATTCTTGTAAGACAAGTCAGGGACTTACCACAGTTGTGAAGAGTAGTCTACTGGTTTAGGAACCTAGGATATCAAAAGATACAGAGAATGAAGATCAAGATTTTTTTTCTAAAAACCAGAAATTAGATAGCATTGATATAACTGTCAATATCCAGGTGATCTAATTTGTCTACAAGTCTATTTTCTTTAAAGGAAGTTATAATAAAGGACAAATATTCAATATCATTCTGAAAGTAGCACAGAATATTTTAAGCTCTTTGCTTCTGTGACTGTTTTGGGTATTTTTACTTCACAGAACTGTTCAAAGCTTTTCTGACAGTGCCTGTATTCAAATTTCATACACAAAATAGCTCAATGCTCTATATTGTAGGAAAGTATCATTAAAATACGCAACCAATTTACAGTAATGTGTAAAATTCATTTCATGTATTCAAGCCTTAGACTATCTACTGGGAAATATTGTCTATAATCTTCTGAGAGATGTGAGGATATTCCACAATTTGTATCATATGGCATCATTCATTCCTTCGTATTTGACTTGGGTAACTGTTGTACTGTACCTTGGTAAGCATGTCATTTGATTCTGAAATTAAATTTTAAAATTTGAGCAAACTGCAATCAGCTTGCAAAACGGATGTTATATATACATATACATATGCATAGACAATGTTTATTCATGCACAAGATGTACAGTATAGCAATTCCTATGAAAATCACCATTTCATCTTGATCATCTCCCATTAGTGTATGGTAACTCAGTACTACCCTACTGTCCTAAAACAACGTGTGCAAATGCACAACGCTGAAAAATGGTTTTTAGTGAAAGTTTAACATACATCTCACACACTTTTAACTTAAGGTCACATATTCTTAGGTAAGAAAATGTGGGGTTTTTTCCTTCAAGTAAAACCAAAGAATGTTTTATTTTCTGGACTCTAATAGGGAAGAAATCACAACAACATTCTTCTCACAATTTTTTATTCATGATATATGGAATGTCTTCAACAGAGACTTCAAAAAACAAATCAAGTCAGGAAAACATTATCATAAAGGCCTATAAACTTAAATGGATTGAAACTGCAATCAATTGCAACTCCCACTAACTTGACCTCAGGTATCAACCAAGATCCCTATCAAGTCTCTAGACTTGACCTTGAAATAAACTTCAGTGTGGAACACAGTAAAGTTCTCTGTGATAAAACCAGGCTCATGTGTTAGGCTTGTGTAGCAGTAAATCTACCCTGGTATTAACCAGTCATTTAGTCTAGTTCTTGAGAGAGAAAAAGGAAATGTGCGTTTTTCCCAAACAGTGTGGACAAAGGGCTCTTTCCACAGCAGCATCTGGAGTGCTGGCAGCGTGTGAAGCCCTCAAGAGTGCAGGGGACCTAAGAGAGCCAGGCACCAGCCCTGGCAGCAGCACTGGCTTTTCTCAGCCCTACAGGTACTGATGGTGTTGCTCGGGCAGCTCTGCTCCTAATGGGGACACTTGGGAAAAAGTTAACGGATTATGAATATGCTGACAAATAATCCCTAAGAGAAATATTTAAGTGGATCAGCCAAATGACATGTTTCAAGGCCACAATTTCAAAAATTACAGAGTTCGTACATGTTGCAAGATATTCTTAAATATTCCAAATTTGTCGGTTAGTGCTAATAAATTGGAAAGGATATAAAAATTCCAAGACGGTTTAAGTCCATCCTCCAGAATAGTTAAATGAAAGATGAGTAGTTGTATTTGTAAATTTCGAATGGACAAATATATTTCTATAACAAGTGTTATTCATTGTAATGAAAGAGAGTAAAATCAAATGTTATTCCAGAAGCTCTTGGCTCGTACTGTGCTATGTATCCAATGCCTCTACAGAAATTAGAAAAATGGAGGAAAGCTAGGAAGAAACAGATATTATTCATATAGTGCATAAAACGTCTGCTGACATATACTACTTATTTTTAAGGGAAAAAATTGTTTATAGGTACATCTGTGAAAAGTCTGGAATATAGATATTCTGGAGCTCAGCAGTTTTTCATTCAATATTCATTCCTAAAGTCCTCTGATATACGGATTTTATGCTGTTTCTGGGCATTTTTATATCAGATGGTTGTAAAGACTGTTAGACTTAATAATAACAGTAAAAGTTATAGCATGTTTAAAACCCGATTGATGTTTCAGTATCTTTAACTGCATCATTTATCATAATAAGATGTTTATATTTCATCCTTCCAAGTTAACAGTGGTGGAGCATCAATTTATCTTTTTGTTCTGATCACGACACCAGTTGGTAACATTTCATGAATAGTATTTATTCCTTCTGTAAAACAGTGTTATTTTCAATACTCCTCTAAATAATGCATTTTAAATTTAGCAGAAAGCTTTACCATTAGAAAAAACCTTCCCAATGCCGCAGCAGCTTTTTTCCTAACTTCCAATATTTCACTGCCTGTGCTTTTAAAGTCTGTTGGTGATTCCTAAAAGTGCTGCTACAGTTGCTGTCAATGACACTACACAATAGCTGATGGGGTCACTGACAATGACACCATGAAATGGGAAATCCACCACCTGAACAATAAGGGGTGGGAAATTCACAAATATAACCATAAGCAAAGGGTGGAGGGATGAAAGCTAAATTCACACAGCAATTTAGTCTTTATTTCAGATTTGCTCTCTCACACAATCTAACACAACTTGTACCTACAAATATTCTGTGCCTTCCTCTTCAAACAAAAATTCTGCAAATATAGAGTAAAGATGTCTTATGGTATTCTAATGTACTTATACTCTTTAGGTTCACATGTATACTTGTTCTGGAAACTAAGGCACAATATAAGCCCCGAAGGCATATCAAAATGCAGCTGCTAAGAGATGGGTCCACCTACTTACAAAAGTCATTTTAGTGGCATACCTTGATTGCTGTAACAAAAGCAATTCTAGTAATAAGTCAAACTGTTGCAAATCAGATTAAAGTAAGTGAAAACTGCCTTAAAGCAAAGTAAGGAATGGGATTCATTACTGGGTTTATGGGTTTTTATCAATTAACCTCAACAAAGGAAGCCAGTAATCTGATGCACACTGTTATAGAAGGCAAAGAAGGAACAAGTGTATAGTATATAAATGCATCATCACGTCTGTACATAAAACTCCTGAGTAGGTAATATAAAAATATTTTTCTAATTACTTTCCTGAACTTTTCTAGATAGGGAAGATTCTTGTGTGCAATAAAGAGAGGTAAGAACCTAAAGAAAGAAGAAAATTTATCAAGCAGTCAGAATTCAAAGTTTTATATTAGTTTTACAATTTTTAAACTTACTACTTAGGCTGTAATCCCTCTCTCTAACCCAAAGTGACTGGGGAATAGATTAGAGCCACAGCATTCTCACCTTCCTGCTGGGGAAGGAAGAAAGTGCACTTTCACATAAAATGTAT
Organism: Machaerirhynchus nigripectus; assembly: GCA_013397975.1. Classification (NCBI taxonomy): domain Eukaryota; kingdom Metazoa; phylum Chordata; class Aves; order Passeriformes; family Dicruridae; genus Machaerirhynchus; species Machaerirhynchus nigripectus. The sequence goes on along the minus strand of VZRQ01009416.1, from coordinate 1,148,611 downwards.
TTGATCTACACTCAGGAAACTCTTCAGACAGTTCAATTTATTAATATTCCCAAAAGTTAAACCTGCTTTTCAAACTTGTTTTCTTTACATGTCCTACTTACATCCAATGACCAAAAGTATTAGAACGCTCTACTTTAGGCAATACCGAACCTACCATGAAAGCACAAAGGAACTAGAAACAATATTATTTTTGTAAGGTAAGATTAATCTTGATGAACTAATGAACTAAGCAGTTTTCCTGTAAGGTAGCAAACGGAACTAAACAATTGTACTTACACATGGGCTAGGTTTTACTGCATCACTTGGGAAGAATCCAAGCTCTCCTGTTGTTAGATTTCTTCCCTGAAAAAAAAAATCCATTTTTGAGACATAATTGGGAAATAATAACACATGCACTGAGATTTAGGACAATAAGTATATCCAAGAGTCTTTAAAAGAAAATGCTGTTCTAATAAAGCATTGCTCAACAGTTCTGTGGGTTTTGTTGTTGTTTTGTTGGGGTTTTTAATATAATTAAGTAATAATTAGAACTGATAGATCTGAAAGCTCTGAGAGATGAGAGGCAAGAAAGGAGCTCAGAGACTGGGATGTGATTCCCAGTTCTGTCAATGTCTGCCAGTGTCTGATATCTTCATTAATGGTAATTATCTCCTTTCAAGTTACTTCCTCCTCAGCTGGCATTCTACAGAAAGCTGTCACCCTGCAACACTGCAGATGCCCAAAATGACTACACCTCCATGCAGCGGTGGCTGCAGCACCTGAGGGATCAAACTCCAGCGGGAACTCAGAGCCAGCAATCCAACAGCCAATTCAGAAACCAAGTCAAGCATTTCCGTAAGTGATGCCAATCAATGGAAATCGACTGGGCAGGAGAACACTAACAGAATTAAAGGTTACTCTCTATGAGATACTGACAGTGCTGTAGATACATCCACACAACTGGGAGACCAGGGCAGAAACGCATCCAGCAGGGCCTAAACTGAGCCTTTTCTCCAACACAACTGCTGCCTCTCCAAAGTGGCAGAACCACCAATTTACTCTGGGCTTCTAAGCACCAAAAGTGACCTGATCATCACAGGTCCAGCATCAGCAGCTCACACACAGTTCAACACCAACCAAGCTCTCCTGAAGAACACTTTAAAAACTTCTTTTTATTCCTAGTAGTATTTGGTGGTGACCACATGTTTCAGAGTAGAACAGAGCACATAGCTAAAATTTCTGAACACAGATTCATAAAATGAAGGCATCAAAACGTTTATTTTGGCAAACAAATGTTTTAATTTAAATGATTTTTTAAAAGCACATAAATACTTAACCTCCATTAAATGTAATACACTGACTGTAAACATAACATACTCTCAGCATTTGGCAATAAGATTAAGGATGAGTACTTTACACGCATTAAAATCTTGCAAATTAGACGTATTTTTTATTTCTGATGGCATGCCTGCAACATAAAAAAATTAAAATGGGAAAAAAATCTTCATAAACCCACATGAAATTTCTTCAGGGTTTTAGTTCATTTTGTTTCTGTAACACTAAATGTGTCATTCTACCATAATACTACCACAGAAAACAGAACTCAAAAAATTCAATAGAGTGGAGCTGAATGTAAAAAAATAACAAAAGTTTGTGAAAAAATAAAAACATTCTTTGATTGGTGCTATCCTAAGCACAATAAGTGAGCACATCATTCTCTATTGGAGATCCCTATGCAATTTATCACACACAGTAGGTGCCATCTTTACTAAAAATACAGAGAATTGCAGAGGAGACAGAGGAGAGGGAAAAGGAGGTAGGCAGTATTTAAGCTAAATATGCTTTATACCACTGATATTTAAAAAAAGAATTACGTGCAAACAAGTGACAATCTTACAGATTTGAACCTGTGTTCAGCAAAGCTTCCTTGCCCCCTTCCACACCATCTAATTGACTACAGGTTACCCTTTGTGTTCAGTTTACTCCTGAAACACGAATCCCTCTCAAGTATAGACCTAACTTTTAGGCAGAGCTGACACAGTCTGCCCTCTAAGTGATACATACTTTCAACACCAATCATGCCTGAAGTGCAAGTGGTACCACACTCAACCACTGAACAGAACTTATTAATGTCTATCAAAACATGTTTGACTGCACTTCAGCTACAGCTCAAGCACTGCTTAGTAACTTGTACTGTTTATTTGATGTGCCGTAAAGAATGAAAAAATGTTACTTAAACCACACATACTTATTACAATCACTTGAATTTCTAAATTGAGCAACGGTCAGCTTAAGAGTCCATTGTAGTATTAGTCTTGTGGGTCAACTGTAAGTTATTCCTAAAGGCCTCCTGAATAATTAAAGATTTTAATATAAATTACGTTTTGCAGGCTTTTTCTTAATATGCATTTTAAAATGCAGATGTCATTAAAAGGCCTGGAAAAATCTGTATTAAGCAGTCTGTGACAAGAGAAAAAAAATTCCTGAATGATGCTAATGGAGATGACAATTTCCATTAGGATTCAAATCTGTTACTAAAGCTTCTAGGGAAAAGCCTCACACACTTTCTGGTTTCTGCTAGTTAAACAAAATGGGATTCTAGCTAAATTCTTTAGCATGATAATCACAAATAACCTCTAAGACAATTTCCAGTAGATTGAGTTGACAGATGTGTATGAACATGGCAAGAGAATCACTCCCACACACTGACAATAATTTTGGCTTGTACTAATTGTATTAGGCAGATGATTACCTTCTAGCCAGTCCTAAGTCAGGAGCAGGTTTAAATGCTTCTCCAGATCAGAACTCTAGCCCTTGCAGAACCAAGTCTTACAAACTACACAGGCCAAACACTGTCATTTAACATTTGAAAAGATTTCTTTTTAGTGATGCAAAATACCTGTGGTCTGCTAAGTAATAGGTTGGGGGGTTTTGGAGGAAAGTTGGGGTTTTTTTTGGGGTTTGGAGGGTTTTTTAAGAGGCGGTGAGGTGGTTGTGAGACCCATTTACGTATTTTTTTCAATAGATAAAGTAATTCTATTGTTTATTACTTCCCCCAATTAAATGTTCAGGATGATGCAGTGACACAGGAAGAGTTCACTGATCCAGTCCTGAAGAGTTTGGAGAAGATTCAATCCTAACTGTAGCCAGAAAAACAAAAGCCAAAACAAACGAGAAAAAGTATGACTTAACTCATGAAAAAGACCAGGCAGTATTTGTATTATATTCATTACCTTATTATAGCTTTAAAGAAAAAAAGAAAATCATGAAGACAAACACAGGAACAACAATTCAAGAAGACAGGTATTTTCCAGTTGTTGTTCTATTAATCTACTCAAAGTTCTTCTATTTAGCTCTATTTCCACATATCCAATAATACAAACAATTAAGAAAGTAATCAAGAAAAATGAGACACACCTTAATGCATTTGTTGTTAAAGTGAATCCAAGTCAGCATTTTCAATATTTATAGTTCTCAATTAAGAACAAATTTTAGTATCAAAAGTAGTGATGTGAATCATTTGACAGCAAATTTTGCCATCAATAGAACATACTTTTCCCACGTATATAAAAAAACCCTATCCTTAACTGACTTAAGCCAGCATCAGGTAGTTTAGGTGTGGTTCTGTTTTGCAGAGCTATTTCTCTCCCATATAAATCCAATATTCACTAACTGGGTTTTGTCAACATAGCTCTTACTTCTGCTGTGTTAGAGAACCAGAGATTGAAAATGCACAAAACTTTGCTTTTTGCACCAAACACTCTCCTTAACTCTTACAGTTTCACTAGGATTGGCACCAATGTCACAGTCTTGCAGATTTATTCACTGGGACTTTAAGGCTGCAAGAATGAAGCTTCACCCCATATAGGAACTACTGGCAACTTAAAAGCAAAAACAGTTGTATTAAACATTTACTTGGGTAAACCATAGAATTTGGTTGTTGTTCTAAAATGAAAATGTTACAAGAGCAATATATCAATAAGTAGTTGATATCTGGACAAACAGAATACAGCCATTTGCTAAATGATACAGTACCTGCCAAAACAAGCTGTGTGCATCTCCTCTAATGAGTTCAATAGTGTCCCCAATCTGGATATGCAATGGTGGGCCATCCTGTGCTGCTGGCTGTGGTATTCCATTGTAGTTCCGAATTACTTGCATTTTTGGTAAACCTGAAAAAAAACAAACATTAAAAAAAATAAAAAACACAAACAGAAAAAAAAACACCTAAAGCCAGAATCTATTTTTACTTAGTGACAATCTATAGAATCTGGAAACCACAAGAGCAATCAAGCAAAGAAACACTGTCGCTTTAGTAGGTACATGACTAAAGCACTAGTACTTAGTATACCAGGCACAACCAACTACAAAATAATTCCTTTTGAAAAACATCTCTATCCTTCTCTCTTCTTGGGGTAAAGTTGATTTAATGCCTTTGGAGACTCTTCACTGTCCATGTGCACCCCTGGCTCTGCATAGGGTTCAAATATTAAGGCTATCTTTATAGTTCAAAGCAAAGATTGCAATGAATTGGTATTAAAGACACCAATATGGATAATCTCACCTGCTTTAGAACAGTATTACCAAAAACCTACAGCCAGCATGAACATGGCCAGGACAGTCAGGCTCACAGTTCTTTTAGGTTTCTCACAATACTTTTTTTCTTTTAATTTTCAGGTTATGACAGTATTTCTGGATACATGTAGCAAAGTCTGGATCAGCTGAAGGTTTCATTTTCAAGACAAGAACTCTAGGTACACACTAGTCCTTCCACATCAATACTGACTGCAGCTAGACAACTAAGCTCTGCTGGGGATTTTTTTTTTTTTTAAGGGAACAACGCACCAAAGATGAGTCTGTCTGTTTGCACAAAGAACTAAAGCACTGTTTATAACTACAGTTCAAGAACCCTCCACAGCAAT
>VZRQ01009416.1:1118735-1143687 GCA_013397975.1 Machaerirhynchus nigripectus | reverse complement strand
GGGGGGGGCGGGAGATTTCAGTCAGAAGATAAAACTGTGGATATTGTAACGCCACGTTCTTATAACTTTAATGGCTTTTTTTTTAAAAAACCCAACATTTTAAGCATTATGGACAGCTAGTGTATTGCACTCCAAGAGTGTGCTCTGATATTAGAAGAATACTTCAAATAAAGTGAAGCACCACCAACTCCATAACCAATATATTAAAGATTTAGAGACTTTTAGAAAAGGATCTTTGCACTCTACTTACTGCCAAGGACAGCATTTCATCACAACAGATCTATTTTTACTTACTCTCCATCTTTAAAAAAAAAATTATATAATAATTTTCCTGGTTTTAACTAAAAATGGGATTTTCAAAATCATTACCATTAAGTGAGCATATAAATTTAAAATCTTAACCAAAAAGGTTTTGGTTAAGAGTTTTGTAAGAATGTATATTAATAAATACCAGTAAGAGTGAAAGGCTGCAAAGTCAAGGGTGCTGGGCTGCCATATTTAACATGTTTCTTGCTGGAAGGTCACGATTAATTTCTTTCTAACAACAAAGGATCAGCAGGCCCACAAAAGACTAATTTCTGTTGCGAGAGCACTACTATAATTTAGGTGGCAATAAACACAAATATCCATGATCTCCCCTAAATTGTATGAAACATGAAAGACATCACCTTCAATAATTACTACTCTCTGTATTAATGACTAAATACTAATCCCAAGTGCTGATGAAACATTAAGCAAAGTAATACCAACTGTTATGCTACTCAACCCAAATGACACCTTAACTTTTACTGTTTCTGCAAGTTATCTGGCATACTTAAAACAAGCACCTAATTATTAGTAAGCCATTATTCCACTTAGGCAAATACTAGACATTACTTTGTTTCTCAACTTGAAGGCTTTCATGCTTTCAAATACTGATTCAGCATCAACAAATGCTCCAGGCACTGCACTGCAAATAGAAGTAATGCTGCATACAAGTGTCTACTGAAAGCTGACAACTTTGCCCCCAAAGGAAAGGAAACTCCCCATCAGAATATGAATTCTAGTTCTGCATACATGATGAACAAACTGTAAGCATGTACTCATCTTAGCGACATACTTGGAAGTCAAAACAAATGCACAAAAAATTACTGACGTTATAAAACCTTGCATTGGGTAATTCAGCTTATCATATTTTTAGTGTGAAGATATAATATACTTAAAACCCCACCCCTGAATTAATCTCATCAGAATATGCTCAAGAAATAGTCATGTACTTTTTAATGAAAATCCCGGTGGTCTTTTCAGATATTATAGTGCTTAAATTATTAACATAAACATGAATAAAAGCACTTTTTATTTCTATTCCACTGGTAATTACGATTATTGGCATCTTTGAAAACCAGGTCAAGAGAACTATGGAAAAAAGGAAAAATTGTACTGTCAACTAGCAGAATTATTCAAAAGGTAACACAGAATTAATCCTGTTAAAACGTATCATGTCTAGAATACTTGTGTATAATTCAGTATGCTTGATTCTGTAAAATCCTACGGCAATTTTGATTATAAAGTTACCTTGGCAGATACAATGTTTGGAGATTTGACCTAACACCTCTTGATCTTAATCCCATCATTTAAATAGGCTTTTGGGTTACAGCCTTAATGGAGTTTATTGTCTTGCTTCAGATCCCTTCTTAAAACTCCTTTGTTGCAATGCCTACAGAAACTGTGATAATTACAGTGCTCATTTGCTTACTGCAGCCGTTCTCTACTATGGCCACCAACAAATCTTATTTTTCTACTTTAATTTTACTACCTATTCTACCCAATTGTTGTCTTTGGCCTACTTAGGAGTTCTTTTGTGCTCAGCGTTGTCGTTGCTATGAACACACACCGCCTAGCACAGTGCACGTGCACTACCACCAGACTCACATAAACCAGCACCTGGAGTAACAGGGATACATGGCTAGCATTCCAGAGTACTGGAACAATATACAGTAATCAGTGACGCTGCAATGTTGTCCTGTACTACCGTCATTGAGACAGCAATGATACTGCGTGCTAGCCTTAAGGCCATGGATCAGAAATGCATGCGTAAACAAGGGAAATTATATTCTTTGCTAATTATTTTAGTACATGTTAGATTTGACTCAGATTCTGAAATGCACTTTATACCTCAAAGTAAAACAACTGAAGCTAAATTCACTCTCTAACAACGGGAGTGTCTGAGTCACTGAGGGCCATATTCATTTCAGTATCAATAATACCACAGATGCATACACAGCCTGTATCAATCAAAGCCATAAAAGCAGTGAGTGCACAACTAATATCTTTTACTAGTTCTATGAAAATATCAAAAGGACCTATCCCTGTCATATGATTTTAAACTTTTTTTTTTTAAATCAGTTTTTCCAGGAACAAAAGACTAAATGAAATCTTTGCATCAATCAATCAAAAACAAGTACATATTATTTTGGAATAGCTAAATTTTCATGGGTAAGTGTTCTTCTCATAGAACTTCCCTTATATCACCATTAAGCATGGAAAAAGTATACGGGGTACAGAAAAGTTAATATATTCAGGTAAAAAGTCAAAAAGCTCCAAACAGAATGCTCAACTTCATTTTCACCATGCAATTACAGATTTGATTAGTCACTCAGAAGGAGTTTAGCAGATTAACATTGAGCTGGTGTACATTTAATTGGACAGAAACTGGTCACCTTCACCTCCTAATATACAAAGGACACTGGGGTGTGAGAGATCAAGACTTATCCATCGTTAACGCACCAACCATCTCAAACAATCTGAGTTTTTTAGCAAGCTAATCCTAAAACAAATCTGTTTGCTCCTACTGTTCATTTTAGACTTCTCTCTAAGCATTTAGAATTGTGCTGGCTTTGGCTGGGGTAGTTTTCTTCACAGAAGGTAGTATGAGGCTACCTATGGTTTGAATTTGTGCTGAAAACAGGGTTTGCTTGAACAATGTCAAGGCCTTTTCTGCTTCTTGTACTACCCTGTCAATAGGCTGGGGGTGCACAAGAAGCTGGAGGGGCATGGCTGACAACTGGGGACAGCTGACAACTGACAAAAGGGATAAGCCATTCCAAATGACATCATGCTCAGGATATAAAGTGGGGCGAAGGAGAAGGAAGGAGGGATGCTTGGAGTGATGCCATTTGTCTCCCCAGTCACCGTTACAAACAATGGAGTCCTGCTTTCCTCGGGATGGCTGAACACCTGACTGGCCCAGGAAAGCGGTGAATGAATTCCATCTTTTGCTCTACTTGTGTGTGCAGCTTTTGCTTTAGCTGTTAAACTGTCTTTATCTCAACCCATGAGTTTTCTCACCTGAATGTTTTGTTCCTGGCTGGGGTTAAACCACAACAAGAATCTTCTACTTTTCAGGGTAAACTAGTTCATGACCAACTTAATCCATCGAGAAACAGCAGCCTGCATAGTTCTTTTCCTTGTCTGCATTTATTTTCATACTACAGTTAAAGAGAGCAATCATACCCCTATTAACCTTCATTCTGCTAGGCTAAACGAGCCAAGTTCTTCTAGCTTCCTCTCATAAGAGACCAATTCCTCTGAGGCAGTATACCAGCTGCTTTCCAGAAGTTCAGACAGGCAAGATCTAGAATACTTTCCTTGTCTATCTTGACATTACATTTTTAATTGGCACATGGATTCGCAACAAAAATACTCATTAAGAATCCTGAGGACTTGCTGTAATTCAATAATGCAGACAAGAAAAAGTGGTATGTTACAGAAACCTGAAATGCTTTAGAGCACAATTATGGATTATTTTTGACAGAAACAGTATAGAACCTCTATGCATTAATGACTAAAATGTGAAATGAGTTAAGCATTTAGAGACACTGCCACTGCAGTGTACACAGCTGCAGCACTGACAGTATCTGACAATTGCAGAAAACTTGTGGAAACATATCTGGCACAAAAATGTTACTCGTTAACATGTCAAAAAAAAGGTAAAATTCCAACAGAAAGGACAAGGTCGGCCTTTCATCCATGTATTATCATTAATGTTAAAAATCCCACTGGCTTCCACTGAGTCAGATTTCCAAATGACAAAGTTTTTTATCAGGAAACTTTCTAATTTAAAAATACAAAAGAGCCTGGTAGTTTCCAACATGGAAATCCAAAAAGAAAACTTATCCAGTTATGACACCAATAAATAGCTAAAATTTACTTCACTTGAAAGCCAGGAAAAAGCCCAGATTCCTAGAAAAGTCTTCATAGCCAAACTCTGGGTCACAGAACTAACATAAATTGATGATCTAAAATGTGGCTCATGAGAAAAACAGAAAGCATGATAGAGTAAAGACTTGTAAAGTACCAATTAAGTTACATTACAGAAAAATAAAATCTTTCATAAACCATACTATTCATTTGAGTATTTCATCTCATAATTATGAGTCAAGGAGGGAGGCTACAATTTAGGATTAACATAGTACATAGTAAGTTAGAATACCCATTATATATGAGACAAACAAAAAAAAGTATTCCTTATATACTTGTATTCCTTACAGCAGCTCTGCATTTCCAAACGACACTGAATGACCCTCAGAGTTTCATGCAGAGATTCAAAAAGGTTATTTTTTGCTAACAACATGCAAAATGCATGCCCTATTATGACCTCTATCTGTCAAAATTGATTCCAGCATCTGTTATTTAAAAGCAACGCAAAATGTGGTTTAGGCTGTGGGCAGGGATCATTCTAACATACAAAATAATGACACAGCATATAGGAGAGCAGGGTTCAGAGGTCAATTTGTGGATATACTTTATACTGTTAGCACAAAGACATGAAACAACTTTGTCTGCAATAAACATCCCTTCCTAGTTAATATGCAGACCCCTTTCTTTTTCTCTAGGAAAAATATAGCATAGTCACCAAATATTTATAAGCTGATCAAAAAAACCCACAGTAATGCAACAGAATAAAGCCTCCTGACTTCATGAGGCTTTAAATCTGAAACAGAATTTTAGACTATCTGACAAGGCCACATCCTGATGTTTCCAGAATCTCAAAAAAATAACATTGCCTTTCATATAGGAAACAACATAAAGGCTCACTAATTCCGTCCTTTCTTTCACCAAAAGAGCATTTTGGCTGTCTGTTTGGAACCTCTGCACTTGCTTTAACCCTTTCTGGTTTATATCTTTGCAGCTACAAAAATAGGGAATGCAGTTCTGCTGAGAAACAAGCTGAAATTCAGTGATTGATAAGCCTTCCACAGCAAAGACCAGGAGGAATATTCCATCCGAAATCTCTGAGCAGGTACACCTCCATACATCTTCACCCTCCAACCAGGAATTGAGGGCTACGTAACTCATGGCAGTGTCTCGTGGGATTAAATGTCTCAACAGTGGCCCACACTGTCATGGATAATTTTAACAGCAGAAACTAGAGACACAGGCAAAGGGGAACTCATACTGAAATAAAAAAACTAGTATTTACACCACAGTAAGTAAAATTCGACTGTGAAGGTTTCCAAGACCAAGAAGCATAACTGCAAATAATAAAGTAACAAGGAGTTATGACAAAAAGAAAAAAGCAGATGGGTTGGTAAGGACAGCAGCGTGAAGAACAGGTGGAACTGTTATACCCAGAATCTGAGCATCCATGACACAAAATCACCAGCTTTGACACGTTTTTTGGCAACATCATCTAGGTCAAACACTAATATTAAAAGCTAGTTAAAGAAAAGCTCTAATCTGAGCATGGGCTGTATGAAAACAAAGTCCTTTGGCATTCTCCGAATGCTCTTCCAATCAGCTCTGCTAGCCTAATTGCTTAAAATTCCTATTTGTAATCATTTTGTTGCAGAATTAACAGTAAACTTGGTTCTTCTCTCTTGCATTTATCAGAAGAGCAGCTTCCCAATTCCTCATCAGCGTCATCTATATCCACAACAAGTGGAAGTCAATGGCTTTGTACAGTTACTGCCAAGGCAAAACTTGCCTAGAAAGCCTTCTCAGCTGGTGAGAAGACATGAGAAAAGCAACACTACTCATCACTTTAAAAAACCCACTTATATTCAGTTTCTGAGGCGGTCTTTTAATGCCTCAAAAGAGACATAGAGTTGGGGTGGACTTTTAGGCCAAGTACTTATAGCACAAATTTACAGAACTCACATACGTGGAAGATGCCTGCACAGTCTTTTAAGTGCACTCTTCAGATTTAAATAATGATTCAAATAATTACTATTGGACAAAATTAACACAATTAGTAAGTACACAGACATACCTCAAAGAAGATATTGTAATTGAACTTTTAATTCTCCCAGTCTTAAGTCATTATTTTTGTATGTCATTCTAATTAGAAGTTCTAATTTTAGATATTGCTTTCAAGCCTTACATTCATAAAATCATAGAATGGGCTGAGTTAGAAGGAACTTTAATGATCATCTCATTCCAACCTTCCTGTCATGAGCAGAGACACTTTCCCTTGGACCACACTGCCCAAAGCCCTGTCCAACCCGGCCTCGAACACTTGCAGGGATGGGGCATCCACAGCTTCTCTGAGCAACCTGTGCCAGTGCCTCCCTACCCTCACAGAAAAGAGCTGCTCCCTAACTACACCTGCCCCCTTCCAGTTGAAAGGTAAGATGGCTGAAATGCTGACAGTGCCTGAGACTCAGGAATATTCCACTTGTCTTCTCTTTAACTGCTTTACCTTTGCTACTGTTTAATTAAGTCTCACTATCTGTCATATGGTTAACCACAACTCTGGATTTTGCCACTTAACTCAATTTTGAAGTCAAAAAACTACACAAGGCTGATTACTAAAACGTTTATCAGCTACCATGAGCCTTAACTCAACTGTTACATTTCTTCTTACAGAAGTAAAGCAGTCTTTTCTTCCATAAACAGAGAACTCAAAAGCAATGGGGCAATATGGGGGGAAGGATGCGGAGGGGTGCAAAATAATCTTCACTATCTCAAAATTCAGATGACAAAGCTGCAATGCACTCCAAACCACATCTGATAAACAGTCCTATTTCTCTTCCATCAAAACAGAAGACTTAAAGACTGTCATTCTCCAGAACACATACAACTACTGGAAAAAAAAATCTTTTTTTCCACAGTCCTAGCCTTGCTTTCTGTCACTGTCCCCCCTCTCTTCCAACAACAATTTCCTTCTTAAAAATCTTACTGAAACAGGATTTAGGGTTCCCTCAGTCTTTTACTACCTGTCAAATCTATCGTTTTTCAAAGATTCAATTTTTCTACCATTTCTCCTTAATACTGCATATATAAATTGTATTCTTGGCAGAGACCTCTGCAAAAATGGTCAACCATCAACCAAAATGAAGATGTGTGGGAGGAAAAAAATCTGTCTGCTAACAGTCTGATCAACAACTTGTTATGAGAAACAGCAAAACACCACAACTCAGGAAGTCCTTGTGCTTCCTTTTTTAGAAAAGGGTTTTGTAGATCTGATCATTAGTAAAAAGCCTCCAATAAGTGGCTGTATCTCCATTTTCCAGTTAAGATCCAGACAAAACTTGGAACTACATTGCAGATCATAGCAGGAGTTCCTCACAAGGAAAACAAACAAGTCTAGCAATGTTATTCAATTTACAAGGTTGCATTTTTGAAACTGTATGAGTTCTGATATATTTGTTCACATTCATTTGTTTTTACATTACAGTAGTTTTGCTGCCTAAAGACTAATGCATGGACAAATGGGCGTCTTCCCCTGCTCTGAACATCAGTATGTGACTTCACCCAAATGCTTTTGTCAGCAAAGATTTTTTGAGGATAACTCTGCTTAGTGACAATATGAGCAGCATTAATAAAATTAGCAGCATGGGAACATGGACATTCATTGAGCTGAACAGTCCCCTCTCAGTAGGAGCTTTAAGTTTTCAGCTCTTCCAAGGCACGGTCAGCTTAGTGTTCCTATAAATAAAGTACTTATTTTGATCAGAAATAAGAAATTTAGCCAAGAAAATCCAGAATCCAAATTAAGTTTCAGAATTTTTTTTTTTATTTAATTTAGAAAAATAGCTCCAACAGAAAGCATTTTCTTACTTCCCTCTTAAGCAGGGACATTTGGCACATTGTGACACTCATTTTAAGGAGCCTGGAAGCTCACCTCTGTGCAAGAAAAAAACTCGGCACTACAAAAATGCTTCTGAAGAGCCATGTTTTTAAACTTCAGAAGAGAAAGTCACAAGGGCTGCCTTTTGGGAAAGGAATGACCCTATTCTTATTTAGATGACCAATGGCCATTTGTCTCTCATGCCCTTAAGGGTGGCGGTTCTCCTCATAACTCTCACAGCTTTGCTCCTGAGGTTTAAATTTACTTTTGTGTCTCAAAACAGAAGGAAAAGGAACTGTAAAGATTTTGGGAAGTCAGGTGACAAAATGTTGCAACACAAAAGAAACAGAAAAATTAGTCAAGTAACAGTGCTGAAAGAATCTACAAATGCCAACCGAAACCCTCTGCACAGCAGCATTTTGACAAGCTGTCCTAGGCATCTTTCAAACACTCAGTCTTCCCCTATAATACACACATTTGTCTTTGTAGATTCACATTAATTCCGAAAACCTGAACATGCCCCAGATTGATAACTGCAGATTGCAAATGCAAGAAAGTATGTCTAAAATCACAGAAATTTCTTGTGCAACTCCAAAATCACCTCTTAGTTTTTATACTCAAACTCAGGTAATTTCTCAGAAGAGGAGGACTCTTCCCATGACTGCACTGAAAGAAAGCAGAGAGCTAACAAAGTCACTGACTTCCTAATGGTCATTGCCACATACTTTTTGTGATTAATTAAGAGTGAAAAGTATTTTTCTTTCTCTGACAGACCTTGGTTTCCCTTTCACAGCAGGTTTTCCTCCAAACAAGAGTTAAGGACAAGCTCTTGTGTTTTGTACAGTTTTAACTTCAAACGTTTACTCAGACAACTACTCCTCACTTGGAGTGACACACACAGCTATCCTCGTGAGAGTAAGGAATTTTGGAACTGCCTGGATTGAAAAGTCTCAGCACTTCGAACAAGCATTAGAAATGGCTGAGTGCTAAATGTTTCAGGGGAATAAACAAGGAATAATCAGGTTCAAAACCACAGTTTTCATTTGTTTTGACAAAATAATGAAATCTCATCATTTCAGTGTAGTCTAGGAGGTGAATTAGGGATACAAACTTTAAACATCATGTTGCCTCAAATGTAAGAAGCTTCATTACCTTTTTTTTAAATTAAGCAAAATGGAGTTTCGGCATATGAATTAAAAAGTGTGGTACATGTGGTGCTGCTTTTTATAAAAGCCCATGGTATGAAGATTAACCAGTGTTAATTATCACATCTTTTAATGTGATGCCATAGACAGGCATGGCATTCTAATTCACATATTTGTTCAAACACGTACCTGCCCTGAGGAGCCAACAACTTGCATTGGGCAGATACTACAGATGAGCTATGAAGGTGTGTCCAGACTGTAGATTATGTGCAGCAAAAGCCTCTGAAAAAAAAGGGACGAATCTTGCAATACAGAAGTCCATTATTCCACAGAAGTATTTTGACCTGTACTTTAAATACTAGCTCCCCCATGCCCAGGGATAATGCTGCAGCAAGCAGTAAGAGGAAAAAGGCCTGAAAACAGGAATCCCACTTTGGGAATGGAATTTAATACTGCAAAATGTCATGCATCTTGTAAAGGACCTAGGCATTTTCTGTAGTGTAGAGAATTCACAGACTGAGTAAGTTTAAAAACAACATATAATCCATGAAAATACATACCTATGCCACCTAGAATCTTTCATGGGTATCAAATTTAAAAACACACACTGCTGAAAATGCGCTGACATTTTATTCATTAAGAATTGCAAAAATAAAAATTCAATTATCTTTCATGCAATTTCTTTTGTGTTCAGTATTGACTAATAGCATCTGCCTCTAAGATGAAAGGCCTTAGTCTCCATTTCTGTCACTTACAAGAATTAAATTCTCTGGCAAGAGAAGCATTTTTAATTATTTCATAACGTGAAAGGGAAGTGGCTGATGCCTGGCAAAGCAGGCAGGTCCCAGCACATGACAAATAATTTCACCTGCACGCACCCTCTTCATAATGCTACATAATCCTTCAGCTTTTCAAGTTAAACACTCTTATGATCTTAACTCTTCAAGCACTTTTTCTTCTCTGTGGCCTCTACCCTGATTACAGCAGATACCTCTTTTACTTCTTAAGTGATAGTTCTTAGCACACTTGAAAAACATTTCAGGCCTTACAGACCTTCTTTGCATGCAAGCATCAGTAGACAAATATTGCCAAGAATTATGGCATTATATTAAAGCAATGAAAAGACGTCGTTGTTTTGGCTAAAACAAACCTGCTCTCAAAAAATATGCCTACTAATTTCTGGTCTGTATACGTTACAGCAAATAAATTATTTCCTTCGAGAAAAGAGAACAAAACTTGTTTTCATTACAAAGCATTTGTGCTATAAAAGTAAAAAAGGATGAATATGTATTTCACTGCTAA
Source organism: Machaerirhynchus nigripectus (assembly GCA_013397975.1). NCBI lineage: Eukaryota > Metazoa > Chordata > Aves > Passeriformes > Dicruridae > Machaerirhynchus > Machaerirhynchus nigripectus. The sequence goes on along the minus strand of VZRQ01009416.1, from coordinate 1,133,190 downwards.
CACCACAGTGCAGTTAAAATTGTTTATCCCTAAATAGTATATACTTGGGATGTTGTTTTTATGCTGCACACTTTGCATATCTGAAGTATTGGCAATCTATGAAAATAAATTCTAGAAAATCAAAAATGCATCATATTTTGTGAGACCTCCAGCTTTCCCATGAATTTGTAATATCTCTAGCCTCAACCAGCTGATATACACCTAGACAATGGCATTCAGACTACAGTGTAAATATCCAGCAAGTATAAAAATATATATCTTACATATAAGTTTTTACTGTCTTTATTTACATTACCCTTTCTTTTCTAGCGTAACTAGTATAAGCAAAATTATGTGCTATTCTGATACACTGTTTCTGCATACTCCCTTTTTATCAAAGTATTTTCAAGTTTTAGTAAAAATTTTCAAAACAGTTCACAAATTTAAGTCGACTCATCTTTTATGTCTACATATAAATAAGTCCATAACTTGAAGATTGTTTACATGATTAATAACTAATAAGCTGTAAAAGGATCTTCTTTTAAAGGCAAAAATGAAAACATACGATAAAATAATCCATCACTTGATCTTTGTTGCAAAATCAAGACGTTATTGGTAAATAATCATAGGCAATAAAGATGGGAATCAAGTTTAGTCCCCTTCAAGATGTCAGTGCTGCTATATAATCACGCTCCAGCTTACATATTTTTGCTTCTTTACCTCCCTGTCAAGGAAACTCTCATATATTCATCTGCACAATAGTGAAGGTTCTCCTTCCTTTCCGTTTCCAGTCTGGATGTGGATTATGTACTCCAGCAAAGTGTGAGATTTGTTAAAACAGAAACCATACCTGAAAGCAATAAAGTACGTGGGTTGATATCCCATTTATGTCTGGATGATTTATCTCACTTATCTCCTCATAGCAGCTGCCACCACTGCCTCCTATGACCAGTGTGCCATTATCTCACTGAAGGTACTTAGCCTGTGACCAGGTGACCCATAGATTCAAAAGAAAAGCAGTAAGGGAACACCTTAGTGGGAAAAAGCACCACACCTTGTGGCAACAGCCTGTATTTACATCAAAGAATCACTCAAGAGATCAAACTGACACCAGCAGAACACCCAGACTTTCTCCCAAAATACTGCCTTGACAAAGAATACACCTTCGACACTTAAATCCCAGCAGCAGCTCTCTGAGCTTAGTTGATCATTCAGTGTTTCTCAGGTGCCTGAGCCTTGTGCAGAGCAACACTCATTTACGGGGTTTAAATCAGTACCACCAGAAACAGACAAATAACAAAACCAGCACACAATGCACTGGAGCAGTCGAAGCTTTAAGTCCCTATCACTAAGCCTCATACTCTTTTCCTTTTCAGCCTTTCTTGTTCCCATGATAAAGCAAACAAGGGGAGGGTGAAAATTATAGGGCAACCTGTAGGGTCTTCTGTAAAGAAGAAAAAATTTTTTTAAATGTTGTAGAAGATATACCAGCATTAAGTGAATTCCAGTGTTACCAAAATGATCCCTGCCAGTCACAAGAAGACTGCTACTGCCAGGAGGGTGACGTTGTTCTGGAAGGAAAACTGTGATCCATACATGCAGCTTTTGTTGCATCGTATTTCGTGCTATCTGTTGCTGTCAAATCCAATTAAGGAAAAAGTCCAAGAAGAGTAAACATCATGCTTTATTGTCTGAAATGAAAGACAGTGCCTCATGCTCCCCCCCTCTCCCACATGCCCTATTCCAAACAGGCTGGTTAAAGAATAACCTCTAAGGTTAACGGACTGAGGCACCTTCTCAGGGTATCAGATAATGAAGTTACTTTTTAATTCCCTGTTGCACACTGAAGCTTAAGAAACGCAAGTTATGAGAACTGCAAGACTGAACATGACTTCCATTTATTCACAGGTCAGCAAGAGCAGCAATGAGGGTTGAACTCCAAATTCTTTCACTTACTGCCTCAGAAAAGTACTTTACCTTTTTTCCTGGATCAACCACATCCAAGGGTTACAACTGAGTAACTTGATTCTACTGAAAAATCCATCGGATCAGGTTTTATAATATCACTACCTGAAAACACTAAGTACCAAATAAATCCAAACATTATACCGCTGAGCTGTTAATTATGATCTGCAAGGTATTTCTTAAAACAACTCAATACCGCAGAAATAGGTAGTTATATGTGAAGTTGTAATCAGTAGATGTCTCAACACAAATATCAGACAGTTGTACAAGGCAGACACGTAAAGCCTCCTACAGAAACAGAATTTAGAAGTATATGGATAAATATAGAATAAAGACTACAAATACTTTCTAAGAACAAGTCAGGGACATTGCTTAGAGTTCTTTAAAGCAAACAATGAAGAAGCAAGATTGTATATTAATGTGGATTAGCAAAATAATTTTAATAGGACTCACAATGAGGCTCTTTTCCAGGTTACATGATATAAGAGGAGAAGTTTCCCCTTGCTCCCAATCAATAAACAACAAAAGGACAGGAAATAAAAGGGTGGAACACCAGTATTTTTTTCAAATAGAAGGTGGTGTCCAAATGGGTCACCCAAAGGAATCCATGCTTGGCCCTTCCTTTTTCAAAAAATTAATAAGCATTATTAAAATGGGAGTAAGAGTGGATTAAGTCTTGTAGAAGGTGCAAAAGCATTTATTTAAAAAGAACACTACTTGCAAAGGACTGAAGGACTGCGTGGCAAAATAGTGACCAGAGAAAAAGTACTCATTATTCCCTTATTTATTATTCATTTTCTTGATTTAAAAAAACATAGGCATCAAAGTAATAGGTAGCAGGTTAAAAGCAAACAAAAAGATGTGCTTTATTCACACAACTCATTATAAGAGTGACAGTTAAAGGATGTTGTGAAGATTTTGGACTGGTTTTAAAAATGATAATGAAAATACATGGATGGAAAATTAAAAACTAAGAAATGAAACCACAAGGTATGGCAGGAAGTACCACAACACCTTACCCCAAATTCTATCCTTCAGCATCCTTCTAACTGGCTACTCTTGCAGGGATCCTGGGCTAGCTTGGCCTGCAGCCTAACTCAGCCTCATTGTTCTCTTCTCTGAGAATCTCAAAGTAGTGAGCAGATGAAAAACTCTCCAAAAGCAGCATCAGTTTCTCAGGCTCTTGCCTCTGGCCTCTTCTACAAGCTTTAAAACCTTCCTCAGGCAAAAGGCAGAGGCAGTTCTGGGAGCTTCTCTTGTGTGAATTTTCAGCAGTCTTTTTTTCTCCCATGGGATGGCTGCTTTCAATTTTACAATGTTTCCCAAATTCTTTGTGTGAGAATTACTTTGAAGTAGTGATCAAATACTGATTTAGTTAAATGAGTGAGCCACAAAAAAAGAAACCATATGCTTTAGAGTACTGTTAAAATTCAGTTACTTTTGACTATTTTTAATCATTCATTGCCTTATTATCTTTGTTTTGCCTTCTGAGAATTACAGCACCCTGAAGATTAAAATCAGATATGAAAATAGATGGGTAAATGCAATATTCCTCTTGAAGATGAATAAGAGATTTCTAAGTCCCAATAAACTTTAGCAAAATACCAAGCAATTCCTTCCACTTGCCATGGTAAGTAAAGGCAACTTTGGGCCATATAGCTCCTGGCACATGTCTCTTTCTTTTTTTTGAACAGTGCTGTACTATTTTTTTGTGTGTTTAAAATACAAAACAGTGAATTTTGATCATAACTGTATGCCCATTTTGTCCACTTCTACCTGACCTTTTCCTTTTTTTCTGCCTGACAATTTCCTTGCAGTTATCGCTAAACAATGACGTTTTGCTTAAACGGTACTGTTTTTATGCAGAAAAAAAGAAAGATACTGAAGGATTTTTAACCTACCTCAGCTTAAAAATTATGTTAATATATGGCTAAGCATGTATTGAACACCATTATTTCTCTAGGAAAAAATAAAATGTTAATTGCTTAAGATACAGAGACAGTCCCAAAAACACATCCAATAAGACAAAAGAGTTTAAATTACTCAACTACAAACTAATCTTGCAATCCAACCAGACAAGGATGAAAGAGTTTGACAAAATAGATACATTTCACCCTTTGGCATCTGGGTCTTCTGAAGTTTAATTAAAAGAAAAGGCTAAAGGCTATGTTCTTCTCTGAATGTTAGCTCACTGCTGAGATGCCAAGGGGACAGGCACCTTTCAAATACCTCTCGCCAACAGGAATGTAAAAATAATTTTAATTTAAAATAAAACATCCCAAATAAAAATCATTAAACTGCATTTGAAATGCTTCATTGGAAGACAAAACTCTGCTTCACCTTCCAGAAATGCATTAGTGGAAAACTTCTTGGTGCAAAACATTAGACATGTCTTTTCTTGTAACACAGCAAAGAGGAATTCATTATTTTGTGAAGCACTGTAGAAGAAAAAAAAAAAAAAGGCACGGATCCTGAGTCTAATATGTATTCTTACTAAATGAGATAAATTAATTTGATCTCACAAATTAGGTCACACAGTTCAGTGTACCTCTGAATTCACTGCTGTTGAGGCCCAGCTGAGAGAAGCTGTCCCATGACATGGGACCACAAAGAAATCACTGACTCTGGTCTCAAATGCCAACCCCATCCCAGCCACCTGATGTAAAACATGTTCAAACATGTCTGTCAACACCAAGAGATGGTCAGGTTAGAGCTGCAATCAAAGTTCTTCAAAGGACTTCAAAAGCTTCAGGATTACACACCATGTCAGTAAGCAGCATCACAATTAATCCTGTCAAGGAGCGCTCTCTTTGCAGCGAGTGTACTCCCAGCTGCCCTGTGAAACCAATTCTGACCTGCAATTCCTCTGCTCCACAAAGATTCCAAGAGACATGCACTGGGTACCTTACAGGTACCTTAAGCAAAGTGCTTAGATGCTGTGCAGAAAAGGAAGAAGTATCCATAGCTGAATAAAACCCAGGCAAAAGTTAAACATGTGTCACATGTATGTAAAAACCAAAGCTCATTTCCGTAGCTTGCTCAAAACATTACCATGCAGAGAAGCCTTACGCTACTCAGCAAATCTAATGCCCCCCAAACATTATAACAGATCTCAAACTTTGTCGACTAACCATTTCTTCACTAGAGGAAGTTTTATGAAACATTTCTTTTTGCTCCAGTATTCCTTCTGGCTTTCCTCAATTTAATTTACAGTCAGCTGCTCCTCCATGTACACACTCATGTTGGCCAGCCATTAAAACACATCATTATGTTCCAGGTTAGCAGTATCTAAAGCTGAAAACAATGTCATGCGTGTATTCTAGCACTTGAGGGATTGCTATATACTCCTACATTTTCTTTACAGGAAATATAATTAAGTAACAGTATTAAATGTATCAGAAAAACACCTATCAATGTATTTCTTGATTCTACACACAGGAATTCTTTCACCAAAGCAAAAAGATGCTACTTGGTTTAATCCATCTTGATGAAGACAATCCTAATAAGGAGATACTATCAGTGACATCAGTCAACTCCTCATTAAATACTAGGGGCTTGATTAATGCTCTTTTTTTGGTAGACCTCTTTCTGTGGCTTAAAACCAAGATAAATTCTTGTTCTCAACACTGATACTGACACCCAGTTAGCGCTGGGCCACCAAAACCTCAGCCAGAATCCCTGGCAGCTGCTGCCAGTGCTGAAGTGAAGAAATAAATTCCTGAATGCCTGTTTTCAGCACTGGGCTTCATGCTGCTGAAGGTTATCTTTTCTCATCCATTAAACTGGGTATTCTCTATACTGGGCTGAACAAGAAAGACAACAGTCAATCACAACTACTAAGGATGTGCCTGGATAGCGCAAGAAAACAAGAAAATGAGTGAAAATGCTTCAAATTCTTAGTTAAAACAGTAGTTTTATCTATAACAACTTGGCAAAGAATAATCTGCTGGTTGGGATATACCAGTATTTCAGTTTGAGCCAGATTTTGCTTTTGGCTGGGCATACAGTTGGAGTGCCACTGAAATGGAAATCAGAGTTAGACTTGCATATTATAGAGCACACTGTGTCAGAATTTGTTGAAATATCTCACAGTCTAGCATGTTTCACTCTTAACTGAAAAGAAAATTTAAACTGCCAATATGACACTATCCCCTAATTTTTACTCTAAAGACAAGATGCAAACACTAGACTACAAACACCTGAATATTGTTTCACTGCTTAGTAATCACACACATATAACAATGACACAACCTAGTTAAAAGATTCAAAAATCCAATTTCAACAAAATATGAAGCACGAAGTAGCTCATTTCCCACTATAGCTAATGAAATCAACATATCTCCAGTATTGCACTTCTCCCTACACACTGTTGTTGTTGTTTGTTTAATGCATATACTTCAGGCCATAAACCCAGTGACTCTCTTCAGATCCTGGGGCTTTTTCTATAACCCATGTAAAACTAGTATTAGAGGATTCACAGAGCAAGTTTGAACCAGACACCAACTAGAAATACAAATACCTGTTTTTAAAATTATTATTTGAACTTTGAATTTCTGGGCTGAAAAATACATTTGCCCAAGCTATTGCATTGTATACATTACTTGCTAGGATTGTGTCCCTCCATCCCAAAAAAGCCAGACAATATTTTACTTTCTGTGAAAGGAACAGACATGGCTCTGGCCCTCAGTTCAGAACTGAGGTTTTCTAATCTTTAATCCTTGCTTATAAAGAAATCAGCTATTTAAGAAGTCAGAACATGCTCAGCAGCAATCTTTCACAGATTAGATTTTGAGTTTAATCTACAATGAATCTTGACTATAAGGTTCCAGTGTTCTATTTTTACCAAGTTTATCCTTCTGATATTAAATATACTTTCACACTTCTAGAGATTAAAATTCCAATGTTTATATTAGCAGAAGTGTTTAGGGTAAAACCAGTTTCAAAAACACTAAGCTGTGAATCCATCACATTTAGACTCTTTATACTGTAAAAAAAAGACAGCAAATATACACTGTACTATTTCAATAGCTGAGAAAGACAGTAATTTTTACTCATATTAGAACACATACAAAATTATTTCCATTAAAAACATTGGTCAGACTGCATCATCCTTCTCGAGAATTCACACAATAAGAATTTGTGCTTATGAATATACATAATTTGTCATTTAAGCCAATAGTGCAAATCCCATGCTTAAATGTATTCCCTACACAAGAATAAAATGTCATAATTATCACTTCACATGCCCATTCGATGCAAAAACTGACACCAGTCGGGTCACTTCTTAAATACGTTTAAGCAGAATCATGTTGTTCTACAGTCACATGCAAGCAGTAGACCAAATTTTCCCTGGATTTATAGCTGCAGGTATATTTACCAGTTCCTTCTGTCAGTGGCTTTTATTATCTCCTGCTTAATCCAAAGAAAGGTTATTTAAAACCTGTCCCACTAAAACTCAGTAGACGAAGCAATTCAGGAGGCTCTCTGCAACTGGACTGCAGGCTGAAGGCCTAGTGCAAAGCATAAAAACAAAGCCATATTTTTTATGATTCCCAGTTTTTTCTTCACCTGTACAGTTTCTGCACCCATTTCTTTTTGAACACGTCTTTCTCATGACTACTTTAATTTCATGGGGATTTCTCGGCCTCATCATCCATTAATCATTTTTCCTTCTACCCTTCTTCGCTATTCAGCACAAAGAAATCTTGAGGAGAAAACTGTCACTGTCAAAACTTTTAACCCAGCCTCAAAGAAAAACAAATGAAAAAGCCATAAACCAACTTATTGCTTTTAGGGTACTTCAACTAGGTAAGTTCCTTCATCAGTGAGCTTTACCAGCAGGAGACAAGATACTTTAATCCAGTATCCTCCCATTGTTTTGTTTAGACCATCCTTCAACTTGCACTACTTCTCATCAAATTTAAATGATTTTTCACTCTGGGCTAAGCTGTGGCAGCAGAAGTTGAATTTGAATCTAAGCGTAAAAAGAGAAGCACAATGCATTAACTTGACCATACTATTCATTATTCTTTACTAAAATAGCCAAAGACGGACATAACAGAACAATCTTGACAAGTTGCAACCTAAAATATTTGTATTTACTGGTGATATCAAACTCCATCAATATTTAGTCACTGCAGGTGCTGGTTATTGATTCACAGCAGATGTCTGCTTCCTAACCTAGCACCCATGCTTCAGCACCACCACATGCATCACTGGCAGCAGCAGCAGACCAAACCTTCTGAAGACAAGGCAGTCTGGGCAGTCAACCTTTTGGCTACATCTCAGCAAAAAGAGCATCTGGTGCTCAGACTCTTCAAAACTTTACAGCCAGGGCTCTTGAAAAGCTCTGAGGATCAGTGCAGTAATGTATGCCTGACAGAACTGATCTGTCAAGTGCTGCCCTCTGGAAAGCATCTGTCTCTCAAGGCAATGTGCAATCTGATGAACAGTAATACTGAAATTACACAGAATAGGTGCCAAGAGTTTACAAAAGACATTCATGTCTTTAGAAGTTATACCCACCAAGTTACAGGAGGACACAGAATGGCTATCCTGACAAAATGCAAAACAAAAAGCTCATTTCACTTGAAAACTGACAGTATACGTACAGAGCACATTAATATGTAATCTATTTCTCATTATTATTTATTTAAAACCTTTAAAAGGTCAGAAGCAATTCTGTAAGAAGTCTTCTGCAGCAATGTCTCTAATAAAGGGACCTAAAGTACATGCAGATATTCTGCATTTCTATTGGCTTTCAAAAATATTATGAGGACCAAGAACTTGACTCTGTAACAAGAGATTATCCCAACAACTCAAAGAACTCTTCTATGTAGGTAAATGGACATNNNGTATTTTAGGAATTGGCTACATACAGGTTTTAAACACCTACTTAATTCAACTATTTTTGATTATTTCACTGGTACTTAGTCTTCAATAAAAACTACTTTTAAAGCACCCTTGCGTAAAAAGATCCTGCAAATACTTCTATCAGACTTCAACAGCAAGTAAAATCACCAGTATACTCAAAAGGTTCTCGAAGCTGAATTACTTGACCTTCTATGACTCTGTATGAGACAGCTGTGTTTAAAGGTACTGAACCTATAAGGACTATTCTGCAAGCACACGATTACTCTTCACTGCAACATGTACCAATGAATGGGAAGTACTCGGTCTTGTTAGCAAACAGTTGGAAGAAATCATCCTCTTCTGCATTATTTAATTCCTACCCTTGATGTTTTCCCCTCTGACTGTATTCATTTTCAGAGTTACAGGGTGCTCATTTTTTCCTTTTATGACTGCAGTCATCACGACATACTGAACAATTTCTAGAACCATGAAGCAGGTTTATTTTGCTAGAGGGAACAAAGTGACGATACGTGTTCCAAAACATGTCAAAGGTACATGAGTAAGAAAGGTGTGGTCTGCTTCAGCTAGTTACAACATTTAGACTTTCCAAGCCAAGGCAGCTGCAATGCTAGTGGCACAACCAGCATTCCTACTTTTTGAAAAGTGCTTAGCTCTGCCAGGCTGTAATGTGGTGTACGGAATTGCCATCCTGTTTAATGTTTAACTCCAACTATTCTCAGATGTCCACATCTAGAAATATTTAATAATCCACAGCTTACTTTTATTCCAAATAATATCTGCGTAACAAATCTACTGTAATTAAACTATACAAGAAACATAAAGGATAGAAATGTAATTACAGTAAAAAATGACACTAAAAATATCACACAGTTACACTGAAAAACATTGAATATTTTATACAGACACATAATCGGTCTCCAGAGGAAATGTTCACCCACTTGAGTACACAACATATAACCAAGCATTTAATTTTCTTAAGGGTTGCTGCTGCCATGAGTCCACAAAAGTATCTACTATAAACTAACAGGAAAAATAAAATCACTTTGAAATTCAATATAAAACTGCAATTGGTTTATGCCTTTCAGAAAAGCAATTCATACAGTTAAGCACTGAGCACCACTACAGTTAAGAGCTGAGAATACCCACAACTTGAAGAATTAGAACCTGAGCTTTACAAGCAACTCTCTGCCATTCATCCTTTAGTTATTTCTTTTAAAACTAGAGTACATTAGGGTGGGTCATATTAACTGAAAGCCCAGAGGCATTTTGCTGTTCAAATAGAACCAGAGCTCTGCTTAAAGAAAAAACAAGGAAAAAAAAAGTAAGAGTTCAACCAGCTGACCTTATCTTTGAAATCACAAACAGAGCAATTGCTTTAGACGTTCAATGACTTCAGCAATCAAGTTCTCAGCATTGTGTGCATGGCAATAGCGTTCACAATGCAACTTAACAAAGCAAGTTACAGCTTTGTCACTCTTTCTATTTAATGTTTAAGTATTAAAAAGTCATGACACAAACCTGGGTCCACATGTCTAGAGCTTCTTCTAATTCCATTTGTTCGTTTCTGCAGAGCAAAAAATGAGAATCAAGGATATGAATAAACATGTTTTCATGGAGGCACACTGCGATCCTTTCATTCCCACAATCTACTAGGCAAAGCTGGCTTTCTGAAGTTATTTCCTCCAACCACCAACACAATTATCTTTATCTTGTAGAAAGATCACACTTTGAAAAATATTCAAAGTAATGTTGACTTTTTTTCATATATCCCACTTTTTCTGAGACTGGGCTGAAAGAGTCTCAGACCATAGAAGGTTTGTTCATACAACAATACTTTTTGATACTAAGAAAAAATGTATTTTTTAATAATTTATGAATAGGATATGGGAAAAACATGCAGTCTGGCATTATCTGCCCCAGAAAATGTCCACCAACACAAAAGGCAAAGCCACTTGCATTGCTTTAATAAGGCAGAAACTTTGACTACTTCTACTTTATACTGAAGCTAGCTACAATTCTCTATGGAATACTTAATTTTCTTGTTTTCTGGGCAAGTACTTAAATATATTTAGTAACTTGTCTGTCCCTCTAAAATTGGAGGAACCAGACTTGTGTAAAATCAGAAACTCTCTGACAAGACTCAGATTATTTCAATTTTTTTTCTATATTTTATACACTAAGACACTTACTATGGATCCCTGGAAATTTCAATGTGAAATAATGCATATCTGTGAACTATTCATCTGCTTTTGCAAACTTGTTTTATCTGGTAACTTGCATGACAGTTCATGCATTTATTTATTTTTTCATCAAACCAAGCAGAGAAAAGCATGTTGCATAACAAAGGGAACAATTAGGTTGCTCTGATTTACTCGCCGTTGATATAAGCTGATGCAGGACACACAACAAGGCAAGCCAGAAAGCAGTAACCTGAGGCATAACCAAATTACCAAGCCCTGGAGCAAGCAAGCAAAATCAAAAGCGTGGTTTGAAAACAGCTTTCAAACTCTTTGAGTCCTTGGACATATTCTCTCTGTACCCCACAAGTCTAATTACAGAAAGGATACAACTTTTGCTTTGTCTGTAGTGGATAGAATAAAAATTTAAAGCTACTGCCACAATGAAGATAACAGTACTGGATAAAAGAAAAATGCTCAGTTATATCCTATATTGTTTTTTATAGATGGAAGCTGTGTCGCTGATACAGACTGATGCAGATTGGTGAGCAACCACAGATTTGCACAAGAGAGGGAAAGGGGCAGGACTCAGAAAGGTACAAAGGCAGACAGCGAAATGCTTAACTGAAATAAAAACAACAGAGGGACTGTGACAGCTCAAAGTCACATACACCAAAGGACTGGCTGGAAAACAGGTTTAAGGAAATAGCTCTTCAGCTATATGAAAACATGCTCAATATCCTTAAATATATTGCATTACCAGTTGATTTTTTACTTTACTGGTATGAAACCTAAATCCATGTTTTCCAAAATGACAGTTCCTCATCCATGCTCAAGTTTTCTTCTGCACAGAGAGAATTAAAGCAGGCACTTAAACAGGAGTCTTGGGAAAAATGAATGTAATCCTGATGTTTAGGATTCAATAGGCAACAGCAAATCAGTAGCTCCAGAAAGGAGACCTTTATTTTCCTAACAAGAAAAAAAAATGTATCTATTTTTTCATGCAGACGCAGTATGTTCACCACAATTAGCTTTAGGAAGCCTGGCAGCCTTGTCCACTAAGCCCTGTAGAAAATCTGTTCACAGCTCTCCAGCCATGCCTGCCAGCTGCAGGACTGGAAAGGCATCAGGCTGGACCACGCTGTGATTCCCATAGTTTAGGGCACCCTTACTTAGTGCATCTGTCAAGGCAGAGACACAAAAAGCTGGGCAGCACCTGGCCAGAGGCATGGCTGAGGATGCAGCGAGGAGAGCAGGCAGGGGCTGGGCACGGGCCGGGCACAAGCAGGGGCCGGGCACGGGCAGAGCACAGGCAGCACACCCCTCTCCTCCGCCGGAGCTCCCCTGTCACCACACGATTCCCCTGCAGGTCCCCAGGAGCTGGAGCCCACCTGGGGCCCCACATCCCAGGAGTTCACCAGAGGGTGCAGAGCTGCCCTCATGCAGTCCCACTGCCATCTGGGGTTACAGTGACACCCGAACAGCTCAAACATCAGAGAGCACAGACATGGTCAGCCCTGCACACAGCCCTGCACCAGCCCTGTCAGCAATAACATCCTTCCATTACCCATATTAGTGACAGCATCAAACACAGCCATGTTTTGGAGAGCAGCAACATGTATGCTCACATGCTGTTTGTAATTGGCATGTCATTTAAGCAATTACCATAAACTTCTGATCTAAAATAGGTGCTAGAAACTGTTATGCTCTAGGTCTGAAGTGCTGCCTCTCTTTTGTCAGGAGCAGACAAAACCCAGCTGCCATGCCCTCCTGTACAAGAGTGGACAGGCCCCAGGAGCTGGCCAGAAAATAACCGAGGGGGGCTTACAGCCTTCTTGGGCTGACAGCAAGTTACACTATGTGCATCACAGCAGCTCCTCTCTTCAGGTCCCATTCTAACATTCTCTCCAGATTACACAAACGCCATACCACAGGATACCTCTGCAACTATTGTCTTTTCACATGAAAAGGCAAACACTGCCCTGCCAATCCATCATCACCCCACAGTCCTCTGGCATGGCAGAGAAAAAAAAGACTACTTTTAACTCTACAGCCAGATTTTGTCTAGGAATAGTAAGGATCTTACCACCAGCTGTGAAGCAATGTATGTTTTCTTACCTGTAGCTTAAAAAAACATCTCCACCCCTTCCAGTGCTCTCAGCACTGCCATATCACAGCAAGTTTAACTCATATTTTGAGCAGAAGACATTCATATTTAATCATGAATACCTGGTTGCTTAGACAACTTCTACAGCACTCTAAAAAAATGTTTGCAAACCCAGAAGAAAAACATACCTTCTCCATCAGCATGTGCACAAAGTAATAAGAAGCTCTTATGTCACTAACAAAATAAACATCACATGCAAAAGAAAACGAATCCTTACCTCATGTTTCACGTTTCCATGCTCTGAAACATAAGTAAAAATTGGCATTATTGTTGATTGCAAATTATACACCTTTTATAGAGCAATCTCAGCCTGTGCTGTGTGGCGTTCCAGAAAACCCCGCTGCCTCCTTTTGCCACCTGATCCGTGCAGCCGCCCCAGAGCCCGGGGCGCGCCGGGTGCTGTTGTGCAAACCCCGCCGCACTCCCGGCGCTCATTGGCCCCGCCGGGCTGCGCCCATGGCCGGGGCTGGCTCCGGCTGCAGGGCACCTGCACGCTCCGGCAGCAGCACGGCAGGCCGGGACACCACACCTGACAAACCCTGAGAACGCTGCAAAAATGCTTGATAAATACTGGCCCGTTGGGAACTCAAAGCTACAAGTTCATTGCAAGTCGAGTTCACACCTTTTTTTGTCTCTGTCTTTTCAGTGTGACAAGGTGTATCAGGGTAAAAGGTACACCTTTAGCTTTAAAGTGTTCTATATTTCACGGTCAATTCAGCATTGCATTAGTACACCAGAGACTGAAGCCGCTGCTGGTTTATTTGCCTTTACCATGAATTTCATGGTACTACTTAAAAATTAGGAAAAAATTCCTCAGAGAGATCAGAAAGACTGCATAAAGCCAGTAACACGTCAGCGCACACACACCACCACGCATCACAAACGGCACAAAAGAAGGTATCTGTTTTTACATGTCCTTTGAATGTCCAGTCTGACAGCAGGTATTTGGGTGTACACTAGATTTTGGGTCGGTGCCCTATGAAAGCACACACAGCTGTATTTGCCCGTGTGTGCTCTCTCGCACTACACACTCTGCCGAGGCACAGCACAAGCCGCACGTGCCTGGTCTCCGTGTACTTCAGGACCTTTGAAAACTTTTACTGTAGTATCTTCTCAACGGGAAGGCATCTCCACGGCTGAACAAACAGTAAACTTTAACTGCAAGTCCCTTTCGTTCCACTGAGAAAGGTTCCATTAACCAGTGGAGTGTGGGAAAACGCAGTCCCCGGCTCCGCAGCGCTTTCTGCAAAGCCGCCAAGGCGTGCCGGGGCCGGGCCCGCGGCCGCGCTGGGCC
>VZRQ01009416.1:1071036-1118616 GCA_013397975.1 Machaerirhynchus nigripectus | reverse complement strand
CGCGGCCGCGCTGGGCCGGGCGGGCGCGGCCCCCGCAGCGCTGGCACAGCTCCGCTCACGTACGGCCCCGGGCCCCGCGCCAGCGCACCTCGGCTCGCCAGCCACACAAGCGCCTCTGGGGTTATTATAACCTTGCCGCAAGGATTCGCTTGCATTTGTACAGTGAGCAAAGAGAAGAAAAATAAGCCCGCCCAAAGGAGGAGATGCAGGTAGTCTGTTGAGGTTTTCTAAGCAGCCTGAGGGAATTAGTTGCCCAAGTGCTGCTGAAATTCACTATACTTTTGGTATTTCACAATTTGATATGCCTTTCAGAATTTTTTGCCACAATCTGAATAAAATCTCCTTTTTTGGATGTTTGATCTCAGCATTATGAATGACTTCAAATGAAGGGAAATCATATCGGTTGCAAAGGAGGCCAAAACTTCAAATCCAGAGTTATATATATATATATATCTCCAGACTTTGTATCCTAAAGACATTTATTTCAGCAGATCATTTATTAACAAGTTGAAATGGAAATGTCCTCCCATCCTCCAAAGGAAATTATTGAATCTGATTTTAAATGCTGCCGTTGAATATTATTTTTACCTCTAGAAGATATCCCAAATCCAACTAGATGAATGAGTTCCATCTAGTGATCAGAGCATCCTGAAGCTTGTTATAATAAATAATTAGGAAATTCAGTGATTAATTTTCAATAACTGAATAACTGGATTCAAGAAATCAGTACATAGGAAGAGAATAAATATTCCTGATCATTCATGTAAAATAGATTTCATTAAAAGAGAGGCAAGGAATTTGGATTAAAAAGAAAACCAACACTGATGAACCACAATGCCATTTGTGGCTTCACTAATAACACTTCAGGAATAGCAAAAAATATCCAGTATCTGTATTCCCACATAAAAGCCTATTCAAAAAAAATAGACGTGTCTTATTTAAACTGTTATTTCATTACAGTTTAAATATTCTGTATTTCAGAACATTCTGTATTGAAATATTTGTATCATTTCCTCATGATAGACCTGTTTTCCAAACATTACACAAGACCAAGAAAACCCTCATTTCTATTTTTAGGGGGAAAAAAAAATGTAATGTCTGAGAATATCCACCAGCAGATATTTTACACATGACAACTTTAATTCAAGTTCCTGCTCATCACCACTGTGCCAATGAAATCACCGAGTGAGTCCTCAGTTCTGACAGCCACTTAATTAATGCCATAGCTCAGCACAGTTTTGGGGGTTTTTTTGTTCATTCACTGAGGCCATGTTACCATTGGGTCACATTTTGATAATGATATTTTACTACAGAAGCAAGAGGAGCAGCATCTGGCCTCAGTAAGTGAGGGAACACAGCTCAGAAAATGGGAACAAGCTGCTCTTCAGGGATGCAACAGAGCAGCTGGATTTACATGCTAAGTAAATGGAGAGTAAATAAAAAGTATATGTAATAAGCTACTCAGCTTTCTATTTTAAAACAAAACTGAAAATATTTAAAATGCAGGAACTATCAACTAAGTCCCTTGGAGGGGGCTGTGGGACTACATGTTCCTTTCCAGTCATTTAGCCAGTCGCTGCTCAATCAGAACAAAATCAGAAATGCGACCCAGATGTACCACAATGTAGGACCCTAAAAAATACCAAGCGCCCTAACTGGCTTTTTTCAGGTTGAGCAAGAATCATTAGTTAAACAATACAGCTCAACCTCTGTTGCAGTTTTTTAAGAAGAGGTATAACTCCAACGAACTTTGTGGGATGTGAGCATTTACTGGTCAATTCAGTTGACATGAGAGGTTTGGAGGAGAGCCAGCAACTCTGCAACTATTGATTAAGTCAGCAAAAACGTAAATAGTGAAAGCTGCTGGTTTCTTTTTAGATGTCAAGACCACAGGCTTTTCATGAATAATCTCTAATGTGCTGTAGCAAGCAATTAGGACATGAACAGCATGGACTGTATTATTGGGCATGCACATTACTGTAGGAAAGCAATTCTAAACTTAACCCATTCATATGGGTTCATCTTTTAAGTCCATCTCACAGCTGAAGAAACTTCTTTTCCATCTAAAGAAATACAGTACCTTTTCAAATGGAATTATCCAAATGAGAAAGAAATCATGCATAAATTAACTATGATTTACTATAAAAATGACCAGGTGATGTTTTTCTAATCTATTTATGACTGATGAGACACACCTTTAACATTCCCTGGGAAAAGGAATATAAGGAAGAAAATTCTGTGGGTTTAGCACTATATTTAAAATATTCAAAACACTTTCAGATTCGAGAATCATTATTGGAGGCTTCTCTACTTGAAATATTCAATAGTCAGTAGAACAAGCAAGCATTTGCCTGAGAATATTTAATTCAACATAATTTGATGGACTTGGAAAAATTCCAGTCTGGAAATAAAAATGAATTGTTAATTCTGCTGGTTTAGACTACAAAACAGACTGGAGTTCTTCAGAATGTTCTGGGCAGAGTGATACTGTTCTATCAATCCTGTGAGGCCTCTGAAGAAACTGCAAGGGACACAGAGCAGTCTGTAAAATAAAAGTGGGAACAATAAGGGATGCAGCTTCTCCCTTTGGCTACTAAGGGTGTGTCTCACTCATGCTTGCTTCCCCAAGGCCCCACTCTTAAGCATTCCCAGACACAAACATTTCCAGCTAGCAGGAGAGCATCACCAGATGAGTGAAATTGCTCTGTGCCATGAAGTAAGACATAGGAAGGCAGTTGAGAAGCCAGAAGATGTAACTAGGGAGAGGAGATGCCCTCATAGCCACCAGAGAAAAGAACACCTCATATGTCCTTATAAACGGCCTGTCACAGAAATATGTGCATCTGTTTTCTAATCCTTGTGTTTAAGGATTTCATACACTCTTGTGTTTAAGACTGTGCAATCAGACTCAAAGGAGTTCAGCAAAACATTAGCAAGGATTCCAAATCACAGAAAGATTAAGTGATAGGGCAGAAAAGTGAAATATATTAAAATGTAGAGAACTAGAGGATGTACAGGACAGAATTTAAGGGGGGAAAAAACCTGTTAAATCAATAATGACAGAAATTAGCACAGAAGACTTCAACCAGCCCTGCTGATTTACAGCAGCAAGGGCAGGAACAGCAACCAAGAAAACCCAAGGGCTAAATGCAAACATTTTGTTCTGTCTATTAATTCAACTGATTAACTCTGCATCTTTTATCACTAAAATTTCTACAATCTGCTGAACTGGCCTTCTTTGAAGCAAAACATCTGAAGAACTGGCATATGTTTGTGTATAAGGCATAGCATGAGAACACAGAAATTTATCTTCAGATTTTGTCAATGCTTCTCTCATAAGTGTATCATCTAAATCTGACACTTAATAATTTTGTCACTCAAAAGGTTTCATCTGTCTTTGGATGTCTGTCTTTTGTATCTTCACAAAGTGCGACTTGGAATGAAATTTAAAAAGATTTAACCCACTCAGGAAAGTTCTAAGCATCATTTCAGAAAGGCTAGCAAAAACATCTGCTCATGGTCTATACAGAAAACAGAATCTTAAACTTTACAA
This sequence comes from Machaerirhynchus nigripectus, assembly GCA_013397975.1. Lineage (NCBI taxonomy): Eukaryota > Metazoa > Chordata > Aves > Passeriformes > Dicruridae > Machaerirhynchus > Machaerirhynchus nigripectus. Next base: position 1,115,063 of record VZRQ01009416.1, on the reverse strand, counting down.
AACCAGAAAATGCTGAGGAAAATTCAAATGCCTTTGAGAAACCTAATGGCATATTCCCCCTGCAGCACTTTGATCACCTTTTTTCAAGCAGGCCTCTAGAAGTACAAGAGGTCCACAGAATAGGAATGAAAATGAAACATAGAAAAAATTACACTTATAGAAAGTTCATTAAAAACTTGAAACTATTCCATTCCGAGATTATACTATTAAGAGGTCAAAATAATTTATCATAGAGAAGCAGTCAGTCAAGACTTCTCTCAAAAGCCCGAAGTCACATGCTCACAGAGAACTTGCTGCTCTAACACTCTGAAATGCACTTAGACATTTCCAAATAGGGAAGCCATGCAAAAGCATTAACAAGACATAAAAACTCTTCAAACAACAAAAAAGATAGAAAGAAAATTTAATAGGCTGAAGCAAGGAGCATCATTCCTGGACAATGTCTACCACGCAGAGGATTTGCACTTTGCTGTGAAGCATCTGGAATGGCACTGGCAGAATGACAGAACACCAGATTAAACAGAAAACACACCTATCTACACATACATAGATACTCCACATCTGTGGCCATTACTAATACCACATGACTGGGGAATAGTAATGTCCAGTTTCCCAAAAGGATGATTCAGTTTCATGTACATTATACCCTGTGAAAAAGGCTGTAATACTCCCCTAAAAAAAAGTGGGGAGGAAAAAAACGAAACCAAAAAAACAAAACAAAAGCCACCAAGCACAGCAATACAGTAAGTGTTCCGGGCATTCTGCTGCCGTACAAGCCTTTGCTCATTTCCCACAGGAGCAGCAAATGACACAGCTAAAAAAATACTATATTTATCATAAATTGATTTCTCTAAATATTTCAAAAGAAAAATACTCAAAATTAAAACCACGTTAGAATTTTGTGCATATATAGCGTACTTCTTCCACAAAGTGCAGTGAAATGTTGTATTTTACATCACATCTTTATGTCTACATGCCTTTAATAACATTTCATAGCTTAGCAGGCATGGCAGATAACTTATGGGAGACCTCATTTCTCAGCATAGCTCCGGAATAGTTAAAGGACAGCCCCGGAAAATAATTCATACTCAAGCTGCACTAGCCAGTATTTCAGAGAGTCTGCGTTGTCTCGTCCCTTTCTGGCCCATACACGGAAGCAGGTACTGGTAAAACTCCTCCTTAAACCTTTCCTTGGTCTGTGCACATTATGAGTGCCCAGCACTGCTCAATCAACACTTCTTTCTTTAAAAAGGCAAATAAAGAGTAAAAGTGGAAAACAGCAGAGAAAAACCTGAGGATTTCCCTTCCTATCATTGGACGAAGTCCCTTTATCACGTGGTGGGATGACACATTTTCAGCTAAGTAAGCAAAACCCCTTGTCCTTTCCATTCTCATCGTTTGATAAAGCAAGGGCAAGTACGGCAAGAGCTGCAGTTTAGAGCTGGTTTTTGCAGCTATGATCTCAGAGCAGACTGTAAGGAGGACACAGCTTAGCACCTCCTGTCCTTCTGCCTCAAGAGCAGGTAGAAGATACACAACTCTCCTGTCTTGTATGAGAGCTGCAGCAACTGGAGAGTCTTTGCATAGAAGAAAAAACAGACTGAGAAGAGAAAGTGAAGTTTGAAGAGAGGGCAGAGGGCTGAACACCTGGATGTAGCCAAAACGTAACACAACAAATGATCTTAGCAATCCAGTTGCTTGCGGTTTCAGTACAGTATAATTCTACAAACATTAGGAAGATGATTTGAAGTAAAATCCAAAATACCATTCTGTTTCTTTGAATTTTTAAAATTATAATTTATTCCACTTACAAAGAAGGAGGAATGTGATTTGTTGTTGCTGGTATTTTGTTCTCTCTGGCAAGTGTACAGCATTGCTTAAGTATGCAGGAAAATTGCAAGAAATGAGACCTTTTGTTATCTAGGCATTTATACTGATGCATTTATCTAGTCATTCTTACTGATGCATGTTGCACCATATGTGTGCACAGATATTTACAGAGGAACAGAAAGACAAGCTCCTGCCTCCTGGGGTGCCAGCTAGCCAATTAAAATAAAAATTACAGAACTGATTAAAAGAAAAGGAGCAAGACAAAGCAAAAAAGTAGAAGTAGGGGTTGTTTATACCACAGAAGACAGTTCTCTTGTGAAGAACAATGTATGTTTTTTCACTCTATTAATTTAAATGTAATTGCTTTAAAATATTCCATTTTTAAGATAATTTAAAATATTTATTTTCCTTAGAGTATCTGCAGGAGGTTCTGTGAAAAGCCTGTGTTCCATAAAGGATTTCAGTCACAAATACTGTCAATGCTTGTATGGTTTTCAGATCTACAAAAGATTATTTGCAAAGACTTGGAGGATAGCATGGAAGATATCCAATACAGAAAAGAAGCTGAGAAAAAAAAGTTTACTGACTACAGCAAAAGTCAGTACGTGCCATCCTATTGATTTCATGAAAGAATGGGACAGGTAATTAGCAGAGAGAGCCAAAAGCCAAGTAGAAATCAGAAGTAAAGCAAACAGCGACAAAGACAGAAACAAGTTTATACAATGTTGAAAGGAAAGCTAGAGTCAAAATCTGGAAACAGCAGCTTCGTAAAGAGCAATGGATGAAGTCATCATGTAATTCAGCAGTGGGAGAGAGCGCAACTATGCAACAGCATTTTACACAGATTGTAGATACTAATGTCAGAAAGAAAATAACTGAGGGGAAGAGGTTGCAGTAGCTTATGTGAAGTACATGAGACGTGAGAAACTTCACAAATTATTATGAAATAATTCTGAAAAAGGAATGCACAGATTTTAAACAAGCGAGTATAATACATAACTGGAAACTTCCCCAGCATCTAAAACTCCACTTTCCAGAAATCATCATGTGTTCCCAGTGGGTTTTCTCTTTTAAACACAACAGCAATTCAAAATCATCTCTAGAAAAAAGAACAGTTGAGAAGCTGGACAGAGAGAAGAGTCAAAAATGGCACTAGGATTATATGAGTCTGGCAACAGTGAAACAAACTCACGGCCACCAACAGAGCAGGCACAGGGAAGGGAAGGGTGGCCACTGATGGGGGCTAACACACTGAGCATTAGCAGTGGGAGATCCAGACGATGTCAGAAAGAGATTTACAGGTATAACACTGAGCAGAACGGGAAGAGATCAAATTTTTGGAGTTCTTTGTGGGAAGCCAGCTGGTAGTTGAAATCAAAAGATTACTTAAGGTCCCAAAGAGCAGAACAACGGGGGAAGTGAAAAGTGACAATGGCCAGGGAAGAAATTCACAGAGCAATTGATTAAAAGAAGAAAAAAAATAGTTCTTAGATGTGGGAAGTGGAGAGCTATCAATCACCTTTTTGTGAATATTGTGAGTGGACAGAAACCATGGAAACCAAAGAGATGAAAGAGGAAGCTGAGGCAATACAAACAGCTTTAGGAACTGAGAGGAAAATATGAAAATTGACATAGACATAAAGGGAGAAGCACAAGGATGATAGATGATGTGCTGTACTGTAGGTGCTACATATGAGCAGTCCACAATTGAAATGAGAGCAATTCCTTGTTGTATATGACATTGACGAAGAAATTGGGTTTGACCTGTAACAGTTCTGTCCTGCTTTGGAACATTTCAATTTAGTAGCAATAAAAATCCCTATGAATCCTAAATGCAATTCTAATTGTGCTTATAAATGGTAGTTTCACAAGTATGCATGTTACAATAAACACAAATTAGAGGTAAATTAAACCTTAATTATATCTAGCAAGTTTTATGTCCTAATTAAAAACTGTATTCTAACAATAAAAATGACTTACCACCTAAATTAGCCCTGCCACAATTGTCTAGTCTTCCTAAACATTCTTTGTGTGCTCCAGCTCCACACTTAGAACATAAATAGCCTTGATAAAATGTTCCCCTGTAAAATAAAATTAGGTAGTGATACATTAGAGGTGACATAAGAGACATGGCAGAAGGTATTAGAAGTCATTTGTCATTCTACATAATGATAGTCCTTAAAGGCTTGAGAAAAAATGACAACTGACAAACAAGCAGCTCATCTGCTTTCTGTCACTACTAGCCATTTAAAAAGCACAACCAGACAGTTCTTTCATACTACTAAAAGAATAATAACCTCCATTTCAAACGTAATCCAAAGCTCCTTTGGAACAGTACACTTGAAATTGTACCATTATGCATCTATCCTGCTACAGATCTACACTGCACTTCATCTCAGTGGGAATTTGCCCAGGCACCATGAAGAATAGGATCCAGTTCAAGAGAGTTTTAAGTTTGAATGCATATTTAAGCATTAAGTAATTTATAGGCTATATTGTAAATATTCTTGACTTCAAATTTGTTCATTTTTAAAAAAACATATATCATGGACACCTCAGTTAATCTTCAGAGCTGCTAATTCCTCTAAATGTCTCTGTACCACAAGGTGGCACTTAGGAATACCCAGCTGGTGGCCCGTTGAGAACAACGCAGCATCCTGGGGGCTGTGTCCTGAATGCACGACAGAGGCTCCTCAGCAACAGCAGTTTGCAGCAACAGACACAGTAACTCAACTACACTGCTCCAAAGTCAGGAATTATCCCTCTTGACTTTAAGTTTAGAAGGTTGCACCATTTTTCATAGTCACGTAGACCTTATTACACTGAGGAAAAAAAAAATTCTAGAAAAAAGAAAAATTCTCTGAAACTCCAGGTCAGTCTGACTATTCAGGAAAAGCATTGCTAAAGAAAAAAGGAATCTACGACAGGAAGGAACACACCTGAAGTTAATTTATTCCATGCCTGTGCTTAACAAAGGCACTACCCACACTCAAATGCGCTTGCTAAAATGCTGTGTCTCCACTTTTCAGAATATCAGCAATATGCAACACAGAATCATAGAATGGTTTGGGTTGGAAAGGACCTTAAAGATTATCCAAACCCTCTGCCATGGACAAGGACACCTTTCACTAGACCGGGATGCTCAAAGCCCCATCCAGCCTGACCTTGAACACTTCCAAGGATGGGGCATCCACATCTTGCAGGGGGAGGGAGGGGGGAGATCACCACCCCAAAGAACCTTTACAATACCTCAGAAGCATCTGACAGACTTTGCACGACGTCACCCGACTGAAGGTATGCATTTTGAACTCATGAAAGCTCGTATCTGCATAGTCTGGCCGGATGTTTGACCTAAAAGCAAAATTTGAAAATATGCATTAAATGAAATCTAGAACACATGGCAACATACACAACAGGAAGTCTTAATCCACAAACAAATAGTTTTATTTACACTTTAATGTTTTTCATTGACAAGAACCAGAAATACGGACTTTACCACACACCTTGAAATGAAATCTGAATTACGATATTATGCAGATATACCCTATAACTACCTTAGCTGTCACAATAAATAGAAAACTAAACAACTGGGTTTCATTCTTGTTTGAATAACCAGGATCATTCTCAACAATATTTTATTATGTGAATGCCCAAGGAAAAGCAGCTCACACCCTGAGAAGCACCACATTTGAAAACATTAGCAGCAACTTTAGGACAGTTAGGTCATAACTGCAGCAATATAATGGATAACCTGAATGCTTTCAAAACAATTAGAAAATGTTCACCAGGGTTTGGTTAGTCTTGTTTAAATGTGTTGCACAGCGCCCACAGCTGTAGCTGTACACAGTAAATTTAACAAAATAAAAGATCACTATTCACACTGCCAAGATACCAACACACTATTAGCAGACTTCTTTCCAAAGATCAGCTTTATGTACAAAGCACTGGTCCATTACTGTCCATGTGTTTTGTTCACCTTCCCTACTGATCCCTTTTAAAAGCAGGTATATCATTTAAATATGACCCACTCATCATTTGTTGTACCAGTGACTGTTTTCAGATTTATTTAAATTTTATGACGTAATCTATTCATTTTCTTCTGTCATCTGTCCCATTTCCAAGACTGAATGGGAGAACAGGCATTTTCAATGGATTTTTTTTTTAATTCAGTAAGATCCCCAAACTAGCTTAATACTGTCAAAATCAGTAATGATGAAATGCCAGGTACATAATTTAATATTAATCTAGACTGTATCAGACAAGAAAAAAAAATATATAGTAAGGGTTAATGTATTTTTTACTATTATTTATATTAGAATTTCTAAGACTCCATAAATTTCTGGGGGTTTTTTAATCAAAAACATAGCAAGGCATGGTGCATAGGAAATAAAACAGGAAAAAAAAATCCTGACACAAGGAATGCAAGAATCTACAGTACTCAAAGGAAAAACCAGAAGCTTTTCCGACATAGAAAATTATATATTCTTCCATTAAAGTTGGAGATACTTGTAAGTTTCATTCTTATGTACTATAAATAACTTCCACACTAAAACAGACCAGCCACAATCTGCAATGGAACACAGATAACCATGCAAGCATTAATCTCTCTTGGATGGAATTAAAAATCTTAGGAAAAAAACCATTCAAACAATCTGCTTAAGTACCGAGTGTCAGAAAGGTCAATCTTCAAATCCACCTGCTGAAAATGAACATGCTGAAAATGAAACTGTACTCAAAAAGCAAAAGGAATTTTGCTTTTATACCTGAGAATAACCTTACAATCAGTACTGGTTTTAACCACCTCACGTGTCTCTCTTTCTTCTCTAACATGCAAGACGTCAATGCCACAATTCCTGCTAACTGAAACAGGTGTGCATACTACCCAACCACAGCAGGAAGGTACAGCAGCAGGATAAAATTAACCTCCAAAAAGTGAAGAACTTTTCAAACCAGGAGAAAAAGAATTATTATTTTTTGGCTCTTAACTTGGTACAGCCTGTATTTCATAACGTCTGCCAGAGGGCTGCCAAAAGGCTGCCAAAACTTCTTAGGCTATGCTCCAAGCAATCCTGAAAAATCCCTAGAATAAGTTACGGTACTTCACTCCCAACAAAAGCTCATTTGTATTGACCATTTGGTTTAGACCAGGACATCTTGAAGAACTGTGTTCAAAGTATAAGCCAAAAGTGCAAGAGTCGTGAAATTGAAAGCATATTAAATTAAACCTAACAACCTGACCATTTTTCAAGAACAAGCCAAAGAAGAAATTCCATTCATTTAATTAGAACAGGATCGATCTTCAAAAACAATAAGTGGATCAAAAGAAAAAAAAATTACAACCTCATACAGACAGTAGTTTAACACATGCATATAACTACACAACTTCCTTCCATATGTAAAATTCTCTTTCATTCTTCTCTCAGGCTATCTTCCACAAAGATTGAAATGCATTAACTACTCAAAATATACCTCCTATTAACAGAACAAAGATGATACACTGTATTCATTCTTCTTTATATTAAAAGCAATATTTGAAAAGAACAGTGCAAAATAAGAAAGTGTATGCTTACTCTGGAGACAGAGTGCTGTAAAGTGAAGAACAATATGGAAAGATAATTAGTGATACAACAAAACCCAGAAAAATAAAATCAATGTGTACTGTCTACTGCAAATGTAGAGGTGGAATAAGGAAAGCTTTTTAGAAGAACATATAGTGCAAATGCTAACTGTGGACAGGAAAACTCTTAAACATTCTGCTACCTGATCAGTAATGCTGCATTATGGCAAATCCAGTTCTGTAGTCCCATCACCCATCACATCAGACAAGTCTGAGATGATGAACTATAGCAGCATGTGTGGAGCAGCAAGCCTTTTTTAATGTAAAGTCTGAAACTTACTGAATCTAGGAGTTTGGTATTTTAGTTTTCAATAAACTTCTTTTCCAAAATCAAAAATAACACAAAAATAACCAAACCTGAATAATATGTGAAAGTTTCCAATTAGAGATTAAGCTCAACTCATCTGTGACTAAGTCCAAATACCACAAGGACTATAGGAATTTTTTCCACAAAACCTTTCGAACTATCACATACTATGTTTAAAGTTTTTAAATACAGCAAATAAAGCTGATAATGTGAAATAGTCATGACATAGCATACAACTTTTCATAGCCATGTCCAACCATAAAGAAGCTCTTTTAGCCACAGCATGGAAGCCTCACACTGACACCCTCAGAACAGAGAGCAGAGCTCTCACAACACAGTAAAGAGAACATCTCATCCTTCTCAAATCTTCTTTTCTCTTCTACTTCCCAACCTGTAGGCATATCACAAGACAAAAAAACCTGAGTATTTATGTTAATATTAATTTTGAGAATCATACTATTTTCCTCTTCAGAAGAAGGATTTCTTGTTGGAGACAAAAAAAAGAAACCTAGACATGATTCTTAGGAAAACTCAAATGTACTGAAGCAATTAATAAAAAACATTTTGGGTCTTAAACTGGGGTCCTTCGCCATCACAGTGGGACAGCCAAGCCCTCCTGTAGACTCCTCGGTACTTCCTACCACAACTACTACTACTACAGGGTGCCCCAGGAAGCAAAAGAAATGTATTTTCTATTTCTGCTCTCAAACAATCTTGATGGGTGGCCAGAGCAGGAAGTCACTCATACACCAAAAATACTTAATCTGAAGTAAATAGTGACAGAGAACACGTTCCTCATTTTATTGTAAAACTCTCTTATTTTTACAAGCAACAGCAATATGGGGAGGGAAAAGTAATTTCCCTTTGTCTCTTCTACTTTTTCCCCAGGCAGTTTTAATCTCTCCACTCTAGCAGAGACAAAATGTCAATGTGAATCTGTTATTAGGACAATTTTTCCAATTCTCTCCTCAATTCAGCACCAGAGGTTTTAAAAGGGACAACCACAAGTGCCCCCTCCTGCATAGTGCTGGAACCCCATAACCAGATTTACTCCAGTCAGTATTGCAGTGTCCTTGGGCTGCCCCTGAGCCTTCAGCACAAGGCTTTCTCTTTCCAATTTACTTACAGAATATTAGTCCCACTGGGACCAATTCACTGCTACACCACCAACCCAGAGACCTGCAGGTGGGTATCTCACGAGTCTCTGTCACTTGGACACACAATTCTTGTCTCTGCATGAGCCATGGGAGCCACTGTTGCAAGGGCAGAATGCCCATCATCTTCAGTCCATCCTCCGTCTCTGAACAGTCCCTTTGTCTTTAAAGTTTTGAAAGTTCAGTGTAGAAAACAGCTACCCAGGTATCTTATTCAATTGCCTTTCATATCATCAGACTTTGGAGCACTCCTTGTGCATGTGAAATATTCCCCTTCTAAAAATATTCTCTCCACATTTGCAGTGAGACTTCTCTCTACTGACCCGTTCTTCAGAAGAGTAAATTGGTCACAGGCCAATCTCATCCCACCCACATAATGCAGCACCTTTATAAATGGTGTCAGGAAGTGTCATGTTATCAACCATCCCCCACAAGCCTCTGCAGACAAAATCCATTCTAGTAATCATCTATGCCTAGATTAATGGCACAGCTGACCACAGAGTAATGATATAGATAGCCCAAAATTGTCTTGTCAGACCAGACGTCTAGGTGCTTATTCCTATGCCTACAGAATAAGGAATAAATTCTTTTGACTATCCTACCTCAAAATACCAAAAATAATTGTGCATATGAAAAAATGAAACCATTTAAACCACAATTTTCTCACACTAGCAGCTGGGATAACACATCAAAGACTTGTAAGTCATGCTTAACCCTCAAAACACAAACATGTCACAATCAAAAGACTAAAACTTAAGTCAAAAGAAAAAAAGCGATGAACCTTGGCAATCTTGACATATCCAACTGTGTAAGGTCTATATCCCATTTTACAAACCTGAACTTTGATTATCCTTAATCTAAAGTGTTGCCAAGGCTTATATGCAGTGAAGTGTACGTCATTAGTATCAAGCAACTTATCTACGATGTGTTACTGTAATTTCCTTACTTAATCAAAACCATATTCTGATGGGAAAATATTTAAATCAAAATGTGTCTGAAGGGCAGTAGAATACCACAGGCATTTGGCTCCCTTATAGCAACAATTTAGGGATTTATCAGCATTCTTACATTCATGTTTGTTTCCTACAAGAAAAGCTATACAGAGTACCTTTCACAACAGGCTGGAATAAACAAAAAAATTACATCATTTTCAGGGGGGCAGGCACAAATATACTTTCTTTTACTGTCAGTTAAACTTCCTCTACACAGGTAGGGCTTACAAAATAAAATGCACCAGGAATACTACTACACATGCAGCCTCAAAACTCAATCTTTTCTACTAAATATGTAATTACTGTAGATGCATCCCAAGAGAATAAATAAAAGGCTGAGAGACAGCTTATTATGTAGCTCCTTCCTCCTATTTTCCCAGGTGGAAAATAAATATATTAAAATCCCATTAATCCCATTAAGTCTTCATTTCCAGAAAGGACGTATTTCTAAATATATAAAAAATGAAAAAAAAAATCTTATTTTATGAATTTTTCAATACTGAGTAAATCTTTCCTTGGATGTTTAGCACTTCAGATATTTCAGTATCAGCCTTGGAGACCAAGAACTATTGTCTCAAGTTTGTCTTGCATGGACATATCACTGAAAGCTTACTGGCTACCAACAAATCTAACAGAAATATAATCAAGGGATAAAATGAAGTATTGCGTTTGTTAGATTAATTAAATCCTTACAGCAAGTTTAAATATTAAATAGGAAATTAATAACATGCAAACCACATGGCCTTTACTGAAAAGGAGTGCAGAAAAGAGAAAAAGTGGGATTGTGAAAATGCAAAGAGTAGAAGCAAATAGAACATAGAGTCTTTGGCTCCTGGTTAGAAATGTCAATCTCACAGCACAAAACAAGCAACAAGAAACTATTCAGCAGCACTGAACACTGCAAATCTACCATCTTATGGCTTCACCTCCACCAAGGAGTTAAAGGAAGGAGACTTCAGAACACAGCACAAGGAAAAATTCTCCTTTCTTTTATTAGAAATCTATTTATCATTGCACTTAATGCTACCAATTAAAAACTGTAGTTTAAACAACCTGCAAGGTCTGGTGCTGTCCTCCACTAGTGACCAGCTCTCTCTTTCTTGCTTATTTTGAGGGCCATTTCTTTTAATTGCTTCCTTTTTTAATTGAAAGCTTCAAGCTTTTCAATACCAGCTTGACTTCAGCAATTAAGACCTCTACAGATTTCCCCCCTCCCTGGGTCTAGGCCACTGAAAAGGTGTTGCTTAAACCCACTACAAACAACTCAATTAATGTTGAAAAATTGCTACTCTGGAGTACTTAATTAAAAGCTCAACTTCTCTTTTCCAAACTTTAGGCATTTTTAAACTATTTTTTTCTTCTTAAACTGGAAGGGAAAATGTATTACAGGAGGGAAAAAAACCCTCTGAAAAAGTCTGATATTCCTCGGAGATATGCACATGAGAAGCACGTCCATGCTTAATCACAGCATGTATAGGAAAAGAAAGAATGAACACTTCACACAAAGAGAAATGCAAAAGTAATCCTTTGCAAACAGATCAAGAAGGTTCCTTTCAAAAGTGAGTTGGCTGCAAAACAAGATGGTATCAGCAAGAGCAGGTGCTGAGCCAGATACTGTTGAGTAGATCACTGCTGTTAAACACAGAGAAATCAAAGACCTTGTAAACATTGATTGAATCAAGTCATTCTTAGAGGACTGATGGATAAACCTCTCAGGAATAATTTTGGCCCAGAGATGTTACTCCAGTCTGCCACAGTTCAGTGGCACTGGCATCTTGGAGAGAAGAGGAACCTTCTCTTCCCCCAGCAGCAATCCCACAGTAGTTTTCAGAGTAACATGAAACAGCAGCAATTTCTGGGGTTGGGAACAGGCTGTCGAGCAGTCACGGGTTCTGCATAACAGTACAGTGAGACAGCTGCCCTTCCTTTGAGGTTGACAGTTCTCCCCAAAAGGGAAAAAACATCCTAGGAAGTTCTAATGATACTTCTTATTTTTGGGTTTGACTTCTTTTCACAGAAATACTATTTAGGTAAGGTCTCGAAGATCATTTTCCCACCTCAGTCTCTTCAAGAAATGCAATCGTGTCACAAGAAATTATGCAGAGTTCAGTTGTATGTACATGCTTGAAAAATGTCTGTCATTTTGAAAGTGCATTATATTTGAAACTGAATTGCCATTTCACTTGATTAAAACTTAGCTTTAGAGAATAGTTAATGCATGTATGCCCACCTATGAGCCCAGAGGCATAACAAATAAGCAGATGCATGAAGTATCAGAGAAAGAGTCTGCAGTGAATTGCAATTGTTTTAAGTATTAAAAGAAGAAATACTACAGGGAGCTCAGATAAAACTCCATACATACCTTGAACTCTCCTCAACTCTCAACCTCAAGTTAGACCTTTGCATTTCAGAGCTGATATTATTCTGCACTCCATGTTATGCTTATAATAATTTGAAACGCTCCATACAGAACTGTTCAGAATTATGGACACCCTGAGCACAAACTGCTGAAGATCATTTTCAAGTGTATGTGATGTGAAATCTGATACTGTGCTCATACAGTATAGTTTATAAAGAAAATGGCATAGGTTAACACCTCTGGATACTGAAAATTTTCATTCCAGATTTACTCATTGTATAACTAATCGGCATCACTGCAGAAAATGCATTGGTAAACCCGTATCTAACATAAGTATTTCTAAGATATTAGTTGCTAACAGAAATTACTTATGAAGACATCCTAAGTTAAAATTCCTGGTTTGTGCCAAAGTGACCTCCTTTCAAAATTTTACGCACCTTAAAATTTAGCCATGACAATTAGTACTAAGCATCTCAGAGAATTCTGGAAAACTTTACTAGCACTAAAATATAGCTATTGTCACATATTCGAATGCTACCTAGACAGTAAAAACAAAAAAAAAACTCAACCCCACAACAGAAAGCCATATATGCTACTGTCAAACACAACTAAAAGCTCTCAGCCACACCTCACATGAAGGATTTCAAAGTTGGTCTCAAGACATGTTCACCCTCACTCCCTGCTGTGACATGCAGCAGACTTACCCTTAGGATCCCAGTCCCTACAAACACAACCAGCCTTATGTTTGCACTATGCTTACTTTCCACTCAAAGTATTTCAGCTCTGTGCAACTATCACCGTTTCAACTGATCACACAACATGCTGCCATCCAATAGAAAGGCATTTGTGTGATAACAAAGTAAGAGGGCAGCGGGACAGACACAAATAAGTAATTTACAAATACATAAAATAAAAATAAGTATTCCTTTTTGAATCTTTACAAGAATTTTATGATTTACCAAAAAAAAAAAAAAAAAGGCATTCCTAAGGGATATTCTCAATAGAGGTGAGCAATGCCATTTCAAAAAGCATGATTTTCAGCTTCTTTTTTACCTTCTCTTCTCAGGAGCAATGCTGATTACTTACAGCTAATTCATTTTCTCTGTTCCAGCTAGGCTGTTATATTTCAGAATCATCTTTGAAAATGCTATTTACTTAAGTAATCAATCAATCAATTCTCCATATGCTAATACTCAAACATGCTGGCTTGTCACATCAAAGAGTCTTCATCAAGAAGACACGTTATAAAATTAAATTAACCATATCACAAGTAAATTGCGCTTTTGATCAAGAACACGCAACTTCTAAGAATTTGCTGGGAAATTTCCTTATTTGATCATATGATGAGTGGCTTTTTTGAGATCAAGGAATGTATCTTGTTAACTTTTTGGAAACATACTGCATTGTTTCAAAGATAATTACTTTCCTTTTTCTTTATCAGTCTACTTTCCCAAAAAGCATGGGAGATGAACTGCTTTGAGCTAATCTATTCCTGTATAACATTTTTGAACACTTCCTGATAGGAACAAAGCTCTGTCACACGTCAGTATTTGTAAATCAAAAGCATCAATACTTTATATACTTTCATAATCACTGACTGTGTCTTATTTGTGAAAGTTCTAAGTCTTACAAATCCAAATTTACCAAGTTGCTTGTATTGATAAGCTTTAAATACTTTATCATATACATTTTACACTTAACGGAATATATTTTACACTTAACTGAAGACAAGGTTATGTTTTGGAGTCAAAAACTGTGAAAATACAGGATTTATTCAGCCATTCACTCGTAATTACTTGAGAAATACCTACATCTGCTAAGAAAAAAGGTAGCATTGGTTTGCAGGGAGAAGCTAGGACATCTATTCATATAACCAGAGTATCAAGACAAACATGTGACGCAGCATTCCACGTTTTAACACTGAAAAAAACTCCTTGCACAAAAAAAAGCCAACATTAAGATGGTGGTACTTTATTTTTATGATGTAGTGTCACTACAAATTTATTTCACTGAATTTTAAGAAGCACTAATTTTCATAGTAATATACCTCACACATTGAAAGGTAAGTTGTAAAAACAAAGATTGGGATATCTTTGATTTTTGTGGACTAGAAGACATAGTATCAAAGTATATTTATCATCTTCAGGTGTTTACCCACTGTTTTCATAAATTCTGGTTTGCTTTCACATTTTACACTGTGCTCTTAATCATATATAGCATCTTCACACCGTTCTTGCTGTGTCTGGAATAACCTAAAGAAATTTTGTAACTATAAATATGTTGTGAATGATTGCTTATAACCCTGAAAAACATTTGATCAAAACTTACTGGAGTCGCAGCAAAGAACAGGCAACCATTCTTCTTTAACAGACACGAACTTGGCATTCATTTTTGTAGTACTGCAATATTTATACTGATGAAAAAACCCCAGGCAGACGTGTTTGTTTATTGCTTTGGTAACCTGTGTGAGGTTGGTGCAAGTGAAACACCTCTGCAGGTTATTTGAAAAATGCAGCAGATATCTAAGGCTTTTAAGGTGCTCTGATAAGAAAGCTTTAATTTAATATGTCAGTGTTCAATATGTCAGAGCTCAAATATTCTCTCAGAAGAAAGCTTAATGCGCATGCATTATTAATGCACTATCTGAGGGAACAGATCTATTTGAGCGGAATCTGACCAATGTCATTAGTCACAGAGTGCAAAGCGAATTTGGAAACACAAAGGAAGGATAATAGGCAAGGGAACACTTTTCACCTACCTTGAGTCTTGTACTAGTTTTCTTTAAAATTTAGAAAACTAATGAGCTCCAGTTACAATTTATGTAGTTTCCCTAATCTAAATTGTTGTGCACACACCTACCAGGTTTGATAATCAATGAATCTCAGGATTATTTCCTCACTACCAGATTATATATTCTGTGTCCCTTTGCAAGGGAGGTGCAAGGTGTGAATTATGTCGAACTGAAGCAACAATTTTTCAAAAACATGTTAGACTCTACCTGAGCTGCTGCACAAACTCTCTAGAGACCCAAAACAAAGTACAGTGTAATTAAAACTAAAACCACTATTTTTTGAGGGCTGTACAGCTTTCATGTCTGAAGTCTTTTATTTAGGTATGTAAAAAAATCAGATTCATTACCTCCATACCCTAATCACTATAATGAACCTGTTTCCCACTGATTTTTCAGGCATTACTAATTAGACATGACATTAATATTGCTATTTCAGCTACAGCACCTAGACAGAAACTACAATCATAGTACTTCAGATGATGAAATTTTAACTGTTCCTCTGCCTGCAAGATGTTGTCATAAATTTCTCAGTTTGTGAAAGGCAGTAGTTGAGCAAAGCCTAATTAAAAGGTGTGTTACAACACCACTGTTGCACGAGATTTTACAATATTGGTTCTGTGTGTCTGGAAATCCAGCAGGACTAAACTCAAGCTGACACAGCCCTGAGCAACCTAAGCCCTGCAGAAGACTGAAGCGGAAAATCTCCACACACCTCTTCCAACCTAAATTCTTCTTTAAATTGCATTATATGTAAGATGTTTCCATACTCAAGTTTGCTGACGGTCATTTTTAGAGTGGATTACAAAGCCCAGTTGAGAAAGGCTTAATTAAATTAGGAAACTGGACAGCATGATGACAAAATAAATTCAGCAGAAACCAGCATAAGACATTGCATGTCACATTACACTAATGGGTTCAAATATTGTCAGTGGGAAAATATCATCTGCAACCTTTCATGGGAAAGGTCTCTGCTGTTGTGACGATGAGAACACACACCTGCTTCGTGCTCTACTGTGATCAAGAAACAAACTACAGACAAAGACGTATTTAGTGGATGGAAGCGGAAGTTAAGTGTCAGCACGAGACAGATGTAGCAACAATCAACAGATTTTCTTTCAGTATTTATACTATCATCTCGTGAGAAAATTGAAGAATTAAATTCTTCCCAACAATGATGAGAAAAGCAATTGCTCTCTAATAAGAAATTAAGCCTGGTAACTAGCTAAGTAGTAATGTAACTGAGGTACATACATAGAATATGTACATAGGCATACAAGAGAGGAGGGACATTTCAACTTTCAAGGAGTTTTTTCTTTTTATAAAGAATGGTTGGCATAAATTCATTGACACAAATATTAGTCATCTATTTTTAAAAATAAGCATTTTTAAAACCAAAAAGCATGTGTAGAAGAGCTTTCTAGGGAAAAAAATATCAATCAATACCCTTACCTTTCAGCATAAGCTGAACAACATGAAAGTATAGAATATTTCATGTAATCTGAAGGCATATTATGAGACATTACGTATTTGTTCTGATTCTTGTGGTGTTTTTAATAGAGGAGGAAAGAAATTAGACAGGATGTGCTACTAAAAATTATAAAAGATTTGTGTCTCACACAGTAAGTTTTTGAGGTTTTAAATGGCCTAGTAATGGCAAATAAACCATGCACTTTATCACACTGCTGACAAACTTTCATTTAATACATGATGTCTCTAAGTTGGCTGAATGGGAACAGTAATTTGGCTGTACACTTCTATCAATATTATCTTGGATATGGAATGACTTTGCATTTAAACCAATGCTATTTGACACGCTAGACCAAATTTAAACATTCCATGTCTAGTAGAGTCAAGCCTTTGCAGCACTGTCTTTGAAAAGATGCTTATTTACACGTGCAGCTAAAGGCTCCTCCACTGCTATGAACAGAGCTCCAAGAACAAAACAGAAATTGCTCAAATTGACCACTGTCACAGTTAAACACAACATCTCTTCCAAGGCAGTAAGCAGGTTACACTCCCCCTGTGCATGCAGAACTTCCATTCACACCAGCGAGAAGAGGCACATCAAGACAGAACTCGGGCGCTTACAATGATGGCTCCTCTTAAAACATCCCCCAGTGGTCTCTGCCAGACAGCTTTACAAAAACTTATCAAACCCACCAACCAAAGTTTAGACTTTAGGAGCTTGACTGCAGTACTAACTATGCTGCCCCCCAGTTTCCTGCTTCATTTTATCGTGATCTAGAAAATCCAGTAGTCCAAAAGAACCGACAATTTTGGGTTGTACACAGTAAAGTTGTTTGTTTTGTTGGGGTTTTTTTTTGGGGGGGGGTATGGGTAAATGAGCAGCTTCAGCTGTGGGTATTACAACAGCATCAAACTCAGTGCAGCCAGACCACGGTACCCTTGTTTTACGAGGATGGGCTGATTGTGGTGTTTGGCATTATGTATTTTCTAAACAAAGCAACAGTCTCAGGAAAACAGCAAATACATACTGTAGAACAGAGCTGCCACATGAATAATAACCATTTACTCAGTTTCCTGTGACCAGTAACCCAGCATTTCCAACCTCCCTCAAAACAAAACTCACCACACACTACAGTAAGAGATCTGGCTAAGAGATAGGTATTTTCACAGGTTTGTGAAATTAGCTTTCTAACAGAAACTTACTAGTCTGAACAGCAGCACTCTGGAAATTGCACCGGGGTTTCATCTCTCCTTCCTTTAGGGTTTTTCTATACCAAGTATGACTAATGTATTCCTGCCCTCTGCACCTAAATCAAGTCCAGCTGGCAAGGCAGTGTTCTCCTCTATTTCATACTTCATCAATAACATAAGCTTCCCATTTCTGGAGACAAATTCTCATCTCAACAACACCAGCATCTCAACAGTAGGTGCTTTTTCACCAAATTAACTATCATCACTGTTGCATATGCCAGTGTAAGCATCTAAGTTCCTCCCCTCAAAAAAATAGAAATTACAGCCTAGCTGAAATAATTATGCCTCTAAGACAGTTCTAGTGGCAACAAGGTTAATTCTTACTTCAAAAATAACAAGAGAGATCCTAGTTTGTTCTCTTATTATGTTCTTAGATTAACACTTGCACAAACCTGACTTCAACACACTGCTATCCCAAAGGCATTGGAATTTCTGTCTGGAACTCAGTAAACAACATCATTTCTGATAATCAAAACCCAATGTTATTCATCCCTTCAACTGTGCTGGTTTTGCAGTCTTGTAAAATTTTTAAGTAAGGAGAAGAACTTTGTCCGTAGAAGCAGCACTTATGATTGAATGTGATGAATAAGAGCATCATTTCAATCATGGCTACTTTTCAGAGCAGAAGAGTTAATCTACACAGCAGACAATGAGAACCCTCAAAACAACAAATCAAACCAACCAACAACCATTCAACATGCTTTGCTTAGTTTATTCCCAAATACAAACTCTTGTGTCTTAACATGCAGTAGAATATAATTATTGCTACATGCACGTTTTGGGAGAGATGCTGAGGGAAACATGCAATGAAGTCAAACCCATGTAATGGAGTTGGGGATAAGCAATGAAAACTTCAGAACGGATAAAGCAATAATGCCACTGCATCATGTTGCACCTCAGCCCTGATCTTCCTGCTCCAGCCCCGGTGCCTGAACCACAAGGAAAGAGGTTAAACTAGAGGTATGGCCTTACAACAAGGACAAACATCCATGCAATCCATCCACCACCCATTTTCAAAGACCAAGTCCATCTGCCAGAGAGGAAACAGCAGCACACAGACTCATCAACCACTGAGGTGCCGCTTACTCTGCTCACACAGGCGATCAGCAGCACTCACCCCCATTCAGAGGCACACCCCCAGCAGCTGAGCAGTGCTGCCTGTGCCTAGCACTGCACGAGGGGCAGAGCTGCACTCACGCAGCAACACGAGGAGGGGCAGGGGAGAACAGTCCTGCACACAACCATAAAAATGCCTGGGAAGAATTGGGAAAAAAGCACATAGTGCTCTCCCCACTCTCCTTAGCTCCTTGCCTGACTTCTGGTTCGCTTGGTTTGGTTTCTTGGGGCACTGGGCCAGGACTCCTGACAAGTGATGAAGAGTTGCAATGCTGAAGTTGGTAAGGCTGAGCTCCTCACTTCTCATACATGTGTTAAGTAAATATAATTGTGATATTACAGCAAATACAGCAGGGAGAGCAGAAGGACAGAAAGAGGCACACATGCCTATAAATACCTCTTTCCATCCCCGGTTATGCCACCCAGAAATTTTTGCCAAAACACATCAATTTTTGCCTTCAATAAAAATCAGCAAAATGGGAAACCTCGCAGAGAGGCTTTATTGTATCTGTCCAGCCCAGGCTCCCCTTCCTTATGTTTCCTTTTAAATCATAAACACTCAGCATACTGAGGTTTTTAAAAAACATGCATAGTTTATGAGGAAGTTTCACTCAAATAAGTTCACCATAGCCTTTTTTTCTGAATCCACACATATTAAGGACCGCATGCAAACCCACCATTGCTAATGCTGTCTCTCTGTGTTCACTGGGAGCCTCTCACTCTCCCTCACTAGTTTTCTTTCCATATAGGAAGCATCACCCCGTCATCCAATTCCCTTGTGAACATTTTAAATTTGATCATTAATACCCAAGGTGTCAATAATCATGTTTGTCTTTCTGACAAGAATAGAAAAGGAAATAAAGTTCATGCTGCATAACAATAATGTAATCTGCAGTACTGCAACTCAACAACTTACTTTGCAAGAAGTCTAAAGCAACCTCCTCTTACTTTAAAACATATAAAGGAATCCAGCCTTTTGAAACTAAGTACCAAGCAACTAGATTCAGATACTAACTAATAAATTAGATAAAAGCCACTAGGAAAGATGCCAGGATCCCCTCTGAAACCACCAGCATCACCTTTCAAAAACATACTTCAATTAGTCAAAATTAAAATGGGATGGGAAAAATGTCACTATTATGATAGATATTTATGGTTAAAATAATTAATATTTCCCCATGATTGCTTAAGACAGCATTACTAAAACAGTCTTAGCAGCAAAGTAGGAAAGTACTACATAGCCTAGAGTGCCCTCTTCCTTTTCCAAGATGAATTTCAGGGAAATACTGTTGATGAAGGTGTCAATCAGTTTTTTCTCAGAATGTCAAATAAAATAGATAACTAGACTGTATTAAAACATGACAAAAATTCATCATAATTTAAGCAAAACCCTTACATGAGTGATGAATGCGATTCCACCCCAATAAAAATATACTTACAGAGCCATCTGAAATTGTTCAAGCCATTTTTTCTTCAAGTCTTTAGTTTTGCAATAAACTTCTAAACCATTTTCACCTTGGTTATGAATGAGGTAGAAGCCATAAGACCACTGCATAAGAAGATTGGTAATACAAAGGTCATAGTTATGAAGAAAGGAAAGGGGGAATAAACCCTAAAAAATAACAAAGCATTTGTATATTCTTTAATTCGTTAATTTTGGGAACAGCAAGACACATTATTCTGTTCCCTCTGAATGACTTAAACATTTTAATTACATCAAAACAAACAAAGTTGGAATTTCTAAATATTTACTCCAGCTTGTATTTAGAACAAAAAACATCTTAAACTGTATTCACATTTTAAACTCCTGCAAAATGCTTCAAATTCTTGCTAAAAATAAACATTTTATGTGAATTAGCAACAAATATTTACCTTCTTATTTTCTTTATCAGTAGTGGGGTTATTTGTAATTTTGTATTTCTGAAGATCTATTATTTCCTTCATTTCGTAATTATCCCCTCTCCGTTTGCAAACAATGACAGCTAGATCAAACAAGAAGATATGCCTATGAAAATACAATACAGAGATGGTTAAAAACACTCCAGAAAGCCAACACCAGAAAGTCTTATTTT
Source organism: Machaerirhynchus nigripectus (assembly GCA_013397975.1). Classification (NCBI taxonomy): domain Eukaryota; kingdom Metazoa; phylum Chordata; class Aves; order Passeriformes; family Dicruridae; genus Machaerirhynchus; species Machaerirhynchus nigripectus. Next base: position 1,094,107 of record VZRQ01009416.1, on the reverse strand, counting down.
ACACACTTTTGCCAGTGGCACTTAAAATTTTGAAGGTGAAGAGCTAAACTACTGGCTAATAAAACAAGCAACATTGAAAGTACTTTTGCTTAAGACCTACTCCATGTAAGGGACTTAGTGATCTTAGATAATAATGCAATAACTGATTTTCCATTCATCACTTTGCACATTCACTTGGTAAATGGCAGACAGGCTCTGTGAATGCCCAGTGGATGGAAAGCCCCCAAGAAGCAGTGGGCTGACTTCAAATCTACAAAGAGTTACTTAACAGGTTTCCAACAGCAAACACCGCCAGTTGTGCCATCACCTGTCTTGCCTTGCACGCTTGTCTAACGTTGTTATCCTTATTTCCCCATCACCTTGAGGTCTCCCGTACTGTAAGAGGGAATGGTTCTGAAACAGAAGTAAAATGTATGATTTCATACAGGCAGAAGTGTGAAGATAACACATTCAAACGTTAGACCACGCACTTCTTTTACCTCAAAAAAGGACTTTTCAGACCAGGAAACATCATCTTTTCCTCACTACTATCTAAACTACATACTATAAACAGTCAGTCCATTCTATTTTTGTCTTCAAATGGGAAAGGTTTTCCCATTACAGAAACACCTGAGAGCCACTGTACACATACAAACCTTTAACTATGCAAATATATTTAACTACTGACACCCAGAATAGCAGAGATTTATGTACTCTAATAGCCATGTCATTCTAAATCAATCAAAACATACTTACACTTAAATATTACCAAGAATACTAAAAACTCATTTGAAACGAGGAAAAAATACATCAATATTGTTGATCAAAAGTGATTTCAAAATTGTATGTAAATTAAAAACATCACATACCAAATTTTCTATTGATAGTTGAAATTGTCTAATTTCACGAAGTGTTTCATTATCTCTCTTTACTTCATTTACATATTGAGCCAAGTCCTAGAGTATCAACAGCAAAAGGGAGGAAAGAAAAATAACTTTTCTGTAACAGACTGCTTTAATACATTATTTTGACAAGTTTATTTCTAATTTTATCTTTGACTTATCTACATATTTAGCAATCTCTTTTGAAATTCTCTTAACGTTCAAGAATTACCAATATGTATGCCTAAATAAAGAAGAAAAAAAGTGTCTGCATATCTTCAATAATATTTACAACACTCTTCATGGTATCTATTGGAACATGAATTTAGTAACAAGACAAAGGGAAACAAGTAATAAATGCTAAAAAAGAGCTGATTTTTTCTGAAATTTTTTAGTGTCTTATTTTCAAGTTTAGAGATGGAAATGTAATTTATGCAGCACACTACTGAAAAAGCAGTCAACATCCCATATCTGAGGTAAATAGGAAATAAATACAGAATATAGTCGAAAACATCTGTAAGGCAGCTCAAAAGCAGAATGCAAGGTGTAAACGAATCATAAACCTGGGTGCTTATTAGAAGAGAAAAAGCCGTGGCCCCAGTAGTGGGATTTTGCTCTTACTGTGACACAGCAGAGAGAAGCCATTACACAGCAGATTTTAAAAGGGGCTTTTGAAGGGATATACTACCTGAAGTCACAGGGTGAGATCATTATTGTGCCCTTTACCAGACCATGTACTGTACACATTTCACTAAAGCCTTTAAAACACTCTGAACGTGCTTGAGTAACAGTGACAGTTTGCTGGGGCTTCTCTGTTTATGGCTAGAGATGAGGAGTGAGCAGAAGAAGTAATTGGTGAGGTCAGGGATGCTGAGAACAGCAGTTGGAAAGGCATTCTCATCTTCCTAACTTGCTTTTACGCTATCCCTTCAATATGGTCACAAATTTGGAGGGTGGGAGGAAAATACATCTTCTTCCTAAGATGTTTTTAATCAGAATCTATGAATAGCTGCAGTCATTATGCTAGTTTCCCAAATGGATCTGTGCAGGATACATTCACGTCAGTCTTAAAAGACTTAGCTTAGAAATTAAATAACCTCCTTTCTTGCTGCTAAAAGAAATTCAACAGCATAATCCTTCCAGAAACCTTCCTTCCTGGGGGGCAATGCCACTTTGCTAGCAGTTTTTCCAAAGACATTTCCTTTTGGGCACAGACACCAGGGTTTTTAGGAGCAGAACACCAATGCTACACTCTTATTTCTACAGTAAATCAGAATGGGAACAATGCTGCAACCTTGAGGAGAGACACTCATACCTCAGGGGGTTTGTGGGTTTGGAGGGGGTGGGGGTGAGGCTTTGTGATATTTTGTGTGGCTACGTCCTGCCAGCCAGCACATATCTGCCACAGCCAATCTGGCAAGAGATTTCTTTGATTTTCCAGTCCAACAGACACCAACAATGAAGAAAGCCAGCAAATGGAAATGAAAAAGCAGGGGTAAATACAAAACAGAGTTATCTTCCTGGCCAATTAGCAGCAACCAGGATGCATGGCTTGCTACTAGATAGATGAAACACTGTGCCATCTCTTTTCAGGCACTTCTCCGAGGGAAATTATCACGGTGTCAGTCCCTCTACATTCACTGCACAAAAATGCGTAACATTTTTTAAAAAGGGAACTAAAAATCTCATTTGTGAGCTGGTTTGTATTCCAGGCATTCAAGGCAGTCACAAAATATGAGACAGCTGTGTGACCCAAAACTAACTTAGTCTGACTTCAGCCATCTACTGTGGACCATACAGATTACAACAGAAGGTATAATTTATGTCATGTTGGCTCCTTTCCCGACAAAGACTACAAAAAATTTCCCAATTCCAGCACATGAATGTCACCATTCATGCCATGAAGCCAAGTGAAGCAGACCTGTGCTTTGTTTCTGAAGCTGTGCAGAAGAACACATATTAGCTTACGCACAAGGCAGCACAGCTACTCTATAAAGCATTTGTTTGTACCACTTGTAGGTGAAGTACAGTGACAGGTACCCTACCTCCAGAAAGATGCTACTGCTTTCAAACAGTAAAGCCACAGAGATCATATTAGGATGACAGAAAAGGGTCTTGTAAACAAAGACAGCTCTCCATCTCACTGGGAAATTACTGACCTTGATTCAAATTGGCTTACAGTAGTATAAATATTCCTAAATTTCAGAAGCAAGACCAACATGATTGAAACACCTGTTTTTCAGCAAATGCAAAAGTAACCCGAAACGGGCAAGTTCCATTTCACAAACCCTCTGCTTCAGAAAGCTACTGAACTTGTTTCCCAAACTTGAGCAAAACCCTCAACTTCATACCTGCCATGACATACAAAGCTCACAGGAACCTGTGAAAACATGTTTGAAATGTTGTGAAGAACATTATCTCCCTCCAGGAAACACAGTTCTGAGCTATAACTCTACTGGCAGCAGACATAAATATTTCACTGCAATAAATGCTCACCTTCATTGCATCAAGTGCCAGTTTTAGATTTGCCTTCTCCATGGGATCCATAGTGTGCTTTACCAGCTCCTGTGGATAGAGCAGTTAAAACTTTCCACCCACTGTTTGTCACTTTATAAACTGAAATTATCATTGCTCCTCCCCACCCCCAAAAAATAGCAGAAGCAGAAGAATAGGCATTTTCATCCCCAGAGTGAGCAGCCTATCAGTGAGTGGGGACTACTGCAAATGGCTAATTGGCAAGTGTTTAGGAATGATTGCTGTACAGCCTAAACACTGACTTTAGCTGCTAATGAACCATCATGAGAAGTGAATTTGGTCTGTCTAGCACTTAAAACTTGCCAAATCAGATCATTACTGTATGTGCATGCTGGAAGCCCAGGTAAACAACACTCAAGTTCATTTACACATTGTTAAGTGGTATTTCATCCTATTCCAAAGTGTGCACTTGTCCATAGACAGGGATCTGTGCTGGCAGTAAAACCTCAGCTGAAGCGTGCACAACTTAAAAGTCACTGTCTCATTATACCTAACAGGAAGCTGACTGCGAAAACATACAAATTTGCATGTTCAAAGAATTGTTTTAGCCACTTCCCATATGGAAAATACAGAGGGTTTTTTGGGCTTTGTGAAGCGGAAGTGTAACCTCTCAGGGAAACAGGTCATTTCTTCTATATAATTTCAGGCAATAATACATTTCAGCTCACATAACTTAGTAAAATCATAAGAAATGAAACAGTATTTTATACTTATAATACAATTAATAATAAGTGATTAATACCTATATTTGCATTACAATTCTAATAATTTACTCATTATTTTCTTTCCAAGTCTGTAAAATATTTTTCTTGTACAACATATACTGTTACACAGAGCATAGTGACATTGTGTATCATCTTTCCACAATACACGGGTTGATTATAAAATGGTGAGTCAGATCACATACTTTTTTTTTCAAAGAAGTCATACCATTCATTTTGATTTTTCCAATTTTGCATTGATCAAAATATTGATGACTCATTTATAGAAGTATTTCAAAAATTTAATATTACAAAGTGTATGTTGTTCTGTAAAGTCAAAATTATACTCCACATATAAGTAGTACATCTTTTTAAAATGACATTTTACAAGCATCAGCAGGGTTGACAGTCTAATATAGTAATACATTTCTTTTCAGCTGAACTAATGAGTCTCCTGGCACAGCTATCAAATTAAATTTATAAGACTCTCCACCCTTATTACAGGACTAACTGCAAAAGCTAATGCTTTGTAGGTTATAACAAGAAGCATTTCAAAATAAATATGGCTTAATTGCAATTTATGACAGCCAAGAAGCATCTTAAATGTATGCTTTATGTATGGCCCAGCTGCCTCTTTTGGGGGGCAATGGTTCACATTTCCAAGTACCATGATTATGGTTTGGTACTACTAACCGTTTTAAACACACCAACAATGAAAGGTCCAGATACTGAGGAAACAATCGTGTTTTATTCGATTTTCCCCAGATATGCTTCAGCTCTAAGAAATGATCTCTGGGAGAAACCCTGCACTTGACTGAATTTTATTTCGCAACATATCTAGGGAAGCATCAATCACCTTCCTTTGATAAAGGCATTTAGCTTTCATTTTCACAACCCACTGATGATAAACAATCACAGTTTTGCTCTCAGCCCCCTTAAATTTCAAAATAAAATACCTGGAGCAGTAGGTGATATTTTAGCACTCTCTGCATTGGAACCACTAAGAGATCCCGCAACGTAAATTTCCCATTATTGGCCCTCTTGGAACATTCCTAGTTCAAAGCAGAAGAAAGAATAAGACAACAGAGCGAGAAAATAAAATTATTCAAGTGATAGATATGAAAATTCAGTGACATATAAGCAACTATATTAAGCTTGCAATAAATAATATCAACAAAATGAAGAAAAAGTTAATATGGCAATACCAAAAAAACAAAAAAAAGCCTGCATCTAGTCACTTGATCTTAGATGTTTCAACATGCATGAGAGAGTAGAACAAAGGCAACAGAAATTAGGCATTCCGTACAGCTAAAAAAAGTAAATATAAACACCTATGGGAAGGGAAAAAAAAGGCAAAAGGTAATCATGGAAACTACAGGCCAGTCAATCTCACTTCAGCACTTCACTGCAAAAATTGTGGAGCAAGTCCTCTTGGAAGCAGTATCTGGACACATGAAGAAGGAATATGGGACTATCCAGCACAGATTTACCACAGGTAAATCAATGCTTGACCTACTTGACTGCTTTCCACAATTAAATGGCCAGATCTATGAATGGGTGGGGAGAGTCTACCTTGACATTTCCAAGGCTTCATCTCCCACAGTAGAGTAATATCCAGGTTGGGATGTTATGCTCCAGGTCTATAAAAAACTGACTGGATTATGAGGCTCAAAAAGTGCAGTAACTAATGTTTCCTGCACTACCTGAGGGACAGCTGCAAACAGAGCTCTTCAGGGCTCTGTCCACGGCCCCCTCCCCTTTAATGCCATTGGCACTGATCTGCAGCAAAAGACACAGGACACCACAGCAGGTCTGCAGACAGCACAGCTCTGAGGTGCAGCTGACACCTTTCAGGGCATGTCCAGCACAAACCTTCACCTGGTCCTTCACCTGGTAGGCACTAGCCAGGGACATGCTAACCCTGAGGGCTGAGCAGGTGGGGAGCAGCTCTGCAGAAAGGACCCAGGAGTCACACCCAGGCAGACAACCCTGAGGCTATGGGACAAAGGCCTGTTCAGCCTACAGGTCGCTCCCAACCTGTGTGATTCTGCAATTCTATGTTCTAGCTGAGATGTCCTGATAAATGGAAGGGTATCACTGATGATCACTTCCTGAAAGAAAACCCTAACTCTGCTAATGTCAGTGGCAAAACTCCCTTCACTTCAGGACCAGGCTGTGCACTCTTGTACATGCAACACATTTTCATTTGATCAGAGGTTCCAAGAGAATGAAGAGAAACACATTCACTTATCAGTCCAGCTAGCTTTGTTATTATTAAGGTTTTGGCTTCAGTGAAAGCAGGACATGCCTGGTACATGCGTGGTATAGTGCGTACATATATATTTATGTTAAAAAATACTGATACCTCTAACTTCAATTTAACATCTTCTTTTGTCTTAGAGATATTGTCTAAGCACGATATCGCTATCTCCACTTGACTGCAGTACTGTCCATAAATAACCAACCTAAATCAAAGCAACAGGAAGAATAAAAGGAACATGTGTTTATTTAAGAACAACCCTTGATCATTTTTTCACAATCCTTCTTTCAAAAGGAGCAGTACCTAAATAAGCAATAACAGAATTTAGCCATGAGTTCAAATGGGCAGCATGAATGAATGAAGACTGTTCAGGAGAACAGTTTTGCTCTACTTTCAAAATGACCTAAAATCATCGCATTTCCTTTAATAGTCACATATATAAAAATATGTTCTGATAAATGCAGAATTCATTTATTCATTTTAAAGCAGCAAAATTTCCATTGAACAGAACAGTCTGCAGTGTTTACAGCAATGTAGACTCCCAAGGTTGTAATGAATAAATTCTGGAGCACAGGCTTAATAGGATTAATTACAGCCATACTTTAAAGAACTTGTAGGTTACCCAAACTGATCTGTCTCCAACATCTTCTATCAGGTGTGAGCTCTCAGATCAAAATAACAGCGTATAAAATCTCAAGAAATTTTCAATAGATGTCAAGTGAAGCAATGCTTTCTGAAGGAGCCTGGTTTTATGACAGGAGTTTCTTGCCTCTGTGTGGAGTGCTTCTTTCTGCTAGTCCCAGTGCCAAGAGTGCTCTCTTTTTTCCCCTTTTCATCAGTTTCTTGAGGTGATTTCTTCTGTATGCTTCAAATGCTTTTTGGTGGGTTCACATGAGCCTTCCATTGAGGTATCCTAAAGTTCTTTTTCTCTCACTTAACCTTCACCCTTTTATTTAAATCTTTTTTTCACAATAAGGTAATGACACTGATTTAAAATTCATCATTTCTGATTATTTTTAATCACTGTATGGTTCAGACACTGCATCAACCTCTGTTACCTTATTTTTATAATATACACTTGGTATTTCTTCTCAGTGTCCTTTGCTCCTGTTTTACCACACTTTTCAGAACAACTTTTGAAAGATTAAAGTGTTTTCCAGAACAACTCCTTGTCCCCTGATTCCCTCCTACAGCAGTAGAAAGTCTAACAGCCTGGGAAATAACTACGTCCTGCTCCAAACTAGAAGCTGAGACAGAGGGTCTCTGAAGGCAGGACTGTTCATGGGCAGTCTGGGACACCCTCCTCCCTTGGAAGACTGTCCCATCTAACATTCTTTGGATGCTGCTGTCCAATTTCTCACTCACCAAGTATTACTGCAATAATCCTCCTTCATGCATCACCCTGAAGCAAATTAGCTCCCAATTAGCTCCCCTAAGTCTTTCCCACTCTGCTCCCTGAAGGACCTAATTTTTAACCAAAACCCAAGGGTTACTTTAAGATAAGTCAGCAATGTAGCCAACAGAAAAAGTGTTTTTCAGCCAAGTACCACAGGTGTATAAATTCATCCATACAGTCCAACAGCTGTTCAGTGCTGGCAGAAGCAACAATATGAAAAGGTGGGTAAAAAACCTGGCAATTAGCCCACGAGGTACGGCATGTTGGCACAGCTATCCTGTTATCAGCTTGGCTGCTTTTCAAAGCTTGAAGGCAAAGGGTGTTGCTTTCCTGTCACACCTTTGACTCAGGGTAAAGCAAGACCACAGTCTCTTCTCTCTTCTCTTCTACATCTTCTTTCTCTTCTTTCCAGTTATGACTTCTGTCTTCTTTAATCTGAAATATCCCTAATAAATATCCTTTATTTAATCTGTTAAGCAATACTAATACATGCTATAAAATATCTGGGAATATGTGCGTGACAAAAAATGCTGTGCAAAATAAGATATTTAAGTTTACTTAAAAATATGTATGTTACCTGTCTAAGTAACAATATTGCCAAAACTGGCATAACAAGAGGGAGGGCTCGTAAAACAATAAGTTGCATTTTGACTTTCAGGCTCAAAACACCAAAACTAGCTTGATAAGGATACTTACATCAACTTTAATCCTGTTTCAGTAATAGTCATCAAACAAAAATACAGTAAAATATCAAATATTAGCACAATTAGTAAGAGTGCATAAATCTTACCTCTCCTTGTAGTTAATAAAAATTTGATATAGGTTCTGATCATTTTTGTTAACAATGGAATCATTGATGTCCTGTGTAAGATTCCTGTGAATTTTCACCAAATCCTTAAAAACAGTAATGGGGAAGGGAAAAGCTTTGTAAAAACAGAATGGCTTGAAGCTTTGAATATAAAAATAAATTATTTCATGTTAGACCCATTCATTTCAATAAATTGGAAAACAGATCATTTGAGAGTAGAAGCTAATTTCAAGGTTTGGCACATCTTCTGTATAGTGCAACAAGAAAAACTAAACTCCAAGAACTACCTATTAGAGACTAATTTATTCTAGCTTGGAACGTGCACTGTTAATTCACCTTCATTTTATAATGATAATTTTAAAATTAAGCAAGTCAAGTAAATGCCTTAGTGACAAGATGAAGTAATGATTCATGTCCCTGAGCTGTGAAAAATTAGTTTTGTACATTACATTGGTCAATTAGTGATGTCCTAATGCTAAATTAACTGCCATCATAATGAGTTTCCCAATACAGCACACAACTAATGTCTGAGAGAAAGAAAATAATATTGCAGAAAGATTTACTCTTCAATTATTGTTGCAACTTTCTGTGCTTATACACTGTTATACATAAACTGCAGGAGATTGCATCAGCCTTAACACTGTATGGACACTGTCAGAGAATTCACAAGAAATTAAGTCAAAACAGGTTAAGAAGTTTTGAAATTCAGGTAACTAAGTAGTTAGACCACTGGAATGAAAAAGAGAAGACTGTTTAAAAAAGCAAGCCATTGATGATGATTTAATGCAAGAAATTATATACTAGAAAAATAATATTTAATATTGAGTTGTGAACTAAGTTGAAACATTTCACCTCACACTGATGAAAACTAACAGTACATACAAGGTCAACCACATCACTGATGAAGGTGCAGAATCTTGAAACAGATCAAATTCAGTTGCTAGCAACTGTATGACCTTATCCTCAGAATTTTAAGTTGCAGTAGACAGACATTATTACAGAAATGCTTCCCAATTAATGTATTGGGAACAGGAGCACATTTTCTAAGAAGCACACAGGGACTCAACTAAGCAATACCCCTGAAAAACAGCTTAATGCTAAGGGGACAATGGGTCTTTTTGGGTTTGCATCTCTAATTCAAAGTCAGGTTTTAAATTAAACTGATGTTAACATCATTTGAAGTTAATGAATGTTCCAACACTTCAGTATCTGTTACACATACTTCGATCTCTCTTTCTCTCTGTATGCCCATATCTATTACTCAAAGGCATGCATAGGTGCACATATAAATGCATCTATATATGGATGCACACAGATATACATACAAAGGCATATGTACGTAATACTGACATATACACACACAAACATAGACCCATACACAAATATAGAGCCATACATTCACTTTAAAGAACAGAACTTAGAAATATCAGTGACAATGAAAGGCACTCTCTTGAGACTGGTAATTCGGGGTAATTGGTTTGGAGGTCTTTTTCTTCAAAATAAAGTATTTTGATATCAGCAGTTGATCCAGCAAGCATCTTTTAGAGTCTATTTAAGGAACATAACATCACCCAAAGGAAGCAATCCTTCACCACAACCCCTTAACAGAGGAAAATCCATCCTGTTCTGAGAACACAGCACTCGCTCTTCACATCTCACTTTGCTGCAGTGCTCTTTATAACAGCTATTTTTAGTTTAAAACAAGCTTCCACTGCCCTCCAGCCTTCCTGCTGAGGAATTGCCACACAGACGAGGTCTGAGCAGACAAAGCATTTGCAAATATTTTTGGCTAAGACAAGTCCTCTATTTCTTTTAAGGTTATTGGATGCCTGTGAAATGCTCCTTACTGGAGCTGGAAACAAGCAGCATCTTCTAACAGCAGAATACTGAATGCTGACAACAATAAGCCAAACAAAACAACCCAAACGTAACCATTTACTACATGTCTCCCTAGTTTAAAATAAACAGGTTCTGTTCCTTTTACACTTGCGTGATCCCCTTACACACCTTTAATGAGTAGTGAGTGGGCTGACCTCCCTGTTTGTGCTTACAGCATTCAAGCCCTTTTTGTACCCTTGTGCAGTGTTTCCATTGACTGGAATTAGGTCTCTCAATAAACCTAAGTCAATATGCCTGGGCACACAGAGCCTCAGGAAAGAGGTTTACAGTAACTTAGGGCACACCATGGCTTTATCTGCAATGAGTAAGAAATGCTAATGCAGGGCAGAATATAAATTTGTTTTCAAAAGCAAAGGGATCTCTACGGGCAGCTGATGTAACTCAAGAAGACAGTTACTGATATCTGTGACAGTGTTTTGGACTAATATTTGAAGTGAAGGACATGACAGCAATTAAGAGGCAGAGTGAAAACTTTACTGAGGGACAAATATGGCAAGAGGTTAGCTATCATCAGTGTCATAACTCACCTTCTATCAGGATGATGCTGGAACAGCAACCAAAACATATTTACAGACAGGCCAGGTTCTCACAGAATAAAATAAAATCCCCAACACCTCCTCCTACAACCTGAGAGCCTGTTGGACACACCAGAGATGGCCAAAATAGAGGTGATATTTTACAAGCAATAATATCATGATGTGGCCCATGGGCCACACTCTGGGGACCCTTTCTTTACAAAGGCCTCATAAAAGAACATTGCTTTCATTTGTCTGTGTTGAGAGAGGCTTCAGACCATTTCTGATGTCTTCCTTTAAAGTCAGACAGAGTAAAGACATGCTGAACACTTCTCAACTAAAAATATATGTAAATTGTCGTGCTGTTTTGATTAAGCCAAAAATAAATGGCACAAAGTAGCAATCACAGAAACCATTATTGTTTCAGTCAAATACAAGGTTTCCTAGATAGTTCACAGATTTCTTTATCCCTTCCAGCACCAGATTCCGAATCCAAAACTGTGAGTTATGTTAACTTTCAAGTGTGTTAAATGATGTGAGAGCCAGGGCTGTTACAAGGATTTGCAAAGCAGCTATAAATAGACAATACACAGTGATAGGTAACTTAGCAGTCACAGCTTTGTACCATCATTAAAATATCAGCATTTATTCAAAGATTCACCTCTAGAAACTATTAGCTTTTAAGGGTCAAAAATACTCCAGTTTATAACAATTCACTATCTCACACACTAATACTATTTATCTTACCTTATTCCCTCAAGCAGAAAAAAAAAAATTGGTAGTGCACATCCTTTTTAATCAACGAATATCCACATAAACACACTATGCATTGTATTTCAAATAATCATTTTGTGCAGCAACACAAATATATCACAATCAACTATGAACCTTATATCTGTTCATTAAATATGCAATTACTCACAGGAATGTTGATGAAAACAGTATCAAACTCTGATGCTGACAGAAACCTTTTCAATGGCACCATGAAAAACTGCAAGAAAAAATTATATATACATTGGCTATTGTAATTCTATCTTCTAGACTGCTATAAAAATGCATGTTACAAGTCTGTAAGCAGCGTCTTACTTTCTCAATCGATTCCAGAGTTTCAGTGTACTTCTCTTCAGTTTGCTTTATTTCAGCAAGACAACAGCTTCTTATGTCATTTTCAGGACATTTCTGCAATTACAATGGAGTCAAGTTTAAGTCATTAACAGGCATCTAATGGATAACAAATGGTTTTATTTGTTTAGAATTACACAATTAGGATAACTGCTTCCTGAAATTCTCTGAGTACTGCAGCCTCCAAAGATGACAGCAATAACCAAGAATATTTTAATGTTCAATTAGCTGATGACTTTAGTAAAATCAAAATCAAAGTAGGATTATGAAAAGTTAATGTTTAGACATAAAACACTGAAGTATCAGCATGCACTTTGGAAGCTGAAATACAAGGTCACATTTAATTTATATCCAGACTGAGAAATCTTATTTAAAATACTCAGCAGTTAATAATTCTATTCAACTTAATGGGGCTAAATAATGTAAGCAACTTTGCATTGCCATAAATATTGGATTCAGCCTAATCCTTGTACTTATTTACAGTTTTTCCCCTTTTATTTCTCAAGGGGAGCTTTCTCTTCAGACACAATAGGAATATGTCCTCAGATCAGGAAGTGCAGTGACCTCAAAGTTCAATTCTTGCATATGTATGTGTGTGTCTCCAAGACCCTGGGATTTTTCCATGTAAACCACCAGACTTGTGGAAGTAATTACTGGTAATTACAGGACTCTATAAAAAGAGTTTACAAGCACTCTTACCCAAGATAGGATTTACAGCATTACAGCTTCAATAAATCCGATTTCAAATAAAAGAGTAAATAACTGGAAGATGATATGGAACCTTCTGTGCCATGTCAAGCAAGGCACAGAAGACCTGAAGATATGGAGGTCAGCGTGGAGGTTTGACGCAGTAACTGGATAGGCTCTGGCAGTTGAAGCAGTAACTAACCCAAAATGTTTCTCCAACAACATCAACAAGCAGTATCTTAATAAGCAACAGGACTACCACATCCTTTCTGAAGCCTATGTATCAGTTTGCAACATCCTTCAGCACATCCCTGGTTTTATCTTAGCTATTTTCATCCAGTGTAGAGAATCCCTGTGCTGCACATAGACCTGACGACTAGATGTTATTCGAATACAGGGAGAGTCAGGAGTAGAAATTTAGCACTACAGTTCTTTCCATTAAGAAAAAATACTTTTAGCTTTTGAACAAAAGACTTTTCTCCTCTAGGAATAGCAAAATTTCTAGACTGAAATTGGAATATTTAGCTCCTGGTATGTTCAAGAGCTAGACTCCTTCCACTCCCTCTCTGCTGCCAGGCTACCTGACACACCTGCTAAGCACAGCACAGCAAAGAGTAAGCCACACTTACACTGTCCATGAGCCACACACAGCTCCTACACAGCTTGGCCCTAAAGTGGGAAATGTATTCCTACCACCTCAATGAGTGCCAAGCTGCAAACACACAGGTGCCATAAAAAGCTTGGTCACTGCTTTGGCTGATCTCCTTTACCCTTCTCTCTTTGTCTCTATGTGACTCTACAACCAGCTCCTGCAAGTGGAACATGACTTCTCACTCATCTACCAAGTGCAGCAATTGCAGAAGTGACTCTTGAAAACCCAATTTGTGCAGTTCTTCATTTTCCCACAATGAACATTAAGGTTCCATCTTTATCAGATGCAGACACAAGTAACCATTTTTCAAAAACACAGTCTTATCAGAAGAACTGTACTTTGTGAGCATCGTCATCTGATGGTCACCCTCATCTCGAATTTATCATTTATTCCCAAATTCTTTTGTAGGGGGAAGGAGACATTGTCACAGTTAACTGTAGTTAATTAATCCCTATAAAGAATTAGAATTTGACATTATTTAGACTTTTAGCTATTTTTTACCTTTAGCTCAATACTGTTCAAAATGTTTGCAGTATTTGCTCCAATACAGAAGCTGCTCAATAATTTATATCCATTCGCAAAATCTGGGGGTTTGTTGTTCCCCAATACTCATAAGCAATGCAAACAAATCCTGGGATTCCACTTAAAACCATTCACTTCAGGTTTGAGCTCACCTAACCGAAAGAAATCACTCACACAGACACTTCTGGCAGAAATTACTGTATCACTTTTTCTATCCATACCCCAAACATCTGGAATATGAGTGCAATAAACACAAGGAAAGAGGGACTAAGAAATAATGTGTGATACCAGTACAGGTAAGAAAAGCTGCCTTTGAAGTTCAGCTAGTTTCCTTAGAAAGAGAAAACTTAGTGGAACAGTTTACTTTGCAACATAATGATGACCTAATGATCAACAAAAACTACATGATTGAATAAGCAGGGAATTCATTAGTTGGAAACAATTCTCAGCTTTCCTTGTTAGGCTAGTTGTCCAAACAATACCTGAAAGAATATTATACACAATAATTTCACAAAATTATAACAATTTTGGAGGTAGGATGCTTTCAAGTAAGCAATTCAATTAATTGCTCTTAAAATAGCTGGTAAATTTTACTACTCAAAAGTATCAAACAAAGTACTTACTGTATTTCATTTAAAAATCACATTTTTTTAAAACTTATTATAATTAATGTTTTCCCCTCTACCCAAACAGCCTGCAAAGTCTTAAACTGGAGATAACGCTCTGCACATGACAACTCCGGGTGCAGCCGAGCAGGAGTGTCAGTGTAACTATCCATAAAGACATCATTTCAACTTTCAAAAAGTTAACTGCTATTGTACCAAAGCAGCTAGGAATTGGAAAACATACAGGTTGCTGTGCTGCTTCATCTTTCATTAGGTCTTCATAAACTTCCCCACCTTCATCTTCTCCATAGACACAATCATACAACTCCTCATCTTCCTCAACACCAGTTTCACTGAAAAGACAAGACAAGAAAAAAACCTGTGCAGCACAGAGAGTACCATCAGCTCTGCAAGGGACTACTCACAGGGAAAATTTCTACAGTAAACAAACATATTAATTAATAGAATATCTAATGAAAATAACTCAGGGAAATTAGGTCCATTAATTTTCTTTTCTCAATTCATTTAAAATAAATTTGTACAAAATCCACACAATACTGAAGACTACATGAATTTAGAACCACATGGGAACTAAACCAGACAGCAAAAACAATACATCAGGACAGTTTTGTCACAGGATACAATCCAGCTGCCCTCTTCTCTTTGACCCTTTTCCCCACATCCACGGAAGAGGAGCTGCCTCTCCTTACTGCCTGGCATCCCACTACACTGGGATGTGAGACACTGTCACAGGTCCTCTGCCTGCCTGAAGAAAGACTGTCTGGGGTAAAATACACCAAAGACTGCAGAGCCACCACTGAGGTACTGTATCTCCACACCATAAACCGGTATCTGGATCATCTCAGGCAACCTTCAGCTACACAAAAATGAAAAAAGGAACCAATGAAACTGAAATCAGACAGTTCAACAAAACCAAGCATGCACAAGCAATGTCCTCCAATCACCCACAATGCAGAAATAAAGCAGAAAGTCAAGTGCTCAACTCTACCCTCAGCTAATTCAGCTTCATTACAATCAGCCTGCTAGAGTGTTACCTACTTTGTACTAGGACTATATCAAGCCCATACTACCTTCTACTCCTATTTCTTAGGGTATGTCTGCAAAAGAACACTAAAAGATGTTGAAAGCAGTCGAGTCACAATAATAATAAAGAAACTGGATCAGATATCCTGACAATTTTGAGATTTTTCTTGCTGAAGACAACATTGAAATCCTTGAGAGTAAAAGCCAACAGGTTAGTCCAACCTTTCAGCTCCCACCAGCAGTGATGGTGTGCTAGCACTTCACATTAAACACTGGCAGCTGTCAGATGCAGCAGACACACTCCATGCTACCACCTCTGCTCCAGGGAACAAAAGCTGCCAAAAAGGCAGAGCAAGGATAGAAACACTCAACTACTACAGCTCTTTCTGATAAAAAGACTTTAATTAATTTTACCTTCTTCAGACACCATTTAAACTCAGGGACAATTAAATTAATTTCAAATAAGCTTACTAATAATTGATGGAAACCAAAAAATGTGGGCCATTTGCATCATTCAGTGGCACATTTGTTTCTTATTCTTAAATTGCTTTCTCCACAATTGAGACAGCATGCAACTATTAAATTTCAGTTAATAATATTCATAATTTGTTGCACAAGAGGAGTTACGAATCAATTTCTTTGGTGTGATTTGTTAGCTTTTTTTTTTTTAATGAAAGAGTGTATCCCAGTGCTGAATTTATACACCCATTTAGGAACTGGTAGAAATATTATTCTTAAACTGTTAAAATGCCACCACATCTAAGAGATAAGGACATCACCTCTCTCCCTCTTGGGTCTCAGAGGAGACTGCTACCTTCTGCACGCTCGGCTACACAGAGTGAAACAATTATCTATGAGACAGTCAGCTGCAGAGACAAGGACAAGCTCTGCAGGGAAAGGGGTAAATTGAGTAATGCCAATCATGGTAAGGCTTCCCTTCTTTATAGGCACTGAAGAAACAAATCCCTGGTGTCTCTCACACCAGGGGAAACAGTCAAACAGCAGCTTCTTTTCCACATTGCAGCAAGTGACATGCTGGTGAACTTTGAGCCTTGGAACAGTGAGCTCTGATCTAGCTCTTGTCCAACATGATTCCTCCTCATGGATCTTGAGAGATCCTAGCCATAGGATACAAGAATATCCTGACAATCCTGCAAACACTTACCCAGAAGAGGTAAATGCACTCATATGAAGAATTTCATTGACTTTAGGGAAATGATCTACTTGAATTATTATCCAAACATGCATTTTCTTTCAAGTTCAAGACAATTTCCTTGAGTCCCTTACAGGTGATATTGCAATCTTCTGAAAGCATTCTTATAGTACAGACAGGTAACTTAGAAATGCATTCTTTATTTACTTTGCTACCAGCACTCTCTATGAAACATGCTGCTTTATATACACAAATGCATCACAAGAATTCAAGAAAGTTTTCATAGTTAATTCTCCCTGGTCAGCATAATGACTAAAACAATATTTTAAAATGAAATAAATATCCCGTTCTCATTAAAACTATATGTTCCACAACACAATACAAACAATAGCATGCAACTGAAAGACAAAATCTTTAATTAATATATTTACAACGTACTCTATCAAATCAGGAAGACCTTTGTAGATATCTTCATCATCAACGCTTTCTTCTGTAGGGAAGGGCCTATAGAAAGAAAAATAGCATTAATTACAAATAGCACTAGGCTCGTCATATAGTGGACTTTTGTTTGGTTTCCAAAATTTTCACACAGATTATTGTATACTAACGTGTTTATCCATTCCCCCCTTTCTCTGATGAACAGTATATGTGTATTTACACTTCATTACATCGATCGACACTTAATATAATGAAAACCCTACTGGATGCAGTTGTTATAAATCACCACTAATACATATCATTGTCATTTTTCAACTGGAAAAAATCATCGAAACTTCCAGGTCTGGTTGGGGTTTTTTAGGTTTCTTTTTGAAAACAAGAATCTCACAAACTTGGCCAATTTTAGCGATTTTTTGGAAGCGAGAAAGAAGAGAAACCCCATTTGTCTTTACATAAATCAGCACTGCATCAGCTTCACTTATGATCCATGTGTCACGATTATCACACAAGTTCTGCAATACCAGCGGCTCCTCTGCTCACCTCCTGTTTCAGCACGAGCAGTACACATAGCTCAGGCCCTTCACTGAGTGTACCAGAGGTAGCAGATACCTTTTGTAACTTCTCAGAGGTCCAGAGCCTTGGTTAGCTGCCCACCTGGCAATCTGGGTTACGGCTAGAGAAGTTCTTAGGGGGGGGACACTGCCTATCCTGCCTCTAACAACTTCTCCAAGGAGCATCACACCAACAGGCATCAACTCCCACCATTCCCTATGGCAGTAACATACCTTATTCCTGTGCCTAATGCAATCGGAGTGCGGGAAAGCTTTGAAAGCGTTTCTATCACCTGCAGAAGAAGGAAATAGAAACTATGATAAGTTGTAGAACAGAAGGAAGAAAACATTTTGTTCTCGATTGTTTCATTATCAGCAGCACCACTTCATATCAAGTTATATAAACAGAGAGAATATGGCTGTGCCCAACACAATTTGCAGTTGGATCTGGGCGCGCTTGTAATCAAATGTTATCCTACAGACCGCTCGAAATACTTGGGTTTCTTGTAGCTGCAGAAGGAACGGGTTTGAGCTTTGGCGCACGGTGGGCAGCAGAGGGAGCCAAAGGCCAAGGCAGCAGAAGCTCCGGGGGAGCTGGCTGGGAGGCGGAGGGAGCGATCCAGCGGCCACAGCCCAGCGACCTCGGGAGCCAAAGCCGAGCCGCCTCTCATCGGCCCCACAGCCAAAGCTGCACAAAGGAGCCCTGAACCCGTCTGCATTTTCGGAATACGGCAGCAGTCTGGGAGATCTCATTCTAAGAGAATACCTCCTGTAACCGCTGAGGTTACACAAACAGTGAGGGAGAGCCTGAGGAAGGGTAGAATACACACACGGTCACATACGTGGAGTTGTTTTATTGGCAGCTGAATTCATACAAGACCTACTTTGACTGTGCCTGGCATGTCCTCTCTGTCATAAATACTCACTCTTATACTCAGATATGTAAGTCTTATTTGCTAGTGAGGGAAAATGACCCAAAATGACACCTTGCCTGAATTTCCGTACTTCCAACAACAAGGTTTGCCCTCAACTCAGAAGTTTCAGTCTGCATCTTTTCAAATCAAAACCCATATTAAGCTGAAGAAAAATCTCCAAAGAAGGTTTTTATCAGCAGTATCAGAATTCAGTACAGCAGTTCTACGTTTCTACATTTCACAGGCATTTGGGAATAATCTCTACAATTTCAGTTGTTTATTTTTGAAGTTCTAATTACAAGATTACCCCGACCATAAAAGAGAATTAAAAGGAAGGAAAATTACATGTTTACACAGGAGAATGACAAATTAAAAACCACAGAAAAACCTCACGAACTACAGAGCTTAAACTGAAGTTACAAAGCCTCCACAGTGCATCGTATTTCACAGGCAGATGAGCAAAATCAAAAATTAACGTTAGATTAATCCTATGAAAAGAATATTTGGAGTTCATTTAAGCTGCTGTGAAAATTAATGCCACAAAAAATTTCACTTTGTCTTACAGGAAAGATGAAGAATAATAAAAACAAATAAATAGGCCAGTAACATAATCAAAGGTGGGGGCACATATTTCCCCTATGAACAGAGGAAATGCAACATGGTCTAAAATAAGCTTTAGAAATTGTGAATAAAAGTTGATTGAATAGATGACAAAATTAATTAAAAACTATTTCACATTAAGCAAAAGGTCAAAAGGGAAAAAAGAGTCCTTTAACAAGTCTAACTGTTGCAGGGGAGTCCTGGTTTCCGTAGCAGACCAGAACCTGCCTCTGCACACCTGCAAGAATCCCAGCACAGGGCTGCAAGAACCGCTGAGCCACATAAGACAAGACTCTGTGGCATTCAATGGCAAGATGATCTGTCCTGGCACATGGGTGGCATTGATTGGCAAAATCACAGGAGTTTTAATGGTTCTCAAAACAAAGAGGGGCAAGTCTGGTGAACTGAATATCCCTTACTTGTTTCAACATGATATTTCCCAGCACACAAAAAATCTTTTGCAAACTATTCCACCCACGCAGACCCTTTTCCTTAGAGGGATTCTCACTTATCTAGCATAATCAAACCCAGTAGATATATGGCTTACTCTTCACAGCTAATTACAGTTGCTTCAAGATAACACGTACACACACACAAAAAAAAAAAAAAAAAAAGCAGCTGTACAAATAAAATTATGAATTTTAGGTAGGTAACTAGCAAATGTTATTCCCAAAGTGTACTGCCAAGTTACATTTTAGAGCTATCAGCAGGAACACAAAGATTTATAAATAAGAGGAACAGAAAAACTTCTTCAGGAACTGATGTGAAAACTTGGAGGGGGCGGGCACAGAGGCACACGATGACACCCACACACACTGAGGAAGCCAGAGAAGCATTTACAAGAAAATGCGCACCGAGAAAAGGACAGAGAAGGAACTGTAGGACTAGAGACAACAGAAGACTACAAGAATCTTCCCTGCCCTTAGAACAGAGGCCATTGAGCACTCCAGTCTCTAGTTAAGATTAAAACACAGATACAACTTCCACCGAATAAAAGACAATGTTTGCCCATTGAACCACTCCTACTGAACCACAGCTTAAAACAGGACTGTCAAGAAAAAGAACCATGTCTTACCGAGGAGCATTTTTTTGCAGTTGTGGTTTCCCCAAAGAATTCTGAGAAAATGTCAGGAATACTTACACCAGTAAGCGTACGTGAAATTACCGCTTCTGGTCACCAACAAAAAGTGAGGCAAAGCAAGATTCTCCTTCCACATGAAATTTCAGTTCTTTGGTTCTGGGACAATTAAGGAACAACTAAGAGTTCCCAAATTTCAAGGTTCATGGGGATAACTGCAGTTATGTATGGGCTGAGTTGTCTGATAAACAGAATTTCAATAGTCATTCATCAAAACAAAATCAAATGCAGCAAAATGTCTGATTTTCTTTAGCTGACAAAAAAACGGACTCAGGAGTTTTTCAGAACAGTGGTAGTTTGAAGTCCTATACAGTTGACATGAGGGAACCTATAATGTAGTGAAAATCTGAACTCCAAAATTAAAATGTACCATACACATTAAAGTCCCTAACATTCATTTTAGCACTTTTCATGTGCCCTTTTTTTTCTTTTTTTGCTTTGCTCTCTTCCATTCAGCAGAGCTTTAATCCCTTTTATGCATTTAACCCTAAATGATTACCCAGTTCTCTTCCAAAGCAAGGACTCTGACAAATGCCTCTGTACTTTGAATGAAGCTTAACTGGATCTTAGTTTAAGTGCAAAAGTAGCACTCCTTGCTTGTACAAAGTCCAGAACAACAGGGATTCCATGCCTGGTGCTGCTCTGCAACCAACAAGTGTAAAAGAAAGGGCTACAGAGCTTTGGACACACACTACCACCAGGAACAGTCAGCAAAAAAAACAGGTACTGAGAAAAGATTCCTAATTGACCTTCTGGCCAGCTATGACACACAAAAGAGAATTATTTATACTCCAAAACATCCCACAACGACTACATTCTTTCACATTGAAAAACTTAATAACTCTGTGATTCTCCTGTAGGGACCCTGACACTGGGAGATATTAGCAAGAGGTTTCCAGGCATACAAGGAAGCCTCACCGCACCCACCAGTACAGCTCCTTTGCACTGCCTAACACCATCAGACAGAGATTAAGCAGGTCTTTAGAAGTCACATCAAAGTCACACTCCCTTCAAGAAGATGTGAACATCCAAGTTTGTTTTTCAGTACATAGCCAGTTTATGCAAAATGTGACACAAAATTCAAATCTACAGTCCTGGAAGAGGAAGCACACCTCAGCCCACGCCCTGGTAAGTGGCTCTGCTCATTCATGTTTCAGGCACTGCTGGCAAGAGCGATGGTTTCACACTGTACATTAACTCTTTACTTCATTAATAACTCTAGCAGCTTTTTTTGTGGCTCGGTATTTATTATGGCTTCACTTGACTTACAGTTGTAGGTCAGACTCTCAGTTTATGTAAGAACTTTAATATGTCTTGCCAAAACATTATTTTGTAATTTCCTGCAGCCATACTCTTCAGTTAATCACATCAGAGATTCCTGTGCCTGCTTACAGCAGCAGTACACTAGAGGGACTATTTTACTTCTCTCCATAGCAGTAGTGTGTCTGAGTTTAAAATGTCCCTTTCTAAAGTATTTTGGTGGTGTCTCTTTTCAATCTTGTTTCTTTAAAAAGAACTTGCAAATCATGCAGTTAAAGAACAGATTAAGTACATTTTAAAAGTACTTTTCCACTTTTAGAAGAAACAGAAGTAAATATTTTGCAACTCACTGTCTCCCCAAACGAGCAGTAATTCTGTGCTACTGACGGCTGCTCTAAGGACTACACCCATATTTATATTTCTGATGTTTACCTAAACTGAAAATATTAAGTGATCAACAAATGTTGACGGCAACAGTTTCATAGCTTATGCCAATAAAACCTAGAAAGACTCACTTGTGGTTAGATCATCAAAGCAGTTACTTCCATGCAGGCACTTAAATCAGGATGTGTTTTCCTAAGACACGGTAAAAGTCAGTGCTCTGGGCAGATCGTGAGAAACAAAAAGCCAACGCATACAGAAATCCAGTGTTCCTAGAGAACACAAAGTCATACATTCTCTTCATCATGGGGTAAGGCTCTTATGAGGCCAATTTTAAGTGCCACATATGCAGGACATTTTAAAACCAGAACTGCTAGTCATGCCCACCTGCTGACTGAGTTCTCATGAAGCTGTTTTCACTCATACACCAGACTGGTGAGGAGCAGGGGAAAGAGAAACATCATTTTGTGTCTCTGTCACCCAGAGATGAGATGAAATTGCTATACATCAATATATTCTCAAATGACTTATATTTAAGAAAGAAGGTTTATCATTTACTACTGTAGTGTTTACCAGGCTCTGGACAACCTTAGATCAATACTTCATTTGGCAGAGAAAGGAGTGGGGGGTGGTTAAAACATATATTGATTAATATGTATTAACATTGCACACTAACCCAGCACTAACCTTTTTATCCAAAAGACCTCTAGGAACTGCTACATTTCCATTTTACTTGGTTAACAGATGGAGGAAAAAAAAAAAAAAAAGAAAGAAAAGAAAAGACATAGCCAGACAACTGCAGGGTGATTACACAGCTGCTGATCTAACGAGCATATTATTCCAAGTAAAGCGTGTTCATAAGTTAAATTGAACATTTTCTCTCCATCTGCCTTGTTCAAGTACCATGTTAGTAGTCTGTGTTGGTTCAGGTTAGTTTTAATCAAACCACAAGCCTCTAGGGAAGGAGAAAGGATGAGGGCTTTTCGAAATGCAAAGTGAATGAAAACTTGTTAAAATGAAAGGAAAGAAG
>VZRQ01009416.1:1022902-1070971 GCA_013397975.1 Machaerirhynchus nigripectus | reverse complement strand
GAAGAAAAAACATGACCTAAAAGCCAACCTTTGTTTCACATACTGGCACCTCTAACAGGCCCTTAAAAACAAAAAAACAAATTTCAAATGCCAGCTATGCAAATATGCCTCTACTAAATGCTGTTGTGGCAGGCACTGAAGTGTCAAAGCCATACAGACACAAAGATGTGAAAGAATTTACGGCCTTGGCACCTGCACCAACACATCCTTAGGAACAGGACAGACCTCCAAGCAGGCAGAAAGGTAATTGTCTGGGTTTCGTTACACACAGCTTCACATCTAGCTATATCCTGATTTTCACCTCATTCAGATTATGAAATCCAGGCTTTAGGTGTAGAGGACTGATAGATGCAATCCAAAGGAAAGCCACAATTTTACTTTCTGCTGGGGTAATCACCAGCTGCGGGATGCTGCCTCTTTTCCTCACTGACAGCACCTTCAGCCATTCTGATTCTGGCTCTCTCATTGTCCATGTCCATTTTTCCATTTCCACTGAACTCCATCCTGAAGAAACACATCTGAGGACTACTTCATCCCTCTTTCCCATCGAGGCTTAGGGTTGGCAAAGTGGCAGTAAGGAAAACAGACTTACTGACCCAGGGAATCACGGCAGAGAAGTTCACAACCCCGAGCCAAGTCTTTGTGACTGACAGGAGCCTGCCAGCAACTGTGAAAAAAAGGTTTGAAACCAGGTGCCAAATGCTTTCATGCAGAGGCAGCAAGGGTACGACTGCTGTAAAAGCTGGTTTTGGCAGTCATGCACATTTCCTCTGAGCACTGAGCCTCAGCTCCAGCTGCGAGAGAAGAGCTCAGAGGGGATGTTGTGCTGCAGGGGGAAGCCTGGCTGGCTCCGGGCATGCAGACCTTCTACCCTACACGCATTGCCCCAGGGAAGTATCATCTCGTATGCATTTTCTCTAGTATCTCCACAATGAGGTGGCAAAGTTTCTCCAGAGTAAAATAAATAAATAAATAAATAAAATTTTTAAAAAATTTTAAATAAATAAATAGACGAAAAAAATAGCCAAGACAAGCAACCTCCTGGGTGTTGCCGCTCTGTTCATAGGCAAGCTAAACACAGAGATGCAAACCGCGAGGACTTCAAAAGCCCTGGGGAATCAGCAGCTACACAAGATGCAACGTTTTCTCCAAAGCCTCGTAAGAAGGAGAGGTGAGATGGGCAGCTAGGCACTAGGAAGGCAGGAAGAGCTTGTAGAACATAATTTTTACAAACCACTCTGAAAGATACGAGGACAGATGACCTGATGTCCAAATGGACAGGTTTGAGGCCAAGAATATTTACCCCTTGTAATAAAAATGGAACATCTGACATTCAGTTAGAAATAACCAAAAGAAAAGTTCTGTTGTTTTCTTTACACATCTCTTACTTTCACCAAGCAACATTCGATGTCGTATGTTTACATTACAGATGTAAAGTATCTACAGCGTTTTTCTCTAGGACAGTAGTAAAAAGCATAAATGTTGTTTCCAACAATAGCAAAGGGCAGGTTGGACGCCTCACTAACCAAACACCTCCTCCCCCTTTTGCACACTGAACATTTGCAACATTTTACGCCTTTAATCAGAAGTGGTAACTGACAATGCAAACTCTGGAACTAGAACAGTGGGACTGGCTGACAGAACTGCACACATGAATCCTAAACATTAAAGAAGGAGAAACAAAACCAAATGCTCTCTGGGAATCTATAAAACTCAATACCATGTTATTAGGACTATAATGAGCAGGTCTTGACTAATCAACATCCAGCACGTACATTTGGACACAAATGTACATACACTAAAAAAAATTGTGCTTAAAACCTCATTTTTCAAATTTTAGGTCTCTGACGAGGCTATAGTTGCTAGTGCAAAAGCATGAAAGATTCCCTAGACAGCTCTGTTCTTACAAGGAACTGAAAAAATTCCAATTGCACAAGCAGCACAGACCTGCTCATCTCTTGGTTCGTTTTGTCCACAAGGCTGACAGACACCCTAACGCAAGCATGGAGGGAAGGAGTTCTAGCAGCTGCTTCCTGTCTGCAGCTCGTGGTTTTGATTCTTTGAATACCTTCCAGCCCTCACCATGCCTTCTGGGGTGTTAAGTTTGGGGCTGGTTTATTGTTGGGGTGGGGTTTTTTTAAGATCTTGCTTAAGGAATGGCAACCTTACTTTAAGCATTGCTGTGTTTTAACACTGCAACCAACAGCATGGGTGCAGACCGCCTCAGAGCATACGGTTCTTCTAAACATGGAACAGAAGTTTGTCTTTTCTGGTGCATTTACTACATTTCAGGTTTTGCATGGAGGGCAAAAGAATACAAAAGGATATTCCTAGGACAGTACTGCAAAACCTATCTGCTATTAAGCCATGCCAGTTCCCTTCAGAATAAACATTACAAGGATAACCTATACTTAGAAACCGCATCTTCAAGCTGCATTCAGCTTTGATCAAGTGCTTGTTTTCACTGCTTTTTGAACGCTCTTATTGATGATACCATATCTTTTTTTACCATATTTTACATGGGTCATAACAGTAATCAATCATGAAAAAAATGGCTTTTTCCTGCATTTTAAACAGGGTATTTTAATACAATCTTTTCCTTTCACCTAAATGTAAGCATTCCTTTTAAAATCCCTAATGACCAAACAGATTATCAAAGGTGTTCAGACTTTGAAGGTGTGGGGTTTTTTTAAACAGGAATGAACGTCAATCAATGCTCTGTGTTTTTCATAGTTACATTTCTTTTGCCCCTGCCCTTTCACAGACTCCAGAAGACTATTTTTTACATGTTTCAAAAAGAAAAGCAAATTCTCTGAACTGCAACCACCAGTTTGTACACTATGTAGATACATTTTGGGTGTTCTTGACCTTGGATGTTTAAAATTGGCATACAAATATTTTAGAAGGAAATGAGTACTTTCGTATTCATTATTGATTGCACCTCCAATACTGTTTTAGGTATGCATCCTGCAGTTTAAGTGACATGTGATTTCCTCACTCCCACTGTGTTATTTCACTTTAATATTTAAACAGATTTTTGTCAATTTTGATCCTAGCAAGAAAAATACTCAGAGGAGGCTGTGCAATGGAGTTTTTCTTCCGCTCTTCTGCTAAAAGCAGAGGAAGAGTTTTTCTTCCTGTCTTGGGTGAACAAGTCACTGGCACACTTCTCCCTTTTCTGAGTTTACTTTAACCATTGACTAGACAAATTTAACTAGTGTGTGGCTTTGCTTAGTGGTACCAAATCACTCCTGAACCATGAACTGAATTTACTCCAGTACACAATCAGTGAAAATAGGAGTATTTATTAGGCATAAATACACACTGTACATCCTCTTATTCTCTGCAAGAAAAAAAAAATTCCCTGCTACAGTGCAAAGGGAAGTGAGCTGTTCTCTTTGCTGCGATTGCCCTCCAACTCGCTCTCAGTGGCTCACAAAAGCCCACAGCAATCTTTCAGGCCTCACACTCTTAGGAGATCCCTCTACCAGAAGAGACAAGGGATTAATCAGTCCAACAGAAACTCACTTGCCTCCAACTACAAAAAGATATACAGTAAACAGGATGGCATAACTCCGACATTTCACTGTCTTCCACTCATTTTAAAAATTATCAGCTTTGGCACAGGATTAAAAAAAAATAAACTTGAGAAGACATTCTGCAACGGAAGTGGCATTATCAGCTTCTATTATAGAAACCTGGTAAGAGAGCAGTGGTTTGGTTTTCTCCATGATCATCTGTTCATTTAGATTAAAAAAAAAAATCTAACTACACTTACAGTAGTGAAAGAAAGTGTGAAGAAAAATACATTTCCATCATGTTTGCACCAAATTCTCCTTGAGCTGGATCCTTATACTGAAAATTACAAAATGAATGAGAGAAACTAACTTGCTATTTTTATTTTTTACTGCTTAATTATTGTCTTACTACCTTGAACATGCAGCAATTCGCAGGTTTTATTATCTATGTGCTACACTTCCAAAACGCCACTGCAGAACTTAAGAGGAAGTGGGAGTGATTCCTCCCTTTTTTTAAAATGTTTTTTAAAATGTTCTTTAGCTTTCACTTGTCTGGAGGTCAAAAAGAATGTTTTGAGTTCTTAAAGTATGATGGCAATCATACTGTGTATTTTAGATCTAGATACTGTGATAAATAAGAGCAAACCAGAAATACATATCACTAACTATATAGTTGTGTTTACTATTAAGATGTCTCTTGGAATTTCACCAGCTCTACTGACTCCAGAAATTTTTGTCCTCTTCTTTATGTTCTTCACCCACTGTTCTAACCCAACTCTATGCTCATTTCATAAACTACATTTGAGAACTGACAAGCAGAGAGAGACGGAGGGACAGATTTCTTAAAATGTTAATTCTGAAGGGCAGGTACAGTCCACTGCTTATTTCCCAGCTCTGCCACATCAAGAGGCATTCTGCCACGGTAGAGGCAGTGATTTCTGACATTAATAGAGCACATTGGAGCACATCAGACTGTACCTCACTTTTACTCTACAGGGTTTATAGGCATTTCCAAATATTTGCTGTGGAATTGTGCTTAAAAACATTTGTCAAAGGGCACAGGACTGAACACATCCCAAACTGGGAACAAGTCATAAGACTTCATCTAAGGCCAACTTCAGTCCTCACTATTTATGATAAAAACACCAGTAGTACATATGAGTTCAGCAAAACTCTTGACATGAATTTAGTTGGGCATTTCAGTGCAATACAGTGAGTTCAAACCAAACCCAATATCCCAAGCATTTAGTCCTGATCCAGTCAATCTCAGCAGCAGCCTACAGTGAGCAAATGCAAGAGCAACTACAGGCAAGCAGATGCACCTAGAAAACACACCAGAAAAGGCCATGCTTTGTGAAGAACAGGCTCCCATATCTTTTGTAGTCAATGCCCAAAATCATTTTGGGTAGATTAAATTGGGAAAAAATATATTGCAATTAACCAGTGTTGTGTAAGTGGTTTTATCAAACATACAACATGAAAGATAAACCTTATCTGATACCAATATTCTCCTAGCATTTTGTCATAGATATTATGGACTCAATGAAAGGCAATATTTGTGCTAGAGAGTTAAAATTTTATGGGCCAGATGTCACAGGGGGAGATTTCAAATTGAAAGCTGCAATTCATATCCGGAAGCAATCTGAGTTACGCCTCTCTTCATTTTTTTACCTCAAACTTCAAATCCAAAACCAAGATGAAAATATATACAAGCTAATGACCATTAAATTGAGTGAAACAGCCTCAGTGCTGAATTTTTTTAAAAGCTATTCAGCATTACACACTGTTTTATCCCACACTACCTGTAATGTTTCTTAAAATTGTGTTCCTCCCTTTTTACTTGGCAGGCACTAATTTTACTGCTTACAGGTATTTCCAACAGCACAGAAATTCCCTTGCTGCACTCACTAAAAATAGTAGCATGAAGCAGCATCAAAACCAGCTTAACTGAGGCAGATGTATGACATCTTCAGACAACAGCAAAGTCAGAGGATTTGGAGAGCCAGAAGTTTTGGGAAACATGAGAGATGTCAACAGGAGAAAGATGTGAAAAAGATGAAGGAAGGAGAATGAGACACTAGAGGAAGGGGGAAAATCTCATTCAAAAGAATTGATGTAGTCAGCTTCTGAAGGGGTTTGAGATTACAAAAACATCCCCTCAAAAAGTAGAAAACAAGATAAAAAAACTGAAACCAAATCTGTAAAGCAAATGAAACATAAGAACAAAGAAAGTAAGAGTTCCCTCCATGGTCATTTGTTTAAAAATAAAAAAAAATTTTAAAAAAAAAAAAAAAGAGAGAGAGATGATCCATGTTTTCCACAAAAAGGAACAAAAATATCAGCATATAAACTTCATTAGCTGCATTAATGCTGTTAGCTTGTTGCTGTAGCTGAGGTACCTACAGCATGCAGAGCACAAACAACAGATTTTATGAGCTCTGTGGATAAGATCGGGACAAGGCACAGTCTAGATTTAGACTCAGCTTTTGGAAACTTTTAGTCACTGCTGTTCAAGGATAATACAGCCATTGAAACCACTCTTATCCAATACTTTTGCACTGCAGCCTATGGAGAAAAGCCCTCAAGACCTGCCTACAACAAATGATAATTATTGATTTTATATTAAGATGAAGGTCTAGTTGTTGGTCAAAATTAAGTGTTACATAAATAACAAACAGGCCAGGCTACTGTAGTACAAGTTTAAGTTTTCAGTGGATTTTTGATTACTGATGTTCTTAGGTTTCCCACTGGCTGTGACCCTCAGAACATGCACCACATGGTCTCCATCTTCAGAACAACTCCTACTACAACTCATTAAGATCCAACAGAGCAGGCAAGGAAAATGGCTTCGGACAGGATCCTCTGCCTTCCTAGTTCAGGGCTTCTGTGTCTATGAGAAGCTTCACAGAAAGGGAGCTTTTTTCCCCTCAAGACTTTAGTCTGCCAAGTGAACTAACATGGATCAATTTAAAGTCTGAGGCGCCCTGTCAGATGGATTCTTTCCTGCCAGCCAAACAGCTTTGAAACAGTGCTACAAAGTCACAACACGTGCTTGAGAATGCTGAGTTTGCTTTTAACATTTTACCTTACACTATCAAACAAATTTATAACTCAAGTCCCCTTCATAGCCAGAGTTCTACACTTACAAACAAGCAAGGAAGCAGTTGTTAACTCTGGTACCATACCTACTACTGCCTGAGCCAACTGTTTTCAACATGCACACAAAGAGAAGAACAAGGGTTAATGTTAGTAAATTTAGATTACCGGCTTCGTATTTTTCATTGTATTAGAGGACTGGTTTGGTTTTTTTTTTTCAAATAATCTCATGAATTAGCATAGAAAGCTTCTCAATTTCCACATGAGCCTACATTATTTTTACTTGGCAAAAAAAAATACTTTCAAATGCTTATGAAAACAACTGCCTCTACACCAGCACCTGTATTCACCCTCATTTTCCATTTCTGGGCAACCACTTGGAAAAATAACTCAGCTTTTCAGGTTTTCATTCACAATAGAGTAATGCAATAAAGCATCTTTCATGACTCCAGAAAAATATATCTAAGGAGAAAAAAAGTCTATGCTCACTAACTCATACTCACTCTCCTAAATGAGACACACCTTTTCATTTAGTCATAACCAGAAACATCCTGACAGCATTCCCTGATGGTTTACTTGCACATACTCCATCTACATCAACAGCAGAAGATGAAGACCTGTCTTTTAGACCTCTGTATGCCTCAGATAGCTCAGACTGCCAGCACTACTCTGAGTCTTTGCTTCTGCAAACACACATAGACAGAAACGCCCTATAAAAGCACAAACACACGACAGAGCACGCTGAACTTGCCTGCCTTGCCCGGTATTTTTCAGGTCAGCCCAGAGCTGTGCATTGCCACAAGACTCTTGCTATTTTCTATGTAGCATTTTCTCTGCAAAGATCTTGATCAGCTTCTGGAGTTCATAGTCCAGGCTTCTAAAAAGTGCTATTGCTCAAGTATTTTTTACTTGTTTTTGTTTGGCACAAGCCTTGTTCTCGATTCAAACACCCCAAGTAGTTTTTAGTCACATTTGTGAGTGCTGATTTGGTAAGAAATAGAAAGCTAAACCGTCCTCTCAGATTCAGTGTTCTTTAGCTCCGTTTTAAATGAGGAATCAGTTAAGTTCACCTTGGAATTTGATAAATGAACTCTGAGAAATTCAGGAAAATCTGGTACAGGTCCACATTTCTGATTTCTTGAGACATCACAGCAGTTCATATATGCATATATTGATCAATATACATTACAGAGGAATACATGAAGTATAGACAGTTTCATGAATAATCTTGCCTGCACATTTTTCGGTTGCATTACAAACTGACTACTGCTTAATGTCAACTTTCTTCACGAAAATATGGTTCTAAATAAAATACATAGCTTAGTTAAAACTTCCTTTTGACAGTTTCCAAATAAATGACAGTATCTTATACCTTGTAAATCCTAAAATAATTTTATTGAACAATTCGTGTCAAAATTCTAAGTTCCTTCTCACAACTTCATCTCTACAGAATAGTGGGGATTTTTTTCCACTTAGACAAAGTAAATAAAATTTTACCGGAATATCAGCGCTAAGAATTCTTTTTTCCTTTTCTGAGTTTTGGTGGTGCAAGACATCATCAAAGACTGTTCTCACTGTACTATTAAACATACAAAAATAAGCTCTGAATAAGATGCAAGAGGAAGCCAACAAAACTAAATTAAATATTTTTTCTTGAGAGGAGAAAAATTAAGGAAGAGACCGTCATAATCTGGTTCTAGAGAATTGCGGGAATTTCAGTAGAGCCATAGTTCTCCTCTGATGAGTGGGGAGTACCTATCTGCTATGCAGAAAAATCTGATGATGTATTTAAATAAGCACAGGAATAATAGGACTAGTCTTCTAGCAAAAACCAAGAGACAAAACAAAACTCCAGAAACAAACCTGAAATGCATAAGTGGAAAAGGCCCAAGAAGCACTGTAGGGATGGGGACATACACCAGACTGCAGGGCAGAGCAGTGAGAAAGGCAAAGAATGCAGGCAGCAAAGGGCACAAGGCAGTGATGAAGAGTAAATAGTAACTAACCACAGAAAATTAGTTTAAGCCTTAAATGATGAAAGCCTAAGTAGGAATGATCAGACAGATTACATTCTTTGGGTGTAAGGCAAGGGTGAACACAGGGCAGCACCAAGAGGCAAGCGTGGAAGAAGGAAAGCAGCAGTTCTGCTGCCCAGAGCCTGTGCTCAGGGCACCCTGCTACTTGCTATGGTTATTGATTTGTTAACCTCAAGTCTGAAAGTGCCACCTTTTTCTAGTATTTAGCAGACTGTTCCAGACACAGGCGGATTAGTCACTTCCACAAGAGAACCAGACATAAGGAATTACCTAAAAGCCCCACAATTTGAATAGAAATATTCTCATGCACTCCCATTTAACTCTGTATCCAGCATCAGCATGGTTAATCTGATTAACAATACACACAAAGGCAAGATTTAAAATCAGTTTGGTTGTGACTCCTACAGTTTCCAAATTCATGCCACCCAGTTGGGGGTGGCAAATCTTCATCAAAAAAAAAAAAAATAAAATGTAAATGTGAATTACTTTGTAAAGTTCAGAAATCAAAGTACATGTTATGCTTAAGTTCCTAGTATTCCAAGTTCTTTGACTAAGTTTGGGCTAGATGCTAGCTAGGTACAGGAAAACTACTCTCTCTTCTATGGTCTGAAAAAGAGATGAAGTCATATTCCAATTTTTTTAATTCTATAAGGAAATGTCCACAGAAAGACAGTATTGAGAATTTTAGATCAGATGTCTGGTCTAGAATCCACTTTCTCCATGACAAAACAACACACTAAAATGTGTTAGTAATATTAATACAAGTATTTATTCTAATTTAAAGCAACTTTGCACTAATTTGGCCAGGAAAAACCTGTTTGTTTTCTAATAAGGTATGATCTTGCTTTTAACAAACATTTTTTTGCCACACAATATGCAACTGAGAAAAGCGATCTTCTATCCAGCCTATATCCAGCCTCCAAGTTAGCATATACAAAAATGTAGACCTCACCACTTTGAAAATGGTATGATGATATTTCTAATCAGGTGGTTTAAGAACTTTCATTAACTTCACTGAGTTAATTGAACTTCAAGATTTGTAATGAAGCTTGTTTACCAACACCCAGATTGTTTCTCACAGATCACAGACTGTGTCCAACCACTACTTAAGGTACTCAGTTGGTCTCAACTTTCCTTTCAGTCAGCTGAAAAACTCTAAGGGAGGTCCTCCCCAAATCAAAACACTAAAACTCAGTCTCAAAATAAACCCAGAACTACATCACTCAACAATATTTAGCAGAGCAAATAAGTTCTACTAGAGGCTGCCATGTTTATGTGTGTGTAATATAAATATATATAGTACTTTTCAAACAAACTGGTGATGACCAAAAGATACGATAAAATCATAAGAAATTGCAGCAGCCAAGTAAATAATCTTAGAAATGTGCACAGCTATTCTTGGCTAGCCACTTGTTTCAAACAGCTATTAATTTATTGTTTATTATCTAAGTGAGGAAAGTATTTCAAAGAAAACTTAAAGGTAAAACAATACTAAGAAATTAGGTCTTAGTCCTTGTTCCGCTGCTTTTGAAGGCATGAATAAATCACATGGGATCATTCCACTGCATGGCAACAACAGCCTTTTATCAGGACTTTGATAGTGATAATATTTAGACAAGTTAAGTCAACTGTTTGGACAGGGCTGCCACAAGCTTAGTATTGTGTCCCTTTTTCATGCCATGTTTTATTCTCTAAGGCTTCTGTCACCTCCTAGTTATCTCCCGAGCCCAAACACAATCCCCAAGGTATATTCAGGTACAGCAGTCAGAGGGCACACAGCTGGGGTTATGCCTCATTCCACTCAGGAAGATCATTCTATTTTTGTCTGGCACTGGGGAGGAAAAAGCTACATGATGCCCTACTGAGTCACTATGCAATCAACAACATCTCTTCAAACTGTGCTGGGAGCTTTGGACAACAGTGAAGGCTGAATGGGAATTAGTGTAAAACTCCCCAACCCACCGGTGACCTACATTCAATTTTTTGCTCTACTCTGCTGCAAGGGCACAGGCAGTAATTCCTCCTTCAAGTAATCTACAAATTTTGGTTAAAAAATGGATTACATAATACACTGATTTACACAGCTAGTATCAATTAGCTATTAGTATCAACTGCTAAGCAACACACATCATGTGCTTCCAGAATGTCACTGATGGACTTTTGCTCAAATTAGTTCTACTTTAGAAACACTTTAAACCTTGCAGCAACTTAGACTTGCAGAATGAATTTTACTTATGTGAACTAGACCTCAGTTGGCTTTTCCAAAGTAATTCTGGGAAGTGTTTCTTACATATTCACAGAACAAAACGGAATCAAGTTGAAGACCTAAATGCAACCTACTTGAACCTATATGCAACTCTAATTTGGCAATGTTATCATGTTAAGGTTAAAATTTGTGTATGAAAATATGCTCAGAATAGTACATTAAAAAAATTCAAACAATACTCCTTTGTCAAACCCTTCAGCATCATGCTACATTACTGCATCATACAGTATAACTATTACCTAAGGCTCTTCACAGGCTGGTCTAGAGACCCATGCTGGCGTACCACAGTTTTAAATTCTAACTACGTGAAATCTAGGGTCTTATTTACTTGTAGAGTTTAGCAGTAGCTAAAGTGTGCCATTTAATTTCACTTTTGCTAATAGTTTTGACAATACTATTATTTCTTCTGTAATATTACTTTCTACTTAGCACCTGTAATTATTTACAACTGTTTCTAAACACATTGCCAAGTTTATCAGCTAATAGATTCATCATAAAATTTTACACTGAATTATTTAGTTATTGAATGATTGGCTGAAAATTAAATCCTCAGTGTTCAACTACCAATGTTTCACCTTCAAAATCTCATGAAGAAAGCCATGAACATGCAAACAACCTATTTAATACAACTTTTCCAAATAAATCTCATTTCATGCAAAGTTAACATTTAAGACCCAAAACCTAAGATCCCACATTTCTGCTATAACACATTTTGATGAGAAGAAAAAGCCATGTCCCCAAATATGCTCAGTGTTTGCACAGAAAGATGCATTAATTTTTCTAGCAAGCTGTGTTCACAAGTCTTTGTGATCTAATCAATTACAATATCAGCTTTTCAGATCTGTATATAAATACATTGGAATACACTCTTCTGACATATTTTTCCATTACCCATTTATTCAAGCATCCATGCTTTCCAAAGGCATGTGCAGCTGACATTTCTTCGTAACACAATTATTGTGACAGAGTTAAGAACCAGAGAATATAGTTCTTGATTAGCAAACACTTCTCTATCCTTGTCACCACGTCTAACACAGTTTGCAAACATTTCTCATCAATTCATACCTATTTCCTTTTTATGAAATACTCAGTGTTTCCTGCTGCAAACCATTCACTGCAGCTTCCACTTTCTACTGAAATTGGACAGAAAAAGCAGTGAATGAACTTACAAACTATCTAACTACCACAGCATTCTTCAGGTTAAACAAACCCTGAGCTTCTGGTACTTACAAAGAAACAAGCAGCAACTACTGGACTTTCACTCAGGTGCACTCCTGCTTTCCATAGAACTCCCAGCCATACAGAGCTGAAGGCAGTCTCCCCCTTAGCTGCAGAAAGAGGGGGTTCTCTGCAGACTGAGAAGAAAAGTCATGGCCTGCCTGGCTTTCCCCCAGCATAGGAACAGCTCCCAGGTGTGGCCTAGCATGTCATTAGCAGTTCCTCTTGGAGAATGCTCACACATGCCCAACTCTCCAGAGGAAATCAAAACACTGCCTAGGTGATGGTTGAAACCATATCTCCCTAGCTGGCAATTGTGCCTCTGAAGTAGAGTTCAAGAGTAGCCTAGTCACTCTGGTGGAGGTTTAGCACAGACACCCTTCAATCAGGTTTTAAACTCATGACATAGATGAGATGGGGGGAAGAATGGCAGAGGGGAGAGGGGAGGGTTAGGAGGCATCTTTCAGTACTTCATATCATTCCAAGGGAAAAAAAAAAGGAGGCAAAAACTAAACTTAGCAAGTATACTTAGTAATTCTCTAACTTTTTACTACTAGAATGGAGCAATGTAAGTAATAAAATTTATTATAACTATGCATAATATATCAAACCAATTGAACTGCTGTTGTCATCAATGCATACAACAAAAGACATTTTAGCAAGCAACATGGGGACTGCTAAATATTTCAAGTTGTTCGGTTCTTAATACCATTTTCATTTGTTTGCGCTTCTTTGCCTCCTTATCTTTGATTTTTATCAAGATACAGTCAGCTAGGGTTCAAAGTGAACTGCAGGAAACAATAAGAAAAGCAGGTAAGAGTGCAAAACTGTATTCTAGGTACTTCATAGTGCTGCTTGGGTCAGCCTCTTGCTCAGACAAAAGGCCAGGCACAGAGGAACCACACTGAACATTTTTCTGTTCAAACACTGAACAGGAAAGAACTGTTTACCAATAACATAGTAGTTAAGCTAAGTTGATGTAATCAAAACCCTTCAAGGATGAACAATAAGAAACTGAACACCTTTTATTTATGTCCTGCACAAAATCATTTCTCATTTTAAATGGTGTGCCCACTTTACTACTGCTTTTGAGTAAGTATCCTGCTGTATCTTGAACATGACCTTATTTCAAGACAGAAAAAAAATGCTTCCTACCCTTCTTTGGCGGTGAACAATTTCACTGTCACAGAAAAAAAATACCCACACAAACCTCTTCAAAGTGGATATGAACTTCCTCTGCAAGTCACTCATTTATTAATTTTTGGTTTTATTTGTAGTTTATATTATTATTATTTAGACCAATATTTGTAAATTCAGGAAGTCTGGGCTTAGATGCCAGTTTCACCATCACCTTTTGGTTACTGAAATGCTTGTATTACAAGCACTGCAGGGAATTAATAAGGTTTAAAAACATTTGTATAAACAAATGTGTGAGAAGACATAAGTCTTAAACCCTGTTAAAGCCACTCATGCTTCAATGCTCCTCTTCCTCAAAAACTTCCTTCACTTTAAAAGGAAATGTACACTACCACAATTCAATGTTATGATTTCAGTGTCCCCAGGATAGGTCAATCAGACACAGATAACATTTGGACAAGATCGTCTTAAGAACAAAGAAACGAGCACAGAAACTCAGCTTTATTTTCTCATATTGAAAGTTTCTTGTTAAGCTTGGCTTTCTAACTGACAACATTTGCTGAAAAACTTAGCAGAACTACATTATAGTATCCCAAGCACTCCATTGGATGAGAATTTTTTATTAATGATCAAATATTTGTGGTATGTTCAACACTTTGTTATGTGGTCAAACCCAAACATCATTGTTACCCTTTTCATCAACTGGAAGCAAACATTACAACTTGAAGAGTTATGACAGACCTGAAAGAAATTAATAAAAATCCATTTTGAAAGACCAGTGAGGTGATAGTCCACTAGTATTCTATCCCTAAAATATTCAAGACCATAATCCTGATATATTCAGGCCATATGCTCACACAGAAGCTATAAGCTCTTGCTAATGGTTTTAGGTTTATTGAAGTTGTATGCCTAGAAATTTGTAGACTATTTGGCAATGACCACTGCAACAGTGTTACAATGAAGGACACTAAATTTGTCTAGCACTGGTACTGGTTTCCCTGGCCACACCACAGCAAACCATTCCTGCAAGTTTTCAGGGACTTCCCAAAAAGGTGGTTCATGAGCTATACCATTACTCACTCCACTTCGTCACCCACCTCAATGCTTTGCCCAAAACTGTGATTTATGTTTTTTGGAGCTAGAAGTGATTTTTTTTACCATTAAGGGATGCTCTTAGGGAGGCTACTAAGTGCTTGACTTTTATGTAATTCAATACAAACAGCAGTAATAACTAACAAAGAAAGTCCCTACATGCCAAGCATTTCAGCAGTTTTGCAACAGGCTAGTATTTTCTTGCTCATTTTGTCCAAAGCATTTCCATGGAGAAGAAAGCTGAAACGTGTCCACATCTTCTGTTTCTTCACTCCTCCACATGCACAAATACATCCTGGGGAAGTTAAAGTGTCATTTGTCCCAAATCAGTCCATCTCACTGAAATGCTACTCCCAAAAACAATTGTACAGCTAGTTTCTTGAGCAAACCTTTAAGCTCTTTTTTTTTTAGTTTATTTTACAACTAAAAGAGCTCAGACAATGAAGATACAGAGCTCTGCTTTTAATGATATAGATTGAACTGATAAAAACAAACCTTTCTTCATTTTAATATCTTTACAGAAAAATACTATAGTGTTTAGGCATGTTCCCCTATATTCTGCAGTTTTGATACGACTTTGAGTGAAAAGTGATCATATTTTGTTTTATTATCCCACTGATTAAATTCAGCAAATAAAACGTGAAACAACTGTAGATAACCTCAACTGCTTCAGGTTTATTGAAGATTTTTTAGGCACTTTTCCTCCTCTCTTTTCCTGGAAGGATATATAACTTTTTACAACTGTTGCTTTTTGTTGTGTTGACCTTGGTGTGTGTATCTCATGCACATCTGTCCAATCTTCCCGGAATCCATTAAACCTGAGGGAATACTAACACACCAGGATTTTCAGCTTCAGCATGACTTCCTCCTGCATCATTGCCCAAATTTCCTTTGCAGTAAAGGAGTGACTAAAATGATCACAAGCTCCGTGACTTGAGCATATGCAACTCAAATTTTCACACCAGTTGCTTGCTTTTACGTAAACCAGCCTTTTAAGTCTCACCAGAGAGTGAGCTACACCAGACATGATGTTACACGCTTTTAAACAATTAGGTACTTATTTCATTGGTGGCACTTGATATTTGATCTCCTTGTTTGTCTTTTTAAAATCACAATTGAATATTGTACATTATTTCTAGACATCTAATGCAGGATCCCTACAAGGGGGGGTCTATTGCTGTGTTCATATTAGATCAGTTGTACCAGCAAAACACTCCATGCTCAGTTACACATTCTTTAGAAATTTAAAAGCAGAGCACACAAAAGGTGTTTTTCTGGCACTATCTGGACACCATTTTTCCCCCACAGGACCCCAAACACAGCTCTCTAAGGCCAGGGAGCATCTGTTGACATCAACAGAACTAATCCTCAGATTCCCATTTCTGCAACACATTAGTTACAAGCTTCCTTCAGACAATAGGGATAGCAACAATTTGTTGTGGCATACCAAGCAGCAAAGGCTGCTGTTGGAGGAGTGTGCAGGGCTCCAAGCTGAAAGAACAAGTACCAACAGTATTTGTTTACTCTGGCACACAGGTAGAAAGGAAGAACCTGACAACCCTGCGGTAGTGAAAAATTACTCCCCAGCATGGAATTCGTAATGAAAACATTGTCTGGCACCTCCAGTGCGTGGGAGAGCATTTCATGCTCTGTCAGGAACTTAAAGCAGCAACAATGACATTGACTGACGGAAAGGTGAATGAGTGGGAATGGGTGAATACCACAGAACTCCAAGAAAATCAAGCTATACATAGTTTTTAAAAGCATGATTTAAAGAACCTTCCTATTCCTGTGTAATGTAGCCCCTCTTTTTCAACCACAGTCAGTCTAAAAATAAAACTGTGCTGTTATATTTGAAACAGAAGAAAACTCTTTATCTTGTAACAGCTAATATCAATATTCATACAGAATGTACACATTAAACACACTCATGAGGTTACCTGCTTCCATTTCTCAACCTATTCTTTTTTACAGCTATTTACATGTTGCTACCTCAGCTTCACATCTGATTCCCATCCACTCCACATACACCCTTCTTTTTCTCTAATCAGCAAGAGATCAAAGTCTCTGCAATGTGGAGCACAAAGTTCAAGTCACATTTTCATACGTTATGTCAAAGCATCTGGAAACAGCTCATTTACCTCCAACTATTAAGTGCAAGTTTCACCACTACAACAAACATTTTGTAACCAGTATTTCACAAGGCTGTTAAAAGGCTTATGACTATACTGGCAGGATACAGCTGCTACTTCTACAATACTCTGGGTTTGTCTGCCATCTTCTTTAAAGAGTTGAAAAATACCAGAATATTTTTTTTTTAAAATACAGTTGCCCTCACCAGGTCTCTCACCTTATTTTTCCCCTTCAATCTTACTTCCTTGAAGGCATAGTTTCTTCTTTTCTTTTACAGCTGACACATTTCTCTTGATCCCTCCACTAGCATGTTTATATAGTCACTGAAGTCTGTCATACTAAACAAAACATTCCATCTTAAAATGGCAAATTCAACAGTAATTTCTTTATAACTTAAACTGAAACATTTAGAAGTAACAGATAAGGTTTATGGAGCCACCTCAGCAACAGTTTATTTATATCTCACTACTCATGAGTACTTGCCAGCTTCTGACATCTGAAGACAGTTTCCAGTACATTCAAATGCATAAAAGGTTGTAGGTAATGAACACACTCATCACATCACCTATTTGAGCAACAGTTTGAAAAAGTGTTTTTAAATCATACTCCCCTTTTTGTTTGCACCTGTAATCATTTTAAGATCATTCATATTTTGTACACATTTAGAGAGAGTAGTTCAAAGAATTATTTTAGAAATGGCAGGATGACTTGGTTGCAGTAGCAGGAAAAATCTGCAGCACTATGTTTTTGGCCTTTTGCATACATACAACTTCTGTTCAAGGAAGCTGGAGATGTACAGCTGTATTGCAGTTGTTATTCACAGGAAAATATAATGAAGGGGAAAGTTGAAAAGCAAAGAACAACTCATAAAAGATACACTTTCCTGTTCTCACCACTGTTAGTAACAATCAGAATTTCCAAAGTAGTGAGCACATTATCAGGTATGCAAGTGAAATCTCATGCCACTTTGAGATATTTTCTGCTAACTGCACAAACAACACACTTAAAGGCACACAAGTAACTTAGGATACCTTTTCGTTACTTGCAATTTTATTAATTTGAATACAGTTGCCATTTTTCCTTCCACCTCCATAGATGGCCTGAACTTCACAGCCCCTTTCAGAAGCTCACTGTGTGCTCATTTGCACAGTCTATAAAACGTACAGCCCAGCCCTTCTGCATACAGCCTATTCCAAGCTCCACTGGTGCGTGGCAAGTTTCCACACAAGCACCCAATGGAAACAGCTGAACAGCAGAGCCATCAGGCAACCTAAAAGCTGCCCAACACAGTTTTTGCAAGGACTGCACAGCCTTGTTCAATTCAGCATCTCCACCTCTGCACAAACAGCTGCTCCCACGCACAGAGCTCATCTCATGAGAGAATCCCACACAGCAGCACCTCTCAAATCTGTCACTGCATTTTCACCTCATAGCTTTCCAAGAAAGGTGACCTAGACTACAGAAGCCACTGCTTGTATGCACTAAAACTGGAAAACCAGTGCCGGGGATACTTACTCTATTTGTGCTATATTGTGGCAGCAAACAGTAAAAAAATCCACGGCTCTACATCCAAATTGACTTTGGAAAGAGAAATTAAATACTAAGTATCATCGATGGAATACAGTATTTTTTTTTAACCAGTTACTCTACTTACATAAAACCATAATCCAAAATAAATTCTGTTAAAATTACATATCAAGAGTGCCAGAAACACATTTTTGGGTTAAGTTCACCATTAATTCAAAACTTGTTTACTGGGTATTCACTGATGCAGGAATAATAATTTGCACTGCAAAATCTTTCTTCAAAACTAGACTGTGTTAAAAACAGATGTGTTTACATGGCACAAAATAAAATTTCTGCAAGTAATTAGAACACACAATATGAAAAAAATTCTGTGCATTAGGCAAAGTTATCAAAGATTTGAATCAAACACTGAGATAGCTGATTTAAATACCTTAAATAAGACATTGCTCGTACACACAAAAAACCCCAACAATTTTAAATTCCTCCACTACTTGCACAATCAAGACAAAAACAAATCTTATTTTTAATGAGCCAAATATGTATAAAAGGACCACATTTTAACAAAACCTTTGTCTTAAATAGAGATTTATGAGGACAAGATGTTCAGCAAAACTGAAGAACAGGTGGAATTACCAGGTTATCTAATTTAATGCTCAAAGGACTTAAAACCAGACAAAAAATTGAGAAAAATAATTAGACATTTTGGTTAATGATAATCACTGAGCCATTTCAAAAAAATCCTACTGCAGCCCTAATTCATTCTTGTACTCTTACATCATCTTTACCTCTATGCCTACTTAATAAAAAGAGCAGTTCATAAAAATCAGACAGTAAAATTATGGTCTCCTAAAAAAAGCAATAATGCTTAAGATATACTAAATTTGAATAAATAACTATTTTTAGTGCTACTTAGGTAATTTTTAGACATTTTCCTGTGAAATTAGGTAATGATACTATGACTCAAAAGCAGAAACTGAACTAAACACATGTTGGCAATGACAGATCAAACAGATATGTAGGAGGCTGAACAACAGACTGGAAAAAGCTTTACATGTAGAATAAGTAGTCATAGACTTACAGAATATACTGTAAATATACAGTGCAAATTAGAATAGTCACGTTAACCTATCATAGCTGTGTCTGAGCTTTACAGCAGGTTAGGAAAAAAAGCAACTAACTCTCAAAAAAAATTTTACAAGGGCAAATCATCTGGGTGAATTTCAAGCAGCTGAGACTAAAGAAACATCTTCTGTGCCACGTGGTCTCACAAGGTACAGGCCCAGGGTTTCCGAATCTACACAACTTATGCCAAAGTGATTTCACCTGACAGCACTCGCCCACAGTTTGTTATCTTCTTCCATTTCATTTACCTTTAACTCAGCATCTTTCAAACCATTTATCTTGGCTTTTCACATGCTTGGAATTTTCCTGCCAGGTATTTTTCTCTGCCCTTTATTAGCCCCTCCAACACAAACCTAATTTTTATGCTTTCTTAATTCTTCCCCACTATTTTTTCATAATGAGTGTTCATCCATTAGTCACAACTTCTATACCACAGTTTCCAGAAAAGTCTTACTATACTCAAACAGCAGAACACAGGTGTTACTTGGGATATAAACATGAGGATCCTTACCTTTCCAAAATCTCTCACATCAAACAAATCAAATGCTTCAAAAAGTTCACTTTTCTTCATTCCAAATATTTCACAACATGCAGAAAGAAAAGTCCTTATATTCTTCAAGCAGAGAAACTAGGGGAAAGAAAACACAAATGCTAAGTGTCAAGCGTGTAAATTAGCAATATATGTGCTCACTTTGGTCACAAACACCACATAATTCACCAATACAATTATTTGTAAGTCAGCACTTCCACCATGCTGTGATCCTCCACTGGTCCTAATTCAGCCATAAAAGTTCTCTTCAGACTCAAAAGCATTAACCAAATTCTGAGTAGACACTTCGTGAACAGAAACTATTTTCTCTCTTTTTACATAAACAAACAGACATGACAATATGCTACTAGATACATAATAGTCTAAATACAGACTTACTTTTCCGCTCCCTACAGACAGCACAGAACAAAACAAATAAGTTACCTTAATAAAATTATATTAATATGTGAAAGTTATTATTCACGCATAAATCAAGCATTTCATCTGTTAAATTCTTATTTGAATGCTTAATGAATGCCTGTTTTCACACACTAAAGACTTTATGAATACATATTCTCCATCTGGTGCACAGGAGCAGATGAAGCTTGTAGTGAAGTCATTTAAATTTACCTAGCAGAAATTTAAGAACCTCAGATCACCTTGATTTCTGTACTGAATCAAAGGCTATTTCCCTTTAAGTCATCCACATGCATCAATGATCATCTGAGTCTGAAAAAGAATAAAGCCTCTGCCACAATGATCTCCTTAAAAGGCTTTTAATGCATTTTCCTGTGGATTATTTTGTTTGCCAGACCTTGCCAGGCCAAAAAGCAGTAACTATCAAGAGCATTGGTAACTTCAGAGGGATAGCTAAAAAGGGTAATAGGCATTCTTGATAAT
Organism: Machaerirhynchus nigripectus; assembly: GCA_013397975.1. Taxonomy (NCBI): domain Eukaryota; kingdom Metazoa; phylum Chordata; class Aves; order Passeriformes; family Dicruridae; genus Machaerirhynchus; species Machaerirhynchus nigripectus. The sequence goes on along the minus strand of VZRQ01009416.1, from coordinate 1,050,397 downwards.
GATTAGCACTGTTAGGTACCAGCACCTTGTGAGGACATCAGCTTCATAAAGATGCTGTTGCAGTCCTCTGAGCCACAGTTCAAAAGCAAATACAATATTTATAAGCAGCAGTATTTCAAAGGACCCCGCACCGTGCTTTGAATATGCATTTTAAAAGTACTGACACAGCAGCTTAATATTACAGCAGAGTTCTCCATGTTTTAGTGGATTCGTGAGGATCACTTATATTAGGATGGATTATAGAATTGCTATATGTTACAACTTCCTGTTTTGATCAAAGCAGTATTTTTGATATTGGGTGTCACAGCCATACCAATTCAACAGGCAGCCCTACTCCACATCTTACACAGAACTAACCAGTGAGGCACAGAAAAAGCAGAGCACCTGGCAGACCTGATTTACAGCAAGGGCACACATATGAAAGCACTGATTCAACGAGAGATACTACAAGAGCAGACAGCTCCAGTAGATGGTTGTGGACATCAGGACAGCCAACAAACTCATCACAAAAGCCATCCCTGTGCAACCCAAAGCTCCCAGGAAAGCACCCTGTGATTGAGCATGGCCTCATGAATAGTAAGGATTCCCAGCTGTACCAAGTGGACCTGCAGCCTCCACCCTTTTCCCCTCTTCCGAACAGAGCCTCTTCAGCACGTGCCTCCCAGCTCACATGGGGCACTCACCCCTGGGCTATGCACTGAGCTACTCAAGGACAACGCTGCATTTATGCCAAACTGCTTTTATGCCTAGTGGAATTTTAAGAATTAGTGTAGCTTGCTTAGTGAATGTGGCAAGCTTATCTGGTTTTGCAAAGATTGTAATTTTGAAGTCAAAATTGCAAGGTTAGAAGGCCAACAGATGTTCTACATATGTGCTTCTTCCTTCATCACACTGGCAGAAAGAATCAAAAAATGAGCTGGTCTTTAAAATGAGCTTTAAAAACAAGATGGCACATACAAAGTTATTACTGCTTTCTGCTATATTTTTCGCCAGATTTTTTATTATTTTTCTTAAAAGCTATCAATGGCCACTACGTTTGTCCGATGCACAATACTGATTCAACTTGAATCCCCATCTATTTTCTTACACCAAAACTCTCAAAACCACTGACGGATGTGATTCTCACTGGAAAATTCAGCTTCCTTTATGAAACCTAAGTTTTGAGTTTATTAGTTAGTGCTGAAGTCTGCCAGTGCAAAGAAAGCTTACAGCTGCATTAAATTGTTTACCTCTAAAGAGAGCAAGAAGTTAAGGGAGAGACAGGAGCTGTCATGGGCCTAAAATCTGACCTAGATTTGCTAAAGAGCATTTTAGTGAGTTGCATTTTGCTTCTTAATATAGCTAAAAGAACCATTTAATGGATCAGCAGTTATTCACAAACAAGATGTCCTCTCCCTTCTGCAAAATCTCAGCAACTATTCTTAACAGACATCTCCTATAATAAAAGATAAAGATGGCAGCATTTTTCCAACAAGATTTATTGATTACTTCGAACTTCTTTAAATTTGGAGGCAATTTTCTGACATCAGCCTTTTGTTTAAATTATCATTACTATCAATTATATCTGAGCAGATTAGAAAGCATATTACAAGAAATTACAAGCCCACATGTTTTAAAGGAAATGTTAAAGTACCTACACTCTAAGTAGTAAATTAAATTCTTTGGAATATTCTAACAGTGAGACCAAAGAAGAATCTAATCCCCCGGTCTTCCTCTGCCCCTCCTTTTTTTTTTTAAATACTAATTCATTAATTTAACATGTATTATTATGTTAAACAGGTTTGACTTAATTATAATCTAATATAAAATAACGATATAACACATGACATGTCTTGTAGGCTCTAGAAACCACATGGTAAGCATCTGTCAAATCCGCCTGCACTTGAGGTAGGACCACATCATCACTGAGTGCGTGCCAGGCAGTGCCTTCAGCAGAATAGGTATCCTGACACTACAGCCTAACCCCCTATGATTTCAAAGACTCCTTAGTGAGTTTTAGCTGGCCATATAATGATTCACTATCCATCAGTCTTCTCTTGGAAAAGAAAATGGAATTCTTATTACTAACCATTAAGATAACCACAGCAGCTACAAGGATAAAGCTATGAACCTACTAAAACCAAAAGCATATTCACATTTAAATGAATTCATTTTGCAGTACAATATGTTTAAAAAAAATGCTTAAAAAAACCCCTTGTTATATGCTACTTGTGTTTTGGAAAAGTTATTTGATTTTACTACCCAGGAAACTTTCAGAATAATCTCCAAAACTTTATACTGCAATCTTCTAAAGAAACAGTTTCCCTCATTGAAAACAAAGATTTTTATCGCTGTGGTTATTGTATGAAGAAGTACAAATTAGTAAGAGAAGCCTCCAAATTAAAAAAGAGCACACTGCTAAAATCTAGGAAGTTCTATAAAAGACAACCCTCCTCGCTGGCAGTAAGAAAAAGGCACCATCAGTCTGCAGTCTTTCATTAGTAAGTACAGTCCTCAGGATATTTGGAAACCTACTGCATTATTGTGTTTCTTTTTCAAAAGAAAACATTATAGTTCAGCTCACCACAAGGGAGATCATTCCAGCAGCTGGCTACCCACTTTTCAGATACAAGGAGAGCTAAACCTCAGTCAAAATCTCCTCCACAGGAAACACTGTCTTTCAGTACAAGAACTGGTTTCTCTTCATTAAAAAAAGTTAACATAACTTAAAAACATTCCCTTGGAATAGTTAATAATGTGCTTTTTCACCTCTTTTTTTACTACACGGCTGTATTAGGAGACAGCAGTCCAGAATTCTTGGTACAGATCAGTAAAATATTGCAATAGGTAGTATAAGCCACGAGTCCAAAAAAGTTAACACTAGTGAAAAATACAACTTCTCTCTTGCTCATCTGCTCATGCCATGAGAGAAGTTTACATCCAGCACCAGAGACAGATGGACAGAAATCACAACCCATCCCCATTCTGTGATTCTGTGACTGGGGATCAGGAGCCTGAAAACAGTTTAATATTAACAGCTATAGATTATGAAGACGTTTCTAAAGCATCCTAATGTTTCACAGCATAAGTAGTTACACTACTACAAACCCATAATGTAGCCATTGTCAGGGCTACTGAAATAGTAGAACTCCTGTGATAAACCACTGTGTTTTTATGGAATAGAATTCTAGTGGCCTCTGGTCTGTTCTGCACTGAATTTAATTTTGCAAGAGGCACTAACACAACAGTTATTCAAACGACAAGCAAGTTTGAAAAAAAAGTATGTCAACCACCTTAAAAAAGCAGGTGTGGTTTATATAGCTGGGGCTGTATTTGTCTGAACTTTAAACACGAGACAGTGGGAAAATCAAATTAAACCAGGTTCCACAGTAATAGTATGCTGTTTTCTACCACAATGTTTGCCACTTCACATAAAAACATTCATTTGAGGCTCTTTCCACACAAGACATGGTTATGTGCACTGACAGAAATGCATAGAAATATTTCACAAAGGGTACTGAATAGAAATAACTAATTAGATACTAAAAGCACAGGCAGGGCTGAAGCTGCCCACAGGGAAGAGAGATTTCTCTAACCAGACCTTTAATGAAGTGAAAGATGAAATGCAAAAGGAAAAAAAAAAGTCACATAGCCTCTATTCACATAATCTGATATGTCTCAAAAAATATATTTTGGCACTGAAGTACTTCAATGGAATAAAGGTCTGTTTCATACAGACCATAATATTCATACCTAGATGTATCCTTTGTACTAAAAGCACTTCTACAGGTGTTCAGAAACCAACACACAGAGCTCTGAAGATCAAACTGTGCCACAAGACATTTAATGAAATTCCAACACAGCAACACCAGTCAGGCTGATGAAAACTGAAAGGCCAAGAAATGACAAGTATTCAGGAAAGACAGAATTCTAATTCTTTTTTATTATTATTTTAATTACCAGTAGGGGGAAGGGGGAAAAAATCTGTTTGTATTTATTTCAACTTCCACCTCTTTTTTATTATGATGATTGAGTCACAAGCCTGGGAATCCGGTCGTTCCCTTGTGTCTGGATCAGACGTCCATACTCCTTTAAGACAAACTAGGAACATACTGAAGCCTGAGTTACCTAATACAGTCTAAAGAGATGCTAGCCTATAAGGGGTATTGAAACCAAACTGGATCCCCATCACTGAGTGTCAGGGAAGGTGCTTTTCCCCCACTGAGATTCACTTTTGCTGACATGGAATACCCATCCCTTCATCACTGCACCTCACTGGCTTTTTTGCATGTTGTGTTCCCAGCCCCACACAGACTTCGGGAGGCTCCAAATAACTGCACAAGGACTGAGGCCAGTTGCTCCTAGCCACCATCATGCAGAAGCTATGATAAAAGATTAAAAACATAGAAAAAGGACTCTACTTAGCCCATTGCCCACTAAATCGACTCTACCTCCCGTGGAAAAAATAAGGCATGCTAACCACAGAAAGTCCTGAAATCTTCCCCTCCTATTCCTCCTCTAAATGGCACCGTTTTATAAACTACACAGCTGCAGCTATTTGCCTTTGCCTTGTCTTTAAAGAGCTTTATATGCAAGCCTTATTTTACACAACAGCTTTTATGGAATAGCAAAAATAGTTGAGGAAAGGCCAGACTTGCAAAAAAGAAGCAACAAGAGGAGCAAATTTGGCTTCACTTCACGCATCTCAGAAGGTACAATTGCTTTGTTTTTTTAATTTGTGAAATACTGATGTTACATGCAAGGAAGCACATACAGGTTTATGAATGTGTGAGATTTTTCTATTGGTTATTTTTGGTCTTAGAATAGAAGTCAGAAGACTAGAAGAGGAGACCACTGCCATAACACTTATATACTCTTTCTACACCCTCAGTGCTTACTGCAAAACATGAGATCCTGACCTTTCCTATCTGTTCCTGGAATGCTGATGAGAACAGATTAGCTGGGAATCTCTCATTTTTATTTCCACTCTGTTCCTGAGAATGTACGCAAAATTGAAAATACTGCACTTATATATGTTAAGCAAGAGGAGAAATATGAAAATTTCCATCAGGGATTTAACTGGAAGAATTGCTTTTGTACATTCTGTCACCAAGATTGGTAAGTGCGAGTGATTTCAGTGAAAAAAAAAAACACCAAAAGAGAAGAACTTGTCTCCTCAACATTTCCTTCAAGAAGATGATTAATGGCCTGATGGTTGCAGATTTTGTCTTCTCAGTTGTTTTGGTATTCGTTGCAACAACTGTGTTGATAGGAACAGCATAAATTTCATAGTAATGCTGTTCAAATCCTGCTGAGTCCAAATTTGATAGAGATCCCGGAACTGGCTACTGTGAGCAAACAGCTCCATCACCTCTAGTCACCAAGTCAAGATACTGTGACCATAGCAAAGGTATACAGCAGCAAGACCAAAATTGTACCTTGAACCTACACACATAAAAGAGCAACAGTAACTAGAGATACAGACCCATGGGTTTCATCAGCTCCTACACAGTGTGCGTGCAGAGGAAACTTCCAGCTTCCTTAAAATTCTTTCAGCCACATCCAATAAAGGGAGAAAATTAGGTACTTAGAGATACAGCTGCTCATATATCATAAGCTCCTTTCCATAAGCCAGGCTGGACAGTTCCCCAACACATGCCATCTTTGACAGAACAATCCCAAAAGGAGAGTTACCAAAATAGGAGCACGTTATACTTCTACTAGATGTCACAATTATTTTTTTTTTTTACTATCTGTATGTTAATTAACACCAGATTACTGGATAATCAGACAAAGCCCCACCGTGGTACTGACAGAATTGTACAGTCAGGGTTAACAATCCAACACAAAAATTATTCCTGGCTCCTTCACAGACTTCAGCAGCCAAAGTACATTAGATTAGTTCTGCTCTGCCAAAAGGAGTAATTATCACTATATGCAGTAAAAAATAGCTGTAAGGATTTGTAAGTGAATGAAGTATGGACCCACTTTCATTCAAGTCTTAATTCAACATCTATTAATGTCTTTTTATAAGCCAGCAAGAGAGAAAAGAGCAATATCGGACACAGGAATGGCATTTGTAACATTTTTCTTGTTCATATGTGTGCAGCTTTTCTTGGAAAAATCTTTAAAGCCAGTCTTACTAAGTGAAGGCAAAAGGGCCATAAGGAATTTAAAGACCAAGTCAACGTGAGAGGATGAGTGCTCCTATTTTCAATAAGCAAATGGAAGCTACCAGGCAAGTAAGCATTATTCTTTTTCTCACTCCTAACTAAAACCTATTAACTTGCAAATTACACTTTAAAAAGGAACTAATGCGCACAGGAAGAACATGTCACTCACATCAAAGGAATTCAGTTTTACGTTCTGCATTTGACCTCTTGTTCTGCAAAGCACCTCAGTCATTCAGGGGATCAATATTTCTAAAGCTCTAAAGCAGAAGCAAACCAGACAAATGTCAAATACCTCCTAAACTTTGTTCTCCAAAAGCCACAAAGCAGGTACATTAATAAATATGGAGGAGACACCACACTGAGCTCTTTGTACAGTTGCTTAAGGTGCTGGTACCATTACATAACTGAAGAATTTTACTAGGAAATGTGCTATGCAAAGAACAGACACTCCTTAATTCATAGGATTAAGGAACAGCTAGGGAGACCTGTAGTGTTATTACCTTTCTAGATGTGGGCATTCTTTGAAGGCCTATACAACACAAGATGTTGTATGAACTATAAAACATTTTAAATTCCTCTGAACCACTGCTAACACTGTATGAATATTAATAGCATGTTCTTTATTTGCTCAGTTAATGTAGTAATTAAATATTCATAGGAAAGCTCTTAAAATTCCTAACTGACTACTATTCAATTGTGTCTGTTGCTTTTGGCTTGAGTATGAAGTTTTGTTTATGTACATTTGCTCTTCTCTGTGCTTCAAAGAAGGAAAATGGAAATTGAAACTTGAAAAAAAGCTGAGGAAGCACAAAGTATGCTCCACTTCTATTAATACTGATACAGAGTGAATAGAGGGCAGGGAAAAAAGTTGAAGACTTGTTATGCATTACTGACTCTCTCCTCAGCATTATAGCATTGGTTGAGCAAGTGAGGGCAAAGAAGCACTGAAATTCTCTGTGCCCCTGAAGTCAAATGCTTCCACAAGCCATGAAACTGGCAATACATGGGAATGCTCAGACCATTAAGGCCCGACTACAGGAATTCCCTAAGCTTAACAACAGACAGGGGTGGGAGAACTCAGGACCGCATCCTGTTGCAAAGGGCAGTTTTTAGAGTAGCCCTTTGTTCCCACTAGCAAAACTTGAATAAATCTATTCTGCAGTACCTTGTCAAAAAAACAGCAATTGGAACACGGTATTAAGCATGCAAAGCACAAAGAGATTAGCTAGGGAATTCCTGTGCTTAGTTGCCTTTTCAAATAACTAGCCCTATCTGTCTTATATCCCAAGGCTGCATCTCTAAAATGTCTTGCTCTAAAGATCTCAGTGTTTTACAAACAAATGCAAAAAGAAGGAAGACAAAGGGAATATGGAAAATAGTCCTAAGAAGAACATGAATAGGAGGAAGACAGCAACAAGGAAATGAAAAGAGGACCCCAGGAAAAGGAACAGGAAAGGGACAGACACACTAAAACAAAAGTTTAAAAAAGAAAATCAACATAGATTAAAAGAGAGAGAGAGATCCAAGGGCAAAGAGCACTGAAATAATAAAATACTTGACTCACTGATGATTACACTGTGTGAGACATGAAATAAAAGCCAAACACAACAAAATAATGTGTTAAAATTTTGGTGTAAAATGCTCCAGGCTAAAGTGTTTATGAAACTGCCATTTAAAGACAGTAGTCACTGTGCCATAAGGTGTACTTAAATTGTGACATGGAAAACTGCTTCTGTAAATGGCAAACTGTAAAGGACACTGATTTCCTACTTGGATGCATTATCATTGGTCCCAACACAGGCTTTCTAGTCACTTACACTTCAACTTAGTTGATGCAATATTAGCAGTTGTCAGAAACCTCAAAGCCTGTACCTACACCTAAAGTATTTAAACTTACTGTAGGGCAGGGGGGAGCCCTTAAAGCCTCAAGCTTAACTGATACATTTAAACAGCAAAAGGAATGGAAGGCCTTAAACAAACTAGCTCTCAACACTTTTACAGTCAGAAAACAAAAGTTATATCCACACTGAAACCATGAAAAATGTTACAGCAACAGTATGAAGCACAGACCTTCACATCTGTGCTAAAGAGAACACCCAGCACATCTGTTCCGTACTGTTAGCTTGACACACTAAAAAGCTGCTTCCATTGTATCTTGGTATCTTTCATTCATAACTGTGCTTGGTTTTTACCAAGTCTCTAATGTTAGTGCAATAACATGAGAAGACCTCTTACTTTCCCTATACCTGTGCAAGGGAAATTAATTTGGGGGTGTAAGGAGCCCTATGAAGGTGTGACAAAAGGCTGCCACACAGGCTAAAGGCACAGAATTCCTCCTGAAGGATCCATATCTGACTTCAGTTCCATTACAGAAACACAGTCCTTTTTACTTATTTCTACCCCACACCTAAAAGTAAGCACCACTGAATTCACCATCTGAACTGGATCTCCTTTGTGAATAACTTGTGTCTGTAGTGCCCTGAACACAGGCCCTACAAGCCAGACCTGGACCTCGACCATGTAATCCCTTTACAAACACCTTCAATGTGGGTTCAAGAGCGTTTTTAAGTTAGCACGTACTAACTTGTTCTTTTCTAAGCACTTAAAAAGTTTCAAAAGCTGTCAGCACTTAATCCTGCATGGAAATTCAACACAACTGGGGAGGGGAGGGGGGTGCTAATGACCTACACAGGGTTGTCAGTTCCTGTTAAAGGTGAGCCTAACCCAAATAACTCCTACGCTTTTTCATTTCTTACTGGCAGATACGGATTGTGTACTAGTTCTTTGATTTCCAAGAGGAAGGAACAATATTCTTGTTAATAGTCATTAGTGTTAACATGCATGATTCATTACATACTTACAATGTTTTCTGGAATTGCCTATGTGTATTCTTTTCCAAACTCTTACGGTCATGGAATAAATTCCTAGCAAGACCTTAAGGATGCAGTTACAGCTCTCTACAAATTGCCCGGTATGAATCTGACTGTCCTCTAGTTACCTATTTTAAAAATCCATTGTTCTATTTTTGCTGGTGTGTCACTTCAGGTTTGCAGTTTATTAGACCATGCTCTCCGTGGCAAGGACAGGTGTTTCCAAGATATTCAGAGAATACTTCTCAAGGATTGCAAGTCAAATAAGTAGAACATATAAGCCCAGAAGCCCAAACCACAAATCAGTGGGAATAGCCATGAATGGAAAACAAACTCCGAAAGTAAATTTCCAGGATTGGAGGTGAAAACTCAGTTGTATAGTGTACTGACTACATTTTTACACCTTGTATAAAAGCTTCTTCTCTGGAGCTTCAACGTATTGACCTGCCACTAAATGTCATCCTTCCTGAACTGAGTACCACACAGTTGGGATCTCAAAAGTTGCACTTCCATTGGACACCCCTTCTGTTTCCACATTGGAAAGGAGAGCAAATAATTTTCTCTTTTCTCAGGCCTCTTAGTCTCCCCCTATATTGCCTCTTGTGAAAAGCTGACCAATTCTTCTTTTTCTATTTTGTTTAACACCATCAGAAACCTCTACTGCCCTTCTCTGAACCTTTGTCATTTTATTACATGCTTTTTGAAACAGGAGACCACAACTACAGCATACTGGAGTACTGTGGTTTATGCAGCAGACTGCAATGGCATAGTAAGCCATAATGCATAACAGCATAATGAATGTTTGAGGCACAAAACAAGCTTCAGCACGTGCATTTTTCAAAATCCCCTGGCTACTACATCCTCCACAGCTATCTATGGAAACAGATTACTGGTCTGGATGTCAATTACGAGATAGTGAAGTAGATGAAACTCTGGTTTCATCCACAGCTGCAATTCTTGTGATCAACAGGACACAAAAACATTAAGAGTTCTCAACTTCCAAAAATTCTGAGGGAAAAGGCAGTTAAAATACAAATCTAAAAATGTAGAGACTAACATCTTTTTACCCACAACTGTTTTCCACTGTGTCACTCTGAAATCCAGCCAGTGTTAGGCAAACTGCACTTGATTTCTTCAGTGACAAGTAACCCTCCTAATTAAGGGATTCAAGTGAAGTATCTGTAAAATGCAAGAATTGGTAAGTTTGAGAACCTTAATTTACACCACCAACTTGAAATCAGATCAATCTTTGTGAAGCTGCAATAGGTTTCCTTCCTTGAGAAGGCTGACAAACAGTGAAAGAAAGGTTAAGCTGACATACAGCATTCCAGTTGTACATCATCATAGCACTTGCTGTCTAAAAGGCTGCATTCACTCACTCCAAGCTGTCTGCCAAAATGAAACACATCATTGAAGGCTAACCAAATTTGTGTGGGAGATGTGTCAAAATTGCATAAATACCTGCTTCCACTAGTATGGCATTAACAGCTGTGATCATCTCAGCAGAGGCAAGTAAGTGGATGCTCATAGAAATTCACCTGTCACCTCTTATATATGGCCCATTTCATGTGACAGCTAAATCATACTGATACTTTGTCTCACAATAACAGTTGAGGTACACAAAAAATGGCCCAAAACTTTGTTTCAAAGGATGTCAATTTGGCATCCCACAAAGTAAAACATAATCACGAGCATGGTTTCATGAGAATGAAGGAGATTTATGAAAATATGAAAAGAAAAAAAAATCAAATCCTAGAACACAAGTATTTATTGATAGCCTAAAATAATCAGATTGTTAATAAAACCAAATACTTTGAAACCTGAGCAGCGGAGTATAATTTAGCATTATCTGAACTCTTAGTCTGCCGAGCAATTTCATGCAGTACAATCAGGGTTTTAAATGTAGTATGTGAGCACCAGTGAGAAGACTGCATTACTGAACCATACTACGTGTGGAGTCTTAAGATACTAATATCATATTTTTCTACAGTCCAATTAAGAAAACTGTTCTTAGGTAACTGTGACATAGATGGTTGTTTCAAACAGCTCATTATAAAAGACATGAAGGCAGGTTCAGTAAAGAACCCAACATAATTGTTAAAAGATCTGTTCCTCAGTCTTCAGCAGGTTAAGTCCATGGCAGACCATAAAAGACCACACAGGAAAGCTGCCTTTTCAGCAAGAGAGCAGCATGAAGCCCAAGATGCAGAGCAAGGTTTGTGTCTCCACGGAGCCTCAGATCCTACAATGACTGAGCCCTTCAGCAGTGCAAAAGGCAACCAGCCATACTAGCAGAAGCTTTACTGTTATTGTATCTTGGCAGTTCCTGCAATATAGACTGCAAAAGTCATGGGGTGCTGATGGAGCCCAAGAGCAGCTGCTCAGAGCACAGGGCAGAGGAGACGTCACACACGAGAGCTCCACTTCCGTAACCGCCCAGGGCACTCTGCCACCACCAATACCTTGCCAAGTACAAGTATCTTGCCACCAGATGTTTCCACTCTCTTGCTCTGCAATCGCCTTGGGAAAAGAACTACAGAACATTGCACCAAAATAATAATTCTGATTATTAAAGTACAACGTGCTTTGAGATTTGGCACATTATACCAAGTGTCCACAGACGATGAACTGTGTTAAGGATCATTTTAAAGTGAAGAACTCATCCCAGTCTTTATGCTACTGACTCACAGCTGAATGACTCTAGAACACCACTGCACATACATTGGTGACCTCACTAAAAACAAGTTTACTGAAGCACTTTAAAAACACCTGTAAAAGATATTCCTCATCCCTGAAAGAAGGGCTGTGTAAATGATTACTGTTAGTTTCATGCTCGTATTCTCCTCTCTTTAATTTACAAGAACCATACACAACAGTGCCAGAAAACCTAATCTACCAAGGAGACCTGAGAACCACTAACTTGGGAAGTCCTCATCCAGTGCTCTGCTGGTCTTCTAAACTTAGTGAAGAGAGCTGGATCCTGTTTTATTCATAAAATTAATCCTATTAAAATCTAAGGTGGTCCTGCATGTAGAACAAGTTAATCAAATATTTAGTAATTTAGCAGCAGTGTGTGATAGCACAACACAGAATTTAAGCTGATCCCTGTCATCTTAAATGTAATATCATCAACAACATTAAGTTCAAAAAGGCACACCAAAATCACAGCAAGATACTGGCTATTTACACTAATCTACGTAAAAATCAAGTCACTCTTGTCATGGCTAAAAATTGCATCATCAGCAGTAACCCATAACTGGTTTTGGCACTGATGCATACATAAAGGAAAACATACAACCTAACATCCGGACCGTGAAAGCATCTGCCTGTGAGCTGTAGGCAAATATTTTTTTAAACCTATTATACAAAAGAACACATACAAAAGCAATACAAGCAGCTGCTGTAACATACTTCCAGGCCTCTGAACAAGCATCAGCTTACTAATTGCCTAACAGAACATCACTTCAACACAAATGGTTCCTTCGGTGGTTTTTTTAATAACATTTGAATGCAAACATTGGAGCTAAGCTGTAAGAATGTCTAGGAAGCCTAAATTTTGTCTAGAAAACCTAGTTTTATGTCTGGTTTTGTTTAGTATTGTTTTGTTCTACAGACTATTCAGCTAAATAAAATGAAATCTAAATAAAACACAGTATGAGCCTGGATTAGTTACTATCTTCTAAAAGGCATAACAGCTTATTGAGATGAGATTGGACAGAATAAAAAAATCAATATATATGCAATTTGTAACTGGGAATTTATAACAATGACAGATCTTCCTCTGCCTCTCTATGGAGATGGTTCTCAGTACTGGAGAAGTAACAGCAGTGGTTTTCAGAAAAATGGACACAACAACTGCAAGGCTGATTCTTGCCTTTAAGTCAGATAAGCAGAATAGCAGCATGGAGTCCATGTAGCAGAAGACAAACTTGTTTGATTTGTTGAAAGATGATAATTTAGTGTGAACAACTGGACAGAAAAAATATTCAGCAACAGCCTTTTAATAGATCAGAGTAAGTGAGGTTATGTGAAACAAGGACAGGAGAGTAATTAGGCAAAACAATTAGAATAGACCCTTCCAACTAATTTTCTGGCTATATGATTCAGGAAATATTTGTATTCAGATCCTGTTCACTTTTTACAGAAACAAGCATTTTTCCATTTGTGACAACAGCATGCCACTTCTCAATATGTGTTCTTAAAAAAACCCAGAAATCAGTATACAGTAAGTACTTGACCAAGTCAGTCTAATTATTTAACTCTTGCACTGCTCATTTACTTCTAAATGAAACCACAAGAGCAGCTATGCGGGTATTTTCTTTAGCAAGGACTGGAAACTCACAAGTTTGTGACTCATTGTTCCACGGCTGAAAACAGCTGTGCTACACACAACTGACCAAACTGATCCTCTGAACGTGACTCACGGGTCTACCAAAATCTGTCAAGATCTGCTACCAGCAAGAGGCCACCCCATCAGGACACAAACACCTCCATACAAATTCTTGGCGAACTCTCCCACAGCCCTTCTGCTCAAGTCTTCCCACCTGCTTCTGCCTCAGGGCAGACAGGGGCAGCAGTCTCACTGGAGGAGACACAAGGTATCCACACATCTGCTAAAGCCTGTTAGGTGTACACCCTGACATCAATGAACAACACAGCCTGAAGTTCGTGCGAGTCTACTCTCTGTAAATGACAGAGAAAATAACTCCAAGGATGGCAGGGGGACCAATAAACTGGTTCAAATGACATTCCCTTTTCAATACCAGTAGCCTTGCCCATCAAGGGTATTTCTGATTAATTTTTTTGACAGTTGCAGAGAATAGCAAAAAGTAAATTGTCCCATTTCCATATCTGTCAAAACAAGTCAAGTTACTGTCTGCTAAATGTGGTAATTTCTTGTATGCAATAGAGGACACTGAAGAACATGCATAGGAAATCCAAGGACCTCCTAACACAGCAGTATGGAAATCACTTCTTTTTGTCAATGCCTATTGTTGTGAAAACTTAAAAGTTTTTATTTTAAAAAAAAGTATACCCATTTTGTAAGCCAGTTGAGAGGGAGGAAAAAAACATCACACACAAATTATTTGGCCATCATGTGTCCTTCCGGTGAAATCTGTAGCCACTCAAGATCTCTAGCTTATTTTCCACTTGGGACACTAATAATTGGTAAGTAAATACAGAGAAATTATAATGGTTGGAAAAGAATATGACTAAATTAGAGTGGAACAAATTTTAAAAGGAATTTCCCTAGTTAAAAATAATTCTCACGATTATAAACAGTGAATAAAGTTAAAGGAAGCATAAAAGAGCAGGCTAGACTTTACAATGAGAACTTTCATGAGGAAAGCATGATAGAAAACTAAGCAAAAGCCACTTCCTAACCAGCAGCATATTTCAGTTCTGAAAGGCAAATAATTCACACATTATGAAAGATCCAATATCAAAATTTAAAAATCACTGACCTGGATTACAATCCAATACTAAAGTAAAAAAATCATTGGCCTGGATTAAGTTCTCATCAGTATCTCCTCATGAAACAAATCATGTAAAGATGCTCTAGTACTTCAAATAACATGAAACCATAACATCTACTAGCATAAAGGGATGAGTATCACAATAATTACTCTTCAGATGTATGTTCTCCATTAAACCAAGAAACTGCATGAAAAAATTTTCATTTAGTCCCATGAGAACCTTTAAAAAAATAACTCACAAATGGTAATATTGAACTGCTTCAGCCTCAAGCAGAGAAATAATGTGAACAAACCTCGACAAAAGATGCACATTTACAGAACAGTTACTGGCCATTGATGCCTTGACCTTCCTGAGCTTTCGTTGACAGCACATCCACTTCCATGGAATAACCAGCTGGGCATTACCCCCTTCTGTGCCTGCAACTTCTATGAATTATACCAGGCCTACGAAGATTGTGTCCATCCACAGAGAGCAAGCAAGCAAAACCGCAGAAACCTGAAGAAACAAACTATTTGCTATCAAGGTAAGCCCTCAGGGACATCACTGTGTAGCGAACGCTTGTATCTCACAATACAGATACTCAGCGTAGTGGTTGTTTCACTTTGAGTGTAAATGGTTGTCTCACCTCCAGTCTAGGAAGCAGAAATAAAATTATCATGTCTATCAGCCTCTGAAAAGGGAGTGGAATTCACTGGAAAAAGACACAAACCGCTGAGACCAATGTCCGACACGAAGGAGAAGCAGGATGAACATGCTGGCCAGCAGGACTGGCTATTACTGCCTTGCAAGCAACATTGAAAATCAATCTGAGAAGTGGTTAAAAATAACTACCATTCCCATCCCCACCTGCTCCCTCAGGACACAACCACAGAATAATATTGCTTAAGCATTGGCATAGTGGCACAAACCTCCAGAGGTTGGTGGCAAGGGCAGGAATCAAGTGATGTTGCCTTTGAAAAGAACAAGTTTCCAGTCTGATTCACCCTGCAGGCTGCCAGCACTACCTTTTTATCCTCATCACTCCACCAGAGTGATCTGCTCTGTCACCTGGAACAAAGCAGCAAAACAGTTTTGGGGACACCCTCACGTATGTTGCAAACCTCTGACTGCAACAGGGAGGTGGCAGAACTTTTTAAAATAATGGGTAAAAGTTTTTAGTTTTACCCATTTACTAAAAGTAGTCACTGAAAAGCAGTTTAAAACAGCCCAACATGAGATTGCTGCTCAAGCACTGTCTGGTCCCTTCAATCCCATTTTCACTGGTCCTAAAACTGCAACTTCCACCCGAGCCTTCGTGCCCAACACACTCATCCATGCAGCTTCCGGAGGAGATGCGCTCTTATCCATGTAGGAAACAGATTACAGACAATCTGCACAGGGATGAAGCCAACAGGAACAGTGAAGACAACAGGGCAGTGGAAACAGTTGAAAGGAAGAAAGCATCAGGAAAGAAGGGAAAGAGGAAACAGATGCACTGGCAGAAGAAAAAAATACAAGTGGGAGGGGAAGGCAAATGTAGAAGGTGAAAGTAATACAGACAAGTTTGAGAGCACAAGCACAAACAAACTGCAAAAGGGATGAGTCAAAATGAGTGAGAATTATAAACAAGGGGGGAGGGGGGAATTTTAATAACAAAAAAACCCCTGGACCTGTCACAGCAGTACTTCTTATTAATCACAGAGCAGTCTGGGTTTCTGATAGGTGAGATCAAGACTCACCTAGGTGAGTGGAGGTAGAAAAATGTGAGAAACGGGGAAGACTGAAAAAAAGGTTGTCACTAGCAGACCTGTCACGAAAATGAAATATTCTACAGAAACCCTAACATTTCAAATTCTGCTGCTCTTTCAAATCAAGATGAAAGGCATTTAAGTTCATTAAACTTTAACACGACTTTATTGAAACACTGGATTTTGAGGTCAAACTCTAATACTCTTCAGCACAAAACAGGAAAAACTGAATACTACCACATTTCTTTTCCAAATAGTTTTAAGAATATCTCCCAAGAATGACATTCCTGCAAAACCTTTTGAGGGCTAATTTTCCTGCTGAACTGCTTCACCACAAATTTTAGATTAGACACAACATTAGATTAAATCACTCGTTCCTCACTGGAATTAAAAGATACATCACTTAGGAGTTATTTCCAAACCTAAACATTTAGCAAAATGTATTTTGGGCCTCAAATGTGAACAACCATTATTAAGACTTAAAAAGCCATTCCATCACGTGGAAATGGACACAAGTTCTGAGCCACAAATAACAAGTCCTTAATTAACATAACAACTACCTTTAGAAGACCTACACAGAGAAACCCCACCAAGACAGCAATTTTGCCCCAAAAAAGAACATCTCAGCCTTTCTTCACTGCTAAGCAGAGGCCACATGAACTCACAATTACTGTAATACTACTGATGGAAGGATCCACTCCTTAGGCCTCTTTCTGGTGAGGTGTGCTAAGAGACAGTGTTACATAACACATTCCCCCTCTTGTTTCAGGACTTTTTTATTAGTTGTTTTCTTATGTTTCTCCCATTGGTCATGGCAAATAACGCTATAATTTCTTTTTGTTAGATTATCTATTTTTTTTTTACTTCATAGCAGGTATTTTTAACACTAGAGAATAATTCACATTACATAAATATTGCTAGAGCTTGTGCTCTTGAAATAACGTGATGCGCTATGGGGCTTCCAAGCTACAAAAACCTACATGCTCAGAAAAGAGAAAAGCAGATAAGACCCCTGGGGAATCTGCTTAATTTAAACCATGAATCTGAGCAATTATAGCTGGGGAGACACACAAATTTGAAATATGCTCCAGTGTGCTACTCAGGAGCTTCTCATGAAGTGCAGCCCACCCTGTACACAGCATGGCTCAGCTATCCCTACATCCACACTCTCTCATCACCGTTCGCATTAACAGGCACATGTCCCAGGCAGCAAAGCCTTTCATCTCAGCTAATCATTTTACCAGGGTCTTCAGCAGAGAGGGAAAACTATAGGGCTATGATACAACTGTAGAGACATTCCAATAGGATTACATGAGTCATTTCCATAAAGCTTCATAAAACCTGCAGCAGCACAGTATCACTAGCTACCAGCACTTTCTGAGGCACAGTCCTTCTAACCAACAATATTGCTTGAAGGCATCACTGAGAACAATTGGGGAGTTAAACCTCAGCTTTTACAAAGAGTGCCATCTGTTCAGCATACTTGCAGTGAAACCAGCGGCCTCAACACAATCCACAGAGAAGATGCATCACCATATTCAGAGCTGCCAACCACAAATGCAAACTGAATGAACACAGACCCTGAATAACTTTCTCATGACTACTTGTAGTGATTAACATCAAGGCACTGTGGTGGGTAAATGTGCACTGCCCTCTTTGGGATGGAGAAAAAGATCAGGACAGGCAGAACTCAAAACAAAATAGCTCAAGTTAACCCCACTTAAGACTCCCATTAAAACTCAGGACATTACACACCTGTTAAAGACCATTTAAGATTTTAACATATTATTTTAACATAATCTGCACTTTTAAAAATGCTCTAAGAATGCAGTTAAACTAAACATCAATAAGAGGACACATACACATCCCAAACAAGCCCTCTGGCATATGGCCCAAAAATTGTTACTTCATATCAAGCATCCAAAAAGCTCAGTGAGATATACACACACAATAGGAATAAAAAAAAAAAAGTGGGAAATCAAAGCTCAGCAGGAATTTTCAACAATATTTAAAACTAAGCGCTTGCCAATTCAGAAAAGTATGTGATCCGACCTGATACCCTGCATCACTTTGTGCACATATATGGAGAGTAAACCATTAAGAGAAAGTGAAACCTTAATATTTCCACACACAATTTCACACAATTTAGCAAAACTGGTACTACTGTGAAATGCAAAACCTGAGCCACAAAGTAGCATGAAGAGGTTTTCAAAATAGCTGCCTCAATGTAAGTTAGGTTTTAAAACCTTAGCAGAAATCCCTTTGCAACCAACCACACATCAACTGACCATAAGCCCAAAGGCAGCAGCCTGGAAGGGCACTTCAGGGAGTCTCACTCTCTATTTTGAGAGTGAAAGATGCTTCAGGCAATAGCAATAGTTTGAACATTCTCTCTGGTGTTTCCTACAATCTTCTTTTTTTGCAGGAAAAAGAAATTCAAAGTTTGATCTAAATCCTACAGGGATAAGTAGGATTAATGAGTGTTCACATCCAGTTACAATTCACACGTTAGCACTATGTCATCACCATACCTCCATCCAGAGACACCTAAAATGTGAGGGGAAATTAGTGCAGAGAAGGTGTGGTCCTCTGTCTACCTTTAACCTTCTCTGTGCTGGAACCAGAGATACTTATTCATAGATCCTGAGCAATTCAGATGGAAAAATACCACGGCCCCCATGGCCTTTTATCAGCTGATAAAGGCATCACTGCTACATGAGGCAGTAGTTGATGGGAGTTTGAAATCAATCACTGGAGCACATAAGTATAATTTAAATCTTGACTGCTAACATGCAAGCAGAACACAAGGAATTACACAAGCTGTGATGATGCTGTAATTATTACAGTATTTAAAGTTTACAGTGTGTGCAAGCAAAATAAAGTGTTCATTTCTTAATGCATCAAATTTCCTACACAACAGTGAAGTCAGACTGCTGTGACAATTAACATTTTTAAGGGCCAAGTTTTAATCACTCCATTTTAGTTGACTATCAGGCTTCTTTTCATGTAGAAACAGTGTGAATGAAGGAACAAACAATGGTACAAAATACCCTACGTATAGATTATACAGCATATACCATTATATAACTCAGAAACAATTAGGTAAATTTGATGGTACCAAGGATTAAAGGGCATATCTAAGGATTTTGGAAATATAAATCATCTTGTTCAGCTAAGCTTTTACCAGTTAAAAATATGCTTTAAAAAATGCCTTGGTTTGTTGGGTGGTTTGGGTTGGTTGGAGTTTTTTTCAGAAAATATTTGATTATAGCAATGTCATATATATATATATCCATTTTTTAAATTTTTTTTTTCTTCTGCAAGGCAATCATACTATGGTCTTTATATGACTCAAAATAAGTTTCAGGGATAGAATGAGCAAAAAAACAAGTACTGACAAATTAACTGAATACTTATTGACCAATTATAAAATAAAATTCTGAATGAAAGCAAAGGCCAAAAATATTTTGGATTGCAATATAAGACAGCTGAACCATACCTGTAGGTCTGCAAGAGCACTTTAAATAGTACCTGAGTGGCTTTTATACAAATTACTGCAATACCTCTATGGTATGCAATTCGTGTCTAACGTTTCATGTTCTGAATATACAAAGAAACAAATATCCTACTAATAGTCCTTCAGTGTTTCATGTTACCAAGACATTCACTATTGACATTTAGTATAAGATAACAGAAAGGGTCATTGACCGATATTTTTTCAAAAGACATGTTCTCACTCGACAATGTGGTGAACTGAAGCCATTCACTGAGCTTTGACAGAACATCTTTCTCTTCAATATAAAATTTCAAAGCCTTACTATACAGATGTCAGTTCAGATTGCATTTTACACATCATAAGTCTTAGCAAACAGGTGGTATTTCACAATGCCTCAAGTCTTAAACATGATTTGTCAAAGCAAAATAAGAAGAAAGAAAAGGTAGCTCCAGATGATGCCAAGTACACTAAAAAGTGCAGGGGAAGAAATTAATAGCCATTTGATAAACTGCACATCAGTTCATACTTCTCTGTGAAACCGAATTTTTGAAATACTGAAATAATACAATGTAAGGTAGTACAAAACATTGCTATGAAGTATTATGGAATAAGATGGAAGTACTGCAATGCTGTTTCACAGCAACAGGAAGGAGAACAAAAAAATCAAAGGTTTTAGATAGGGGATTTTGTTCAGCTTGGTCTTCAAAGAACTACAGGTACAATTTTAGTACTGGGGGAATGAGTTCAAAAACTGACACGTCTGTATCAAGTAAAACCTAAAGAAGATAAAACTGCCAGTGATCTAATAAAACAATACATATTTCTCTGTACTCAGATACCCACACAATGCAGTGCACAAGCCAGGACTTCCCTGCCTGCTCCAGCTGCCCTCGCTCCCAGCATGTAGCAGTACACAGAGGGGAGCACACCCCAGCGGCTTTCCTTTGTAGCCACAGGCACTTGTCCTATTCCCCTCTGGGTCAGCTGCTGGTCAGGGAGCCAACACAACTTCAGCAGAAGGGTGAAGTCTCCTCTATTTCACCAATATCAAACTGTTCTCGGGGAAGTCCTTCCTGCCCGTGCCTCTCAGCAGCCTGCTAGCTGCTGCTCCCAGTTAACCCTCCTCCCCAACACGCACAGCAATGAAACCCAGGCTCAGCTGTGCCAGGGCTAGGAATGCCAGGTCCCTGCTGGCATGGCCAGGGATGGATGAACCACCGCATTTCCTGCAGGGTCTGCCCCTCACCCCTGGCAGCTGCCTTGCCTCTCTCTCACCTTGCAGCCCTTTGACTCCCTCCCCTCTATTTCTTTACAACTGTGATTTCATCAACTCTTTTGACCTTCAAAGGAGAGCAGAAAGGGATGCATATGAGAAATTCAAGATCCTCTATCTCCCCAGTGCACAAACTGTACTGATGTTTTTTGCTAACCCAG
Source organism: Machaerirhynchus nigripectus (assembly GCA_013397975.1). Lineage (NCBI taxonomy): Eukaryota > Metazoa > Chordata > Aves > Passeriformes > Dicruridae > Machaerirhynchus > Machaerirhynchus nigripectus. The sequence goes on along the minus strand of VZRQ01009416.1, from coordinate 1,029,240 downwards.
CCTGATGTGCAGCACTGCAGCCGGGCGAATAACCTCCTGCACCTCACAGGCCTAAGGCAGCACATTATAACAGAGACTGGCATGCCACCAGTGATAAAGCCATTATCCATTATCATTAAAGAATAACACAGCATATCCAAGATTGAGTTTCTGTATTTGTCTTGCAATAAATACCAAAATTTTTAAGTGTCTTGCTTCCCTTTTCAAACCAGCTTCCCAACTTCTTCTGACCATTCTCTCTAGTTAATTTTGTTTCCCTTGATTATTTCCTCCTACGTCTTATATATATATATATCTCTGCTTTAACCCTTTTGATTTGTTTATTTTCATAAGCAGTCCTTCAGCTTGCCACTATCACAGGTCTCCCACCTTTGTCAGACAAGGCTCAGAAAAAAACTTGGCTTTTCCCACATGACACAGCAGCATGCCATACACAGACATTAATTTATATTATCCACCGCTGGCATGCACTACAGCCTCTGTGAGAAACCAGCATGAATATTTTTTCTGTTATTGTATTACATAGCTGCCAGCACACCAAAATTTTGTGCAGAAGGGAACATTTGAGACACCTCTTGGCAAGATGTATATGCTGCATTTAATAACTGTATAATAAACATAATGTGTAAAGCAAGCTTTACCCTAGAGTACAACTGCAGTTTTTCCTTCCCCCTGCAACGAAAAAGAATCAATGTGAGTCAATTAAAATCATTACATCAGTTTTCAAGAGCTAGTTTCTTTATCTTCTTAAGGTAGGAAGAATTACCTAGAAAAACCAGGTCACTACTTTTTCATCAGTCTTTTCTTAGAACAAAACAGAGGTCATATTAAGGTTTTGCTTTGAACAAATATTTGTTCAAAATATTTTATCAAGTCCAACACATATAAGATATGCATATGTACACATAACATACACATGGATAAATAAGCCTTTTCTGGATAACATATCTTATGGCCAACATAGTTTTCATTTAAGTGAATCATGAAAATAAAGTTAAATGTGGTGAAGATGTTAAGTGGACCGAAGTACCAGCAAGTAAGCAAAGAGACTGAAAACATTTGAAAACTGAATTCTTTTAAATGTATGTGAATATACAGTAAGATTGAAAGAATTCAAGAAGAATAGGGGGCAGTTAAATACATCTCTTGTTTCTACACTGACAAAAACTGAACCAGTTTCTAAACTCTTGTTCGAGTGCAAGAAGTTTTATAGTTTCAGAAAAACTGTATGAAACTAAATGTATCTTTGTGGTACTTGCTAGCACCTAACATAACAAGAAAACACAGCATATCCCCCTGTGAGGAGCTTACAGAGGGGGAATGCACACTTGGGGCAGGAGATCAGGGTTGTCAGCTGGGGGAATGGGGAAGCTCCACGCCAAAGGCAGGATCAGAGGAAACAGAGAGGTATGTCTCACTCAGCACACCCACATCCTCAGACTACCTGATACCATCGTAACCAACAAAAATAAACTCCTGTACAAAAGCTCTGTCACCACACCAAAATACGACATGGATGACAAAGATAAACCAACTTCCTTTGGACAACATGGTCATACCAAAAAAAGTAACTCCCTAAAATTAGAAAATATTTGAACTTTTAATACTGAGGGGTATTTTGTTTATTTTTATTAGAATAATAGGAAATCGTTATTTTTAATATTTAATCTATGTCAACATCCCCTTTAGGTAAACTCCTGTGCCAGTATTGCATTAAGTGCTGTTTTCCTGTTTAGCAATCTCTCACAAGTTAACTAAATGCCTTGCAAAAACCATTTCAAAACTAGTTTGCAAAGTATTAAAGATAAAAGATAAGCATTAAACAGATGACATCTTCTGCAAATCCATCATAATCCATTGGTTTAGGTTTTATATTTCTGGTGAGAAATTACTTGTCTGATTATGATTAAACATTAGGATTAGTACTTTCTGTTACGGATCACTTCTATTTTTATTACTTTTACCAGCCTACATTAGCCAAGAGGCAGCATCTGAGGCAAGTGAATGACTACAGTGAACAGCTCTGAAGACACAGACACTGAGCTTCAGTGCTCCATGCTGTCTCACTGCCACCAGGGACTGATGCTCCACTTCAGGGGAAACCCTGCAACACACCAGCACACCAGTCACACCTCCCTTATTCATTTAGCACATTCCCTCTTCTAGCTCCATTCCCAGCAGCTAGTGTTTAAGTGTTGGGTGCCTGCAATAAGACCACTTTCACAACACTAACTGAATCAAGCAGGCTCCCCTACAGTTAAAGGCCAAAAGGTATTACTTGATCTGTCTCTTACATTTCCTCTTCTGATGGCACACACAGGTTGAAGTAACTCAAGTTGTTAGCTCGTGGGAGTTCAAACAGCAAAGTGAGTTTGAGCCTTGACACAAGAACTCTTAATAGAGCCGACATTTTCCTGTTCTGTTCAAAGTGAAAAAAAACAAAACCTGGACATGCATGTCCCTGAACCTGAATTTCCAATCTCATACAAAGCCCATGTGTAATTTTTCAAAGGGGACCTCACACCAAGACACACCAGCTTCTCAGACAGGAGCCAGGTAGCACTGAGCTGGCAATCTGGAAGACGAAAGCTCAGTGCTGCTTAGCCTTATATATATACAAGATTTATACTTTTAACATCTGCGGCTCACTTTCTGTAAAGTGTAACTGACTGAATCAGCTTCTGTTCTTCATATTTTCATAAACATACAGTAATGCAGATGAAAACAGACAGCATGCAAAAAGGTTCAAACCCCAATGTTTTGCAGCCTAAAGCCACTGAGACATTTCTCTTCCGCAGGCATTATCTCCAAAAAGGTAAAGGAGCAGAATCCACAGATCTCAAACACATAAAACAGCCCACCCTTGAGAACAGATGTGTCACAAGGTGCATGGCTGGTGAGGGACAAAGGCATGTGGTTCCCCGTGCTAGCCAGCCCATAAAAGAGAACACACCCCATTGCCACTTGGTCAGCACGTTTGTGTTGCAATGCTGAGCATCATCAATCTCAGTTTCTAGTCCTGCCCCAGCAAAGCAACAGTGCTCCTGTTTGAATCAGGCTCCACCAAAAAGCAGCATCTGGCACTGCAGCATCAGTCACAATCCCTCTGCATTTTTGATGTAGCTTATAAGGGGCTACACCAAGGACTACTGAGCAAAGCTGATGAGCATCACTGATGTGTGATCTGCCACATTTATTCTGAAAAAATAAATATTTAACAAAATGGAGAAGACTTGATACCTCTGTCAGAGGACTGACACCTACTACCAGGTCTGCCTGAGGCACGACCTCTCACTTTCCTGTTCTTTGGAGCTGCTGCATTTGTAACTAGCCCCCAAGACATGAAAACTTGGTTCATAGAGAAAGGCCTGAAACATCAACTGCAATAAGAGACATGGCCAAAATCAGTCTGCCCTCAATGAGGCCCATTCATGAAGTCTTCATCCACCCTTCTCAGTCTCTGTAGTGATCAAAATTTGTGCAGTAAGAATCCCCGGACCCATTCTAAGACTTAGTGGAAGAAAACATCAGATCAGGGGGTACAGAAGCTGCAGCTCAGTTCTAGAAGATGAGGGATAAGGGCCATATGAAGTTTAAACAGCTCAGCTAAGCAGTACAGATACAGCAGCATTTTCAGACAGACTCTGCAGTCAGTGCCCAGGAAGATTTTCATCCTAATGCCAATTCTGCTCTGCCTCCAGTCCCTATAACTCATTACCCCACAAGGAACAGGTGAGCTAGCTTCTATTTCTGCAAGACCCCAAGATCCTATGATACAGCAACTTTATGATGCCAACCTACTATGATGCAGTATTAGTTCACTGACAAGTACTATTCTGGCAAAACTCACAACTTAGGGCACAACTCCAAGCAGATCTCACCAACTGAATAATCTTCAAGCCACTGAGACTTCTCTGTAAATTATTACTACCAGCTCTTTACGGTCTGAGCCACAAACTACAAGCAACTGGCAGAATTTCAATTTCAACAATTTTTGAAATTTTCACCTGAGTGATCGTTTCCAGCAGAAAGGGTATCCTCCAAAGGCTTTTCAAAAACCCCACAGAACCTCACTAACATCACCGAATCTTGAACTCACAGAACACAAAGGTAACATTCCCAGTAAATTTAACACTATGTAGAGTTATCCATTATAGATTTTGATGAAGCAATGGCTCCCTTTGCTTAAAGGGTAAAATTAGTGTAGGGCAGAGAAATGCACCACTGGAAAGAGCAGTCTGCAGCACTGTGGAGTGCAGGTACCTCAGGCATACAGCAGACAAGAAGACAACTGTTGTAAATAATCCAAGGATCTACAATCATAATCCATAGTTCAAACACATTTAAAGAAATAAATATTAATCTTTATTCCCAAACCTGCTCTAACAAAGAAGACAACAAAGCATTTTGATACTTAGTTTTAGTAGAGAGAAGGAGACCACCATGGTTTTAATTCATCAAAAATAAAATTACGTAATAGTGGTCCAGATAATCAACATTAATCTAGAATTCGAGTTGATGCAATGAGTTAGCCATCTCAAAAATACTGTATAATATCATGACAACACCTTTCTAGTTCATTTAAAAGAAACAAATATAAACCAAGGCTCTGGTTTAGCAAGAGCTGAAACGCACAAGTTATAATGGTGCAGAGAAAAAACTGAACTGGATTTCTTCCACTCAGAGAAGCCCACCCTTTGTGCGGCTCCATCACTCAGATAAAGTATTGCCTCTGCATATGCCATTCAAGCAGGCACTTGAGCTCTCAAGTACACGGCGAGAGCCTTTATACCATTCACATCTAGTGCAAGAGTCTCAGAGCTTTGACTCTGACTAGCTGAAAAACGTTTTCCCTTTTTGCACTCTGAGCTTCCAGAATATGCTGCCTTGGTAGTAAGACATAGCTACTAAAAGAAAGAATTAATAAGAAATAAAATAACTGGGTTTGTAAGCAACCATCGACAAAGACATGGACAAAGTAGTGTAATTCACTACTACTGCATTTTTGCCAGTATCCTAAACGTGAATAGCCATTTGTATTACTATAAATCAAAAAGAGAACCATAACACTGAAATGTTACAGTGTATCTGTTTCTCAATGTTTCAAAACACATGACAGGCTCAGAAGTTAGTTTCCTTCCAGACAACATTTGCTTCGCTGCCACCATCTCTGCCGAGGCATAGGTGTGCACGAAGCAGTGACAGGAAGTCAAGTATATATAGTCTCTTCTTGAATTATTAATATAATCTTATCTCGATATCTGAAACCAACTTTATGAGTCACAGTAACAAAGCATTAGTCCAAACTAAAAACCGCATTTAAACCAGGGCTGAATTAGGAATTACAGTTAGGTTATAAATAATTATTCCAAATATCAATTTAAAAAGCCAAAAATAAAAGGGCCTGAATAAAAAAAAAAAAAAAAAGTACTACATAGGCAACCAGCTACTAAGAACACGATTTCTCATTACTAGATCAGTCTTCTCCATTCAACTCCGTAAGTCACAAAAAGCTGGGAAGAGCAGCTGACTGGGGCTACCAGGGCTTCACCCGCCGCTTCCCACAGCCCCTGCCCTGCCTTCGCCGCTCCGGGCGGGCTCCGCTCCCCGGCCACGCCGGCCCGGCGCCCTCCGCCGCCCTCCCTCCCCACCACGTCCCTAGGTGTAGCCAGAAAAACGAGCAGCAAGAGCTCGTTTGATTTGTAACCCGCTCACATTAAACAGTAACGCACACAGATGTTAAATTGCTGACCCTGGGACCACTGCGGGAACTTCTCCTTCGCACGGCCACCCCGTGACGGGCCCGGCGGACTCTCGCCCGAACTGCCTCCCGTTGCGGGCGACGAGCCTCCACGGAGGTTTCGGGAGCCGCCAGCCCGGCGCTGCAGCTGCGCCCTGTCCCAGCATTCGGGACGGGACGGGCCGAGCCCGGGCTGGACGGCCGCACCGCGCAGGGAAGGTGCACGGCGAGGACTGCCCCAGGTCCAACTCACGCTCACCGCCCTGCAGGCGGGGAGGCTCCGGGCTGGAGACAGGCAGCGGCCGCATCCCGCTCCCGCGGTTCCCGCTCCGCACCGCCACAAGTCGCAAGGCAAAGCACGCGGAGACCCCGCGCGGGGCGCGAACGCGGGCGGCGGACGGGGGCTGGGGGGAGCGGCCTCACCTGGGACATCTGAGGGCGCAGGTTGATCTCCTTGAGGTTGATGGAGTGGCTGCGGAGGTTGTTGAGCAGCTGGCAGAGCAGGACGCCGTCGCGCAGTGTCTGCGCCAGGTCGAAGACCTGGGCCGTGTCCCAGGTCACCCGGTGATTGGGCGGCAGCACCTTGCAGCTGATCAGC